>CAJHQQ010000467.1:0-190281 GCA_905132885.1 Moricandia moricandioides
AAAGTAAGTTTTCTTTCTTCTTATTTTTATAGAGTTTTTAATATATTTATTCATGTAGATCGATCCATGTTTTCTAAAGTATGTTTATGTAATCAAGATTATGTTCTCTAAAGTATGTTAATATATTTATTCATGTAGATCGATCCATGTTCCTATAATTTCATCCAGTTTATGTATCATATTGTTCTGAGAATTTTGAAAGAGTTTGATGATATCATAAAAGTTATTATTGTGCATGTTCGAACTTTTAGACGTGGTATAACAATATTGCGTATTAACATGCAGACAAAAAACAGACCATGGCAATGAAAAACGACTTCAAACTGAAGGCCAAAATTGTTGAGGATTATGGTTCATCTCCAAAGGAAGGATACAACATTGGAAAGATCGAGACCAAGGCGCATTACCGAGCCAAGCTTCTTCTGTTCAAGCAACGTCATGATGCTCTCATCAAGAAGCATCATGAAGAGCTTGAAGTGTCTCGCCTAGAAGGCAAACTTGAACTTCTTGACGAACTCTTCAACTCTTCTGCATTGAGCGAAGAGAAGGAGAAGCTAGAGTCAAAACTCAAGCTTGCAGAAGCGAAGGCGAATGATGTGCGTGTTCCTTACATTGATTGGTTCAAGTTGGATGAGCCACAGATGTATGATTAAAGTCTTGGTTATGTATGTACAAACTTATTTACTGGTTTTTCAAACCAGTTTTCTTTGAACAAAACTTATTCGGCTATTAATTATAACTACTTAATGTTTTTTCTTATATTAACTATATTTGCTTATCTAATATTTTGGTTAAAAATATTAGTTAGATTCTTTAGATTCGTTAGATATGTTAGATTTGGGTAGAGATTCGTTAGATTTAGTTTCTTTTAGTGATCATGAATAAGATTCGTTAGATTCGTAATCATGACTTTGGCAGAAAAACACAACCTTACATATAATGTTAGGGATAGTAGTTTGACAGTTTAGTTCTTTTCACATTATTCTAGGTTATAGAGTCTATTAATAAAAGTTATTTTATAATAATGAAGTTGATACTTGATGTGATCTTGTGATAGACCATATCTTTACAACTCTCGATTAGTCTCTATCATGGCTTTAGAAGTTTTATAGTTTTGTTCATATCACATTCTTCAATGTCATAGAAACCTATTAAACAATTTATTTTATATATGAAGTTTAAAGTTGATGTGATTCTGTGATAGGACCATATTAGTTGAAACAAATATAATATGAAATAATTTATGCGCTTACTTTAATATTGTAAGATATTGTTTGAGTATCACTTCTATAGAGGTATGGAAATAATAATCTTAGATGTACGCATGTTTGAGTATCACTTCCATAAAGCTATACAAATTTTATGCATTGACTTGAATAATAACTTACTTTCCATTCAAGGTTCTTAAATAATTTGTATTTGTCAAGGATTCGAAAATATACGTCAGACAAATATTGTGTTCTACTCTAATTAGACGAGTCTTTATGGAGAAATTGAAAAGGCATTTTTTAGAACCTTGGATTTGTTATATTCGTATAACACAATAAAAGAAGAGTAGTCATAGACTTAAATCGGTGAACGTATTAATATTCTTCGCTAGAATTATTTGGACATCACTATAGTTTCGTATGTCCTGGAAGAGTAAGTCTGAACTATTAATTAGCAGTTATAATTGCATACCGTCCTTTGCAAAGTTTAACGATTTAGACATAATATGGGTATTGACTTAGATGTTTAATTGTTCACTGTCTTAAAAATACAATCACAGCCATTAAAATAATAGTCGAACCTTGCCCCTTATTAGGCTTTTTATATGCATTAATACAATCACAGCCATTTTGAATAATCCGACTAAAAAAACTTATTCCCAAATATATCAAACGGCTCTTCAAAACTCATAACTAATGTATATGAGTAGTTGTGTAGTACTCTATAATCAAGAAACCCAAAATATTTAGCGAACTGTGGATGTTTCTAAACTTCATGGCTTAACATGCAGCGGGCGAATATAGTTGGTCAATTCCTAACCAGGTATTATGTACTTCTTTGGCAAATGTACTTCTCTTTTAATTATCTTGTTGGTCAATTTTCTAACCAGCTATGTGTGTAATTATGTATATGTGACAGGTTTTACGAAAAAGTTTGAATATTCATACAGAGTTCTAAAATGAATTGGAGGCATGATATATCACAATATGTATGAAATTACACACAAGTAGACCAACATTCAGTCACTATCCAGCGATGATCTTCGAAGATAATCCGAGTTATATGGATGGATGGAGCACTTAACAAACAAAAACCTCAAGAGTATATAGTCATCTAAGTCTTCATATTTCTGTCTATAAGTAAGTTTCTTGGGATCGAAAAGCTAAAACATGGACACAGAAATTAGGATTGAAGATGCTATTACTTCTCTGTCTGACTAGTTTTAACAGACGACGGTTTATCCTTTACATTTATTTTACTTCTTTGTATGAACAATTGAGCTTCTTATCTAAATTTTAGTACTATACGGATATTGTTTGTCTTATATTCAGTTTTTCTAATATGCTAAACATTTACTGACCAAAAAATGACCAGAAACGAAAAAGGAACACGCAGCCCGCTCCGCGCGGTCCTCTTGATAAGAATTGCATTACACTTATGACCCATGACGCTATTCGGTTTAATTTCTCTTTGCGCGTAAATACTATAGAAAAGATACATCAGCAGTGCAAGGGAAAATACTCTTATTAATGCCGAGACAATGCTGTATACACTAATGCGTACATCACTAATGATCAATATGTATTAGCCGCAAAATAAAAAACCATAGAAAGTATAATATCAACACAGACCAACGATCGGCATTTCCATCAGATCTTAGAATGAAATCATATGAAATTAAAGACAGACTACCACAATATTAAATGGTAACAATGCGATCTATATCTTACATATTAGGAATTAATTAAGCATATGAAGAGAAGTTTATCAAGACATATTTAGTTACATATATCTTAATAAAAGTTATAGTGCATTTAGCTGTGAACATACTCACAGTCCTTAGCTATACGGATACGAATATTCATCATTTAATCGTAAACAATGGATGCGATATTCTAAACCAATCATGCCAAAAAATCTAACATACTCATATTATGGTAACATGGATCCGTATTTCTTACAATTAGCGCAATTTATTAAAGCATTTTAAACAAAGCTTAAGTCAAAGACATATTTATATAGAGAATAAATTCTAAATAGAAGACGTTAATCAAGAACATTTACGTGAACAGTATTGCTCTATGTCCTTAAGGATAATACAGATACAAATATTTTTTTGCTCAAACTATATATTTACATAACCTAGATCTCATATGCTTTCTATAAATAAACCTATTATATAATCGAAATTTTATAGATCATATCGAGCACAAAGAGGTTAAAAATTACCACTCTCTATCTTCTCTATTCATTATGTTTATACAAATTGATTATGAAGGTGATATAGTTATTTGTCATAACACAGTATTCCTGAAGCAATGGCAAGCATCAAGAAAACAATATCTCAAATTATTGAAGCGAAATCGGTAAATACTATTATAACCTCTTTGTTTGTACCCATACTTTTCTGCATGTTAAATAAATTTTTTTATAAAATAAGGTATTACTAAAAATATATTGGCATTTAAATGCTTTAAAATAGGCCGGGAAATGTATGGTTCTTGCTAAAATTGAAGCCATTGATTTGGAAAAACCATGGTTCTACACGGCTGCATTATTTGCACAAGAAAAATGGTCAGAAAAGGAGATGGTTTTGAGGAAAACGTGCACAATCTTCAACAGAACCTTCTATACAATTGCAAAACATGTGAAAAGGATTTTCAACATGGTATCCACCGGTATGGCCGTTTATATACATTAATCTTGCTACTTTTCTAATTTCATATTATTATCAGTTAATATACTAATTAAATTATGTGGTTTTTTTTAGTTACTACTTGGTTGTACGTGTTAGTGATGCATCAAAAGTTGAAGCCAAGTTTTTGCTTTTCAACAATATTGCGGAGAAGCTAATTAGGAGACCTGCGTTTGATTTAGTCCAAGATCCTGCTGAGGTATTTCCTAACTTTTTATTTGACTGATTTAAGACAATATTATTTCTATATCGTAGATCGTAAATTTTAAATATTTTTTACAGGAAAATCCACATTTTCTACCTCAATATCTAACTGATTTACTTGGGAGGGAAGTTCTATTCATGATTACTATCGGATCTTATGGTCAAAACGAACAAAATTCAGCATATGTTGTTGATTATGTTGTTGACGATGCAGACATAATCCAACACTTTTATCAACATGTAATATATTTGTTTTTACATATAACTCAAAACTATTTATGCGCAGTGTATATTCTAACCAAATATTAACTTATTAATGCAGCCACATAATCTGATATTTCATGATTATGATTCCGAAGAGGACTGAGTATTATAAGTGGCGATGGTAATCAAAAACGAAGGAAGAAAGTTGAAGTCCATTATGCACGTAAAAGTGGAAGCGTTTAAGCATTCATTTGTATTTGTTTTTTTTGGAAATTTGATTATGTTTTCCATTGTCTCTCTTTTGGTTTTTATACTTATCAGAATGAATAATAAGATGGTATTTGCTTGGTTATGTATAACAACCAAATAACAGCTTCTTTCGACATCATAGCAAAATGGACTTGATAAAGTAAGGTTGTTCTATATATGTAAAATTTACAAAAAGAAACACACAAATTTATAACCTAGCACGAATATATAGTATATAATTATATATCTAAGGTGGTACAATAAGGTATATGTATGATGTTAAACTTACAAACAAAAACATAATAAATAGAGGTGCAATGTAAAAGAAGATAATATAATTATAATATCAATGTCAACTGTTTTCCAATAAATACTATATTCACATGTTGAAGGAATAGATATGGTCAGAATTTAATAAGGGAATTTTTTTGGCAACAAATGATTGTACGTATATTTTCTTGATTATATAACCTAATGGTCATGAATCGATCTCTATTGTTTGGCATTGAAGAGGTCGTCTTTTGAACTCTATTCCATCGATTTCATTTCAAAATATATACTTTTATTCAAGCCTTTTTTTTGACTCTATCCGACAAAATCTAGAAAGTAGTGTTTTGTTCTTACTGAAAACAGAAGCAATCGATTTAGAGTTGGACGCATGAAGAGAAGTAATCCAGTGTCTACAGACACTGGGAATAAACAAGAGAAGAAAAAGAAAATGGGTATGTTCTACTGAATACAATGAATGATACCTAATCATTCTGATGAAAACAGGAAAAGTTAATAAATGCTTACAATTGTCTACGAGAATTTTCTTTCAACTCTCTTTCCATATAATTTTGAAGTGATAGTTGGTTAATTTTTGTATTTGCCCGCTCCTTGTGTGAACATAGGTACCAATGACAAAGAGAATACTCCTACGGGGAATATAACACAAAAGTCATCTATCACAAACGTTTCGCCAGCACCAAGTATCAACCCTTTTAGGGCGCCCTTTCAGAATGTTACGAATCAAGAACTTCGACCCGTTATTCCACGACCATCAGAGTCTATACCACATAAAGCGAGATCTGCGAGAAAGGAAATACTGAATAACAAAAGAACAATATGCCTTACTACTTCAAATAGAGGTTAGTCTCCTAACGCTTTGATTTTCTCCACGTTGATTTTTATTAATCTGTTGAGAAAATCACGGATCTGCCCAATTCATTTTCATTACATTTCACAGTTACAAGGATTTTCAAGCCAACAAAGCCATCAGTTGTACCATCTTTGAGTAAACGTTTCTTTCCATTGATAGTTACAACGCATTTTACAGATGAATTTATAGAACCTTTTCCGAAATTATGTTATTTATTTTTCTTTTCATTCTACTTACGTCTCCAGGTTCTTGTACTTCAACTCAAAGTTCACCTACTCTTGCAAATGGCAGTGGTTCCGTAACCAACATGCACCCATCGAGATTAGCAACAGGAATATAATAACTGCATATTAAGGACTCTTTAAGCACAAGTATCGTAGAATAATAATCAAATGATTGTGTTTTTTGTTACAATTGGTAATCAAGAATCTAGCATTTCGTTGAGGAAACGTAAGACACATGGATCACCACCATCGGTGAATTCAAAGCGAAGACAAAAGAAAGGTAACAACGAGTTTTAAACAATGAATCGGTATAGATATTCTATGGTATTGTTTCAAAAGTACGAGTAAACTTAAAAAAATCTCAACAAAAACACAAGGTCTCGACATCAGAGGTCAATCAACTTCTGGTCTTCCACCAATGTTTGTAGCAAATGTAACTCCGGAAGGTATTTTATTTCCTTGTTTTATAGTAATTTTATGATGACTATCGAAAGGTAAATACTAATATTATATCTATTTTATGAATTTCTTTGGTACAGACATTTGTTTATATGTTTAAATTAATCTTTTTCAGCTAATAAGTGTCCATTCCAACAAACCAAAACAAATGAATTCATTCCTCCACCAAGGTTCATCGTCCAGGATCATCCTGAAGGTAAAATGTTGCATTCCATCTATACATAGACACTAAATTATATGACTGGATGATATGTTTTGACTCTATCATACACGTTTTGATGCAGCTTACAATAATCGATATGCTGTGGAGAGTGAGTCTGAAAATGAAAATTCAGATGACGAGAATCAGACTTACAGTAGATATTCAGCTGGAGAGTCTTTGATAAACCCATTACCACAAAATATCCCACAACAGACTAATCATACAGTTATTTCGACTATTATCGTCGGGATACAAAAAAACGGTGATGACTTGAAAAAATGACATTGTTTAAGTAAAATAAATAACTACAGATTAGTTTGTTTTTTATTTTGATGAATAAATTTTATTACACAGGTTATTACGACGACGGAGATCCAATTTGGAATTGTAAGTTCTGTCAAGCATATATGTGGTATGGTGAAAGAATTGGAAAACGACATAATGCAAAGAATCCTGTCTTCACAATGTGTTGTAAACATGGTAAAGTTGTGCTTCCTCGTCTCGCGAATCCTCCAATGGAGTTAATGACTTTGTTATGCAAAGGAGACGAGTTAAGCAAACATTATCGAGAGTTCATACGAGCTTACAATATGATGTTCTCTTTCACATCTCTTGGGGGGGGAAGATAGATCATTCTATTAACAATGGTCATGGACCATTTGTCTTTCGAATGTCTGGTGAGAACTATCATCGTATTGGTGATATAGTCCCCGAGCCTGGAGAAGCTCCAAAATTTTCCCAGCTGTATATCATTGATACTTTAAATGAGATCAAAAATAGACTTGATGCTTGTACCGGGTAATTTTCTTCAGTTTTACAACTTACTATGATTATATTTTATGATTTTTGCATTATGGTCGACAATGTAGTTAACTTATATTTTTAAAATAATATACTTTGCAGGTCTGACAGAGTTAGTGCTAAGAAACTAAGAGAACCACTCGTTCTTCTTCTGAAGAATATGTTAGATCAGTGTAATCCTCATGTTAAGGCTTTTAGGTCTGCAAGAGACAGGTTTGACGTGGAAGGATCAACAGGTTATAGGATGAGGTTGATTGAAAGTCGACAATCTGATGGACGGACTCATAATCTGCCGACTGCAAATGAAGTTGCTGCTTTGATACCTGGATTTTGTTTTAAATATGGATACGCGAGATATTGTTCTTGAGAGTACAAGTGGAAAGTTGCAAAGGATAAGTGAATTACATCCGGCGTATTTGCCTCTGCAATATCCACTATTGTTTCCATACGGAGAGGATGGCTTTCGATTAAATATTCCTATTGGTTTTGAAGACAGTACTGGGAGAAAACGCAAGAATGTAACTATGTGTGAATATTTTGCATTTCGTATTTTGGAGAGGAAGGGGGAAGCACCTACAATTACGAGATCAGGAAGATTGTTTCATCAGTTCCTTGTGGACGCCTACACTATGATAGAATCCAGTAGATTACGTTACTTGTGGCTGAATCAAAAAAGCTCCGGTCAGATAGTTACGATTCAATCCTGAAAGCAGCTGCAAGAGGTGGAGCTAAGATGACTGAGCAAGGAAGACAAATTTTCATTCCAGCAACTTTCACCGGAGGAAAAAGGTATATGAAGCAGCACTACTATGATGCCATGGCTCTGTGCAAATACCATTTCCAGACATTTTCATCACTTTTACGTGCAATCCAAAATGGCCTGAAGTTACAAGGTATCTCAAAAAATATAACCTGACCACCGAAGACAGACCAGAAATATTGTGTAGAGTTTTCAAAATGAAACTCGATAATCTTATTGGCTGGTTGACAAAAAAGGGCGGCTCCTTGTTTGGCCCTGTTGCTGCAGGTAAATCTAATTGCACATGTTCTCATTTTTTTTGTTTGTAAGAATTACTTTAGATAATATTATTTTTGTTAAAATTTATTAATCTGGCTTTTTCATTTTGTCAGTAATGTACACGATTGAGTTTCAGAAAAGAGGAATGCCACACGCTCATATTCTCGTCTTCATGGAAAAAGGATCTAAGTTTCCAACAGCCGATGATATAGATAAGATTATTTCCGCTGAAATACCAGATAAGACTGTAGATCCGGAGCTGTATGAAATCGTTGGTGATTGTATGATGCATGGTCCTTGCGGTGCAGCAAAGAAGGATAATGTATGTATGGTTAACGGCAAATGTTCGAAGATGTTTCCGAAACCTCTCAACATCAATACATCCATTGACGCAAATGGATTTCCATCATACATGCGTCGTATTGATGGTAGGTTTGTTGAGAAAAATGGTATCAGATTAGACAATGGATATGTTGTACCATACAATAGAGAGCTTATGCTTCGATATCGCGCCCATATGAATGTCGAGTGGTGGGTCCAAACACGAGCTGTTAAGTATCTTTTCAAATACATCCATAAGGGACCTGATTATGCTTCAGCAGCAATTGATAAAGAAGATGAAGATGGCGTCATTGATGAAATCAAAACATATTACGACTGCAGGTATTTTTATATTTAAAGATATTTGTTTTAGTATCTACAAATTACTAATATCTAACAAATCTATATCATATTTATTTTTATTTTAATTGTGCGGGCAATAGATATTTTAACAAATCTATATCATATTTATTTTAGTATCTACAAATTACTAATATCTAACAAATCTATATCATATTTATTTTTATTTAAGGTATACGATCATCTTTTCTAATATATGTTTTCGTATTTCTTAATTAGATATATTACTGCATGCGAGTCGTCCTGGCGGATTCTAGCTTTTCTTACACATTTTCGTACTACTTCTGTTGAGAAACTTGGATTTCATCTTCCGGATCAGGAGATGGTGTTTTTGATCAAGATGAACCTATTGAGAATATTCTCAACAAAAAAACTGTTAATCAATCCATGTTTTTGGCATGGTTCATAGCAAACAAAAAAATACCCAGAGGCAAGAGAGTTGACATATGCCGAATTTCCAACAAAATTTGTTTGGAAATCAGGTACAAGAGAATGGGTACCACGGAAACGAGGCTTTGCGATAGGGAGGATTGCGCATATTCATCCATCACTTGATGAGCTTTATTTCTTAAGAGTATTGCTAAATTTTGTAAGAGGGCCCACATCATACGAGGATATAAAAACAGTTGATGGTGTTTTATATGATTCATACGAAGATGCTTGCTATGCGTTGGGATTGATGGACGATGACAAGGAATTTATAGAAGCTATCAAAGATTGCAGTGATAATAGTTCTGCCACGTATGACAGGAAGCTTTTTGCGATAATGTTGGTATCCAAAACTTTAGCTCAGCCTCATGTCGTGTGGGAAGCTACTTGGGAATATCTTACCGACGATATTCTTTATAAGAAACGGCAAGAAACTGGACGACCTGGTGAGCATTTTGTCTTATTAAACTGAGTTTATTTTAAAAAGTGGCTCTGTTATTTAACAAATTTATCAAACTTGCAGATATGAACTTGACCATAGAGCAGATCAAAAACATTGCTCTTACTGAGATCGAAAATCATTTGCTCAGCAATGGTTGTAGCCTCAACAAATGGCCCCTCATGCCAAAGCCAGAAGATTTTGGCTCTTATAACGGCAATCGCCTTATAGATGATGAGCTTAAATATGTTGTGGAAGATCAGCTAAAAGAAAATGAAAGACTTATGGCGATGATAACAGATGAGCAAAGAGGGGTATACAACCAGATTCTGGAAGCAGTTTTAAATGATAGCGGTGGAATCTTCTTTCTTTATGGTTATGGAGGCACAGGAAAAACCTTCGTATACAGAGCACTCTCATCGGCTATCCGATCTAGACGTATGATTGTTCTAAATAACGCATCCAGTGGAATTGTTGCATTGTTGTTGGAAGGAGGTAGAACCGCACATTCCAGATTTGGTATTCCGATAGATGCAGACGAGTTCAGTACTTGCAAGAAAATGGAGCCAGGATCGGATCGTGCGGAATTGGTTAAAGCGGCAAAGTTAATTGTATGGGATGAGGCGCCTATGATGAGTAGGCACTGTTTCGAGACGTTGGATCGTTCTATGCGTGATATTATAAGATCTTCTGACGACAAACCTTTTGGAGGTAAAGTTGTTGTTTTCGGTGGAGACTTCAGACAGATTTTACCGGTTATACCTGGAGGTGGTAGAGCAGAGACTGTTTTGGCGGCTCTGAATTCGTCATATCTTTGGGAGCACTGCAAAGTTTTGAAGCTAACAAAAAACATGAGATTGCTCACTGGTCTTACTGATGATGCAGCAAAAGAGCTTCAATCTTTCTCACAATGGATTTTGGATGTTGGAGATGGAAAAATAAATTTGCCTAACGACGGTCAAGTTGAGATTGACATCCCTTCTGATTTGCTGATAAAAAACAGTGGAGAAAATGCTATTGAGACTATGGCAAAAGAGGTTTATGGACAAGCATTTCAAACCTCAAGAGATAAGGATTTGTATAGACATCGAGCCATTCTCACTCCCACAAATGATGAAGTGGATAAAATAAATGATTACATGCTTTCGCAGTTGCCAGGTAACATGTTTTTGTGTTTACTCTTATGTTTGACGGTCAGTTTTAACATGTCACTAAAGAAAATGATTTACATATGCTTTCAGGTGAAGAGAAGGTTTACCTTAGCTCTGACAGTATTATCCCATCCGATGTTGACGTAGAAGAAAATGTTGTATATCCTGCAGAGTTTTTGAACAGTGTTAAAGTGGCTGGACTGCCTAGACATAATTTGAAGCTGAAGGTTGGTGCTCCTATTATGTGTCTCCGTAACATTGATGTTGAAGATGGATTATGCAATGGTACTAGGCTAATTGTTACTCAGCTACTTCCCCATGTGATAGAAGCTAGAATTATAACCGGAAACAATATTGCTGGAGACAAGGTTTGGATTCCTAGAATGTTTGTAACACCACCTGGCACAAAGTTTCCCTTCAGAATGCGTCGAAGACAGTTTCCGGTTACATTGGCTTTCGCGATGACTATCAACAAAAGTCAAGGTCAAACACTAGAAAGTGTTGGTTTGTTTCTGCCTAGGCCAGTTTTCTCTCATGGTCAGCTATACGTTGCACTTTCAAGAGTTAAGTCGAGATCTGGATTAAAAATTCTAATAACTGGTAAAGAAAGGAAGCCGGAGACAAAAACATTGAATGTTGTCTACAAACAAGTTTTCCAGAATATTTCGTAGACAGGGTACGTAATTGTTATCTACTTTACCTCTAACAATTTTTTTAAAATATAAAAATTGTTCCAAGTATTTATTTTTTTGGAATTTGGCAGATGGTTAGTGATGAGTATGAAGATCGATACTTTATTTCATTGCCAATCATTTTTCCGACTATTCCGATCATGGTATGTCACTTTAATATTTTTTCTGTTCAATAAAGAATAGAGAAGAATAAATATTTCAAATTATGTAACACGTCCACTTCCTTACAAAATAAAATAGATTTTTTTGCAGGTTTCTAATGGAAGTTGTTTTCATTATCGAGAGAAGTACTTCATACTTGATCAAGTACTTCATACCTGATATAATTTATCACCAATACTTTCAATTTTATTATATTTTCTTTTAATATGTATACATAAACTTTTCGACAATATTTAGGGACGTTCATAAAATATCTTCTTAAACACACAAATTATTTTTGGACGTTGCAATTATGCATACCGGAACGATTACCTCTTCATACTAAACGTTTCTTTGTTATATCTCATCCGTGTAAAATTCGAGTACCAACATTTTCCTGTGCTTGATGCTTTCTCCAAAAGACGGTGCTCTTATGATATAAAATCCGTTACTGCTAAAACTGATCACTACTTAATCCATAATTTGAATCTGTTTATGCCCGCACAGGGTGCGGGCCGGTCACCTAGTTACCTATAATTCATGAAGCTTGAAAACCTAGATCTAACATATTTACATTTACATCTAATTAGATTATTAGCATATTTCCATATTTCCATTATTAGCATACTTCTATATTTACATTACTAGCATATTTCCATATTGCATTTACACCTTCTGATAAAGAATATTTTCTTAAACCAATTACTTGTTATCAATATATATAATCACCTAGCTTAGTCTTTAGAAATAAAAAATCTATTGTGTGCCATTGTTCTCTGTGCATTCGATCCCTAAGCACTACACCTGATTTCTCTTGGCAAGAGTATTGTTTTGTGTGCTAGGATTAAGAGTTAATTTGAAACTTAATTGTTTAAGATATTTATACCCTACTAGAATAATAAAAATACACCCATGTCAGATAACCTTAGAGATACTTTATATAGCATATCCTAGCTTAGCAACCAAATCCAACTTAGCTAAACCGTCTTACTTGCCCCTATTCTAACCTCATTTCTCAAATATAAAAAATGCAGGCTTTATCTTGGGAGTATCGATCAGAGGATAGACTTTTACTCAAACAAGTTTTTGAACACACATGCAGTCTTCTCTGATCTCTTTCTTCCCTTTTTCTCTTTTCTTTGTATCTTTTTTAATGAATCAATAACGCTGCTACAGTCCGTCGTGTTCATCTTTTTTCTTTTCTTTTTTCTTTTTTATTTTATTTTTGAAAAAGTCTAGGCAATGAGTGGAGTCATCGGCAATGTACCTACCCTCGCTTCTAGAATGTGTGATCATTCCTTTGAATTAAAATAATGGGGTTATAGGCAATGTACCTACCCCTCTACATCTAAAAAAATCATCTCATTTTTTTCTTCTCTAGATGCCATATTGTGAGAGATGGAAGGGAACCAGAAACACACAGACTTTTACCTTCCAGACTTGCAAGAGGAATCCGATCCACTGTATACCCAGTCTCAAGACAAGAAAATAAAGTCAAATTAGGTTGGAGGTCAGCTTTGGTTCCTTCAAACGTTCTCAGCAAGTTTGGATATGACTGATAGGTGATCCACTTCAGTATCTCTAGTATAATTTGCAATTAGTAAGTCTAAGAATGATGCTATAGAGTGGTTAGATAATATGTAAAATTTTAAAACGATCATAATGTCCATCTTGACTCTATAAACTTTTAATAAAAACCATAAATATAAAATTCACAATTAACACAATATCAGTAAACCTCTCGGAGACTTAAATAACACTGTCCCCACTGTTATTCAGCCTCAGATTGGTGAGAAAAATAAATCAAAAGTACGAAATATAACAAGGAAAAACGGTATACTTGCTCCCTGATGTTGAGTGTCGATCGGCTCTGTTAAGTGATGATCGATCGATGCTCAGTTCGGTGTGTCGATCGGCGGTGATCAAGTGTAGGTCGATGCTCTGTTCAGACTCGTCTTCCTCGGGTTTTTTTAACTGAAATAAAATAAACACAAAAATAATTGAAAATCAAAAATAAAAACGAATTTCAAACTTACTAAATGGGTTGCTTCCCATCAAGCGTTTGTTTATAGTCTATAGCTTGACGTATGGATGCTTTGGACTAGCAAGGAGGTAAAAGACCACTTGTAGGAAAACAAGTATCCACATCTTCTCTGCTCATATCAAGCCATGTGCCTATAAAGCTTCTGATTTCTTTTTCACCTTTGGTTTTGTGCTCTTGTTGTCTCTGGGTAATCTCATATGTGTAATCCACTTTCATCTGTAGCTCCTCCATACATCTGTTGATCCATCAAATTATCTTGTTGCGAGGGAAGTAGACTGCATCAATCTTTTTGTAGAATTCATCAAGCATCTGATCTTGAGCTCTGTAGATGTCAACTGTCATCTCTTCAATTTGTTTTTTTTATAGATCTCAGGTGCTGGCCAGATTGGATTTTTTGTCTGACGACGTCCCTCATACTGTGGTAGACTGATGTAGAGCTTTCTTATGTCATGAGTCATCTCTAAAATGTCTACTATGTCTTCTTTGGATTTATTGATGATTCTTCCATATTAAGCATGTGCGCGCCCCAATTGATCTATGATAACTCCAAATTCATCTGGTGAAAGGACACTTTCTGGTTGTCTGGATCTTTTGGATCGAGGATGGGTGGCTGATGCTGCAGTCTAGAAACGTTTGGATTGTGGAATTTGTGAATTTTTTATCGATGAAGGGTTCCAGTTATGGATCGATGCCTCGTGCTCTTCCTTATACTCGTCTCGATTGACTGTTTCCTTAGGCGGAATCTTGGTTTCAATCAAGAATGAATCTCGATATTCTGGCAATGCAGGACCGTCGATCAGTACCTCATGATGGGTGTCAGAATAGAAAATGGATACTAGCCTTGGATCATCTCATATCTCAATGTATGGCATGTTTCCCATGATAGGGTCATAGAAATCGGTCTCGCTGATGAGTGAAACATATAAAATGTTCTTTTTCATGTCGCAAACAGCTCCTACAATAGACATGAAAGCTCTCTCAGGTAATAAAGAAGAATTCTAGTCTATCTGAATATCCATGATGTAAAAATCCTCTGGAATTAGGGCATTGCCGATATGAACCTGAAGGTTTCTAAAATCCCTTCTTAATTTACCTTAGAGAAATCCACATAAGTGAATGAAACGCTTGAAGTCTCTACCTTCATACTTAGTTGCTTAGCCATAGACCTTGGCATGATGCTGGCTGAAGAACTTGTGTCGCAGAGGGCATTAGGATAGCTATGATCTCCAATCATGCAAGGTACCACGAACTTCCTAGGATCACTTTTCTTCTTCAATGTAATCCTCTTCTTTAGCTTCTCCCTGATCTGTTGGAACATACTGTAACGCCCCGACCGTCCACGGCTAATGGGCCACCCACGCCCGCTCTCTCGGCTCGTGGGCCCCATCCCGTTCCAACGGTCGGTCCGTTATTTTTTTCTAAGGCTCGAAATCATTGTTTACTGACCCTGCAATCACCACCCGACCTTTCCCCGTGTTTTGGCCTCACTCGCACGGTATCGCGAATCACTTCCCGATAGGTCACCCATCCTTTCACTACTCCAGCATAAGCACGCTTAACCCTGGAGTTCTAAACGGATGTGTGACGGAAGAGGTAAGTAAACTTTGGTGACATAGGTAGCCAAATCAATTCTCTTAAGCATTTCCACATATCACAAGTCGGGATGTTACAATTCACCCCCTCTCAAAGAACGCAACGTCCTCGTTGCGCCCCACGACAGGTCTCAAGACGCCTCTCGGGTCAGAACCGAGATGGCTAACCAGCTCTGCTACCACTTATAACGCCCCGACCGCCCGCAGCTAATGGGCCACCCACACCCGCTCTCTCGGCCCGTGGGCCCCATCTCGTTCCAACGGTCGGTGCGTTATTTTTTTCGAAGTTGGAAATCATTGTTTACTGTCCCTGCAATCACCACATGACCTTTCCCCGTGCTTTGGTCTCACTCACACAGTATCGCGAATCACTTCCCGATAGGTCACCCATCCTTTCACTACTCCAACATAAGCATGCTTAACCCTGGAGTTCTAAATGGATGTGTGACAGAAAAGGTAAGTCAACTTTGGTGACATAGGTAGCCAAATCAATTCTCTTAAGCCTTTTCACATATCAGAACTCGGGATGTTACAATTCACCCCTTCTCAAAGAACGCAACATCCTCGTTGCGCCCCACGACAGGTCTCAAGACGCCTCTCGGGTCAGAACCGAGATGGCTAACCAGCTCTGATACCACTTGTAACGCCCCGACCGCCCTCGACTAAGGCCACCCACGCCCGCTCTCTCGGCCCGTGAGCCCCATCCCGTTCCAACGGTAGGTGCGTTAATTTTCCAAGGCTCAAAATCATTGTTTATTGTCCCTGCAATCACCACCCTACCTTTCCCCGTGTTTTGGCCTCACTCGCACGGTATCGCGAATCACTTCCCGATAGGTCACCCATCCTTTCACTACTCCAGCATAAGCACGCTTAACCCTGGAGTTCTAAACGGATGTGTGACGGAAAAGGTAAGTCAACTTTGGTGACATAGGTAGCCAAATCAATTCTCTTAAGCATTTCCACATATCACAAGTCGGGATGTTACACATACGTTCAATGTCTTCTACAGTCTCTCTGCTTTCTCTGAAAAATATCCAGACTATGGATAAAATAAGCATCACCGAATGGCATGTTCACTGGGATCCTCATCATCCTCTTCGTGAAACTATCTATCTCTTTCTCATTAGCTTCTTTTCTTAGATGCTTAGGATTTTTTTTCCTCTTTTTCTTAGAAACTGGTCCATTTGTAGCCTCGTAAATTATCATAGGATCTGGTGCATCTTACTTTTGCCGATTAGTGTCGCATGTGGGTGCTGATGCATTCTTATACGAGTTCCTTGAGGAATTAAGGCGCTCCACGTTGATGCTTGGCAAACAAGCTCGGTAGGTTACTGGTTTTTATCGATCGACAAACATGTTTGAGTATTGATCGATGTTGACCATTTTACAAGATCCTACGGACTCAGCCTGGACTGTCGATCACTGCTCGACATCTGGTATCGATCGCTGTTCCTTCTTGGATGTCGACCGATGATCTGTCTCAGGTGTCAAGCGACACCAGTGGTAACTGCCGAAGGACATGGAACTTTTGAATTGGAAGTCTCTTTATTTTAGATTCTCCTCTTTCACCACTTGTCAGAAATCATCATCTCTCAAGACATTCATGTAGTGTCTCTATCCTGTCTCTCTTTTACCTTTGATCAGTGCCTCCTGTATTCAGCCTCACTGGTATGAACCACTAGAGTCTCCAACTTCTTAACATGGGTGCTGAGAGATTCAAACTTATCATTTAGGTTGGTGTATACAGCATCTATCTTCCCACTGAAATCCACTATTAACATTTTTTCTGACCCTCAAGAACCTGATAAATCATATTCTCCTATTTGCTTTATGTAGTTCCTGGTCGGGGTTCTGGTTTAAAGAAGCTCCACTTGTCATGTCGCTGCTGTAAAGTTTCTGTATTGTGAACTCTGGTTGTAATTACTCCTCTGACAAGTGCCATGAGAGTTCATGTTTCCATCCTGATTCCCATGCTTCTGAACACCAGTGCCACAAATGTATTTTACATCCTCTTCTTCGCCCTCATTGCTGGTATAAACAGCCTCTACACCTTCTGCAGAACTCACTCGCTTCTTGAGAAGCTTGTGAACACTGTCCAACTTGGCTTGAACTTCATCCATCTGCTCCTTGCAGCCAAATATAGAAGCCAAAATTCTCCTCTCCATGTTAGTGTTCTTGGTGCTATGCTAGATGCCAAGTTCTCAATAAGTCTCACAGCCTCTTCAAGATTCGTAGTAGTGAAGTTACCATTACTAGCAGTATCTAGAGCCATTTGGTATACTACAGAGATGCCTTTGAAGAAGGTACTAAGCAATTGTACCTCTTTGAATCCATGGTCTGGACATTCTCTCTGATAAGACTTGAATCTGATCCTGAAGCTCTTGAATGATTTTTCAGGCTCTTGTGTGAATGTAGAGATTTTGTTCCACAAGTCTACAGATTGCAAATCATCAAGAAAGTTACGCAAGAAGGCGTTCTTGATGTCATCCCAGGATGTAGGAGATCATGGTGGCAACTGCTTAAGCCAATATGAAGCGTCTCCAGCAAGTGAGTACTTGAAGAGCTTGCAAAAGAGATAGTCCTCAGGGAATCCATTGGCTTTGATAGAAGAAACTCGATCCTTGAACCTCTCAAGATGGTATATCGGATGCTCATGTGGGTGACCATGGAAAGGTTTCTGTCCCAAAGTGTAAAGTATGCAGGCTTCAGCTTGAAATTGTGCCTCTAGAAAGTCGGAGGAGAAATGGCAGATCTGTTGGCGTAGTATTGATCCGGATGGTTGTAGTCAGCCAAAGTTCTGGTTCAAGTAGCCTCAGCATCAGAATTAGCAGCTTCTGGAGCATCTGCTTCTGGTACAAGGATTACAGCCACTGACCATCAATTCTCTAACACATTGCATTACGCAGATGACCATGTTGGTCATGCAGGTCATTTTTCGCATCTGTTGTTAGAATAAGAGTATCCACCATGTTCCTTGCTCACGGATTAGTGTTGGTCGGCGATGATTTACTTTTTTTGATCGATGCTAGCAGAATAAGGTCGGTCGACGAATATGTGTTGGTGTCGATCGATGTGGTGCGCTTCCCTTTGTGGATTGTACGTTCTAACGAAATAGGGTCTGAGAACAATAGGTTTTTTTCCTTGTTGCTTCTGGTATTGCTGGGCATGCACCTGAAACCCAAATATTTTTTTTTGTTTAGTAAGTAAAATAAAAGAAAAACCTAGACTAAATCTATCTATTATATCTAATGGTGAATCCATGCTTCCGACAACGACGCCAAATTTGATATGCTCTCAAATAACCCTATGACCAATTTAATGTCTCCAATAAGAGGTTTAGTTCTATTACTTAGGGATCGAATCCAGAGGGAGCGTGAGCACAAACTAGATTTATAGATATGAAGATTAAGCTAGGCAAGTAATTAAATAACATTAAACAATAAAACAATTGATAAGATGGTTGTAAGAAAATATGAGAAAATAGCTAGATCTATGTGTGAAGGTCTGTGTGTGTATTCTAGAACTCGAACTCGAGTGTATAGATATCCAGATGTCGCATGTGAGTATAATAATTATCTAAGTCTAGCATTCTAGCTCTCGCTAATGAACACGAAATGAGTCGTCAATCGATTGTAGGCGCTGAGCATCGATTGATGGCTACCTTAAATCATTCTTATCCTATTCGATTGGTTCACTATCTCCATGGACCATCTGTCGCATGTATCTGGCAGCCTAGCTCAAAAGAATCAATTTAGGCGAGGACCTACTGTCGTAATTGTCTATAATCCTTCATGGTTCTAGTTAGCTACTCTAGAACAGAAGCATTAATAGAAATTCAATTGATGGATATCTCTATCACCTTAAAAATTCTATAGTTTTGGCTAATCCTTTATAACCCTAATTAACCCTAAATCAACAAAAAGAACTACTCAGACATGACCAAGCAAGGCATGATAATAAATTGAATAGAAATCATGAAATAGATTAAGGAGTAAGAAACAATGGAGTTCCAATTCAAATCTCTGAGGTGTCTTGGATTTCTCACCATATAAAACTAAAAGCCTCTAATTATGTAATAGGTTATGAAAAGTAATGAATGTGGTGGTGAGTTGCCCAAACAACGGCAAACACCTAAATACTAGGTATAAAATCGGCCAGAGGTAACCTTGTAAACTGTGGAACTTTTGGCTTTCAGCCGGTTACCAACAAGTCGTCCCGTCTCGCGTTTCGCTATTGATTGATGAAAATAGAGTGTTATCGATCGATACTATTCGTAAATATCGACTTTGACTTTGGATTCTTCAGCAGCTACGAGTTCTTCATCACAATGCCCTAAAATACTCCATAATCTCCACATTTCTCCAAAACATACTTAGACCTGAAAATAGCCTAAAATATACTCCAAACACGTATAATAGTTCCTAAAAACAACATATACTATGGGTAAAAACATGTAAAATCCATTGTATATAATTTAGCAAACCTGATATCTTGATAGAATTTAGAAATTCTACTGGATAATCTACAAATTTTCTTGGATCCACATCAGTTGGTTCAATGCTATCTGAGCAACAATATAGTATATCTTTACTTAAAATAGAATTATATTCGTTGTCAATTGTCATGAAAATATATTACTATTTAAAAAATGGGATATATATATATGAAATTAAATTTTAATAAGTACCTCTCACATATGATAGCATGTAATCATTTATTTGATCGAAGTCATCATTACTAGGACAAGACATTGCTCAAATTTTGTTAAAGTCTTGATATGTTCTACCATCAAATGATCCTCCACATACCTCTTTCATGATTGTAGGTATCGGATCATCGCATTGTTTGATAAGAATATCATCTAGAATATCAATACCTACAATCCCATCATTTAGTATTTTGATGTTTCCATCTCCAACTACTAGTATCCACTCTGAGAGTGACCTAAGTTCTTAAGATTCTCTTTCGGTACTACCAGTAAAAAATCTCATGTTCTTTGTAAGTTTAAAGACTTTGCAATGACCCCAAAGATAAAATGAATTAAGAGCAGACAATACAGTTTTCGTTCGACCACCATAAGGAATAACCTGTAGAATTTCCGTGAAAATCACCTCCGAATACAATAACTTTCCCATTGAATGGTTTATGCTCTTTTGATCTGATAATATCGCATCGATCAAGATTTTCAAAACAATGTATACTCATCATAGGTGCTTTGCCCCACATAATAAGACCAGCAAATTGCAATAAATTTGTAAAATCTGATTCAGCTTCTATTTTGCAAGAAGTGGATTCATCTGAATTGAATGGGATATTAAACTTAGAGTGAGCAGTACGTTCACCTTCTAATAAGAGAGCAACAATTCAACTGGAGGTGGTGTTGATAACAATTTTACCTAATCCATGAATAGCATCCGAAAGTATAGGCCAAATAAAATTTTTGCGAGTTCCTCTAAACCCATATAAAAAGAATACACCACCTACATTGTGAATAACAACATCTAATATCTCTTCATAAACAGCTCTTTTCTCATCTGTAATCATAGTCTTTATTATTCCTTAATTTGGTATTCTCTGTTGTATTTGAGCTCATCGTTCACCAGATGGTTCCCATCATAACTCTTGAAATCAGATGGTTTAGGAATTTTATCCCAAGTCTCCAGTGATCGACCGCTCTTTTCCAGAAGGTGGTGGATTTCTGAAAGTGCGAAGTTTTTTAGTTGATCCTCGGATTGAGTTAATGATGCAAAGTATAGTTGAAAGTGACCATAAGTATTCTTTTTAAAAGAATATATACATTGTACATTATTTTAAAATCTTTTTTAAATATACACATATATCTATTTACCGAGATTATTTTGCATTTTCTTTTGGTGATACAAAATGTCTTCTATTAAATATTCCCATGATGAATTCCAGAAAAGTTCTGGTTAAGTAAGACAATCGCTTATCATCATAATAACACAGAACCTATGTAGATAAAACCAATAGACCATACGCTCGCTTCCTCATTACCTATAATGTATTTCTTATCATCATCAAAAGACCCAAATCCTTCGCATGGATCTTTGAATGTTATGTAGGTTACGCCATCCACTGTATGGATATCTTAATATCGTTCAGGTCCTTTTACATAATTCAGTACAACCTTAAGATAGTACAATTCTTCAAATCTATTATTGATATGTGCAATTCTTTCAATTAAGAAAGACCGTTTCCTCGGTTTCCATATTCTCTCTTTTCGATTCCAAGTAAATCTAGTAGGTATTTCAGCATAAATTATGCCCTTTGCTTCTGGATAAATCTTACAGGCTTTCAAACCAACCTACAAACTGAGAGAAACTCACACTCGTACGTTCAAGAATATTCTCCAAGGGATCATATTCATTTAATGATGAATTTCTTGATTAGGTAGATGGAAACATAGTTTTTTACATCTATTGTACGATAATGAGTGGAAAATCGAGTATTCTCCAGGTCGATTCACATGCAGAAACATACCTAAACCAATATTTAAAATTATGGTAGAAATCAATATACTAATTTTAACATTAATAATACAAATAGATTAATAGTAATAAAAATAATGTTGATACATGCACTCCAAATAGCATTTTATCTGATCAACAACTCCATCTTTTTCACTATCTACTGCAGCAGAAAATAATCATGACCCTTGTGAATGTACTTGAACAAAT
Source organism: Moricandia moricandioides (assembly GCA_905132885.1). Classification (NCBI taxonomy): domain Eukaryota; kingdom Viridiplantae; phylum Streptophyta; class Magnoliopsida; order Brassicales; family Brassicaceae; genus Moricandia; species Moricandia moricandioides. The sequence continues at coordinate 22,274 of CAJHQQ010000467.1, forward strand.
ATTTTATCGCTCGTGTTTGGATGCACCACTCAACATTCTTATGCTCTCTATACTGAATCATAAGCTCCTTGGTATATGGTGAAGCATACCGATTATCCAATTTGACTCCACTCTTTTCAACATAACGTTCATTGTCTCGACATCGAGAATGAAAACTATTTCATCTACATTTGTTACATTGGCATCATTCGTAGGAAATTTTTTAGAACACTTCCATGTTGCTATACAAATCTGACGCAGATTTGCTGCGCCACATGGTCCAAGCATCATACTATCACTTACTACCTTATAAAACTTTGGATCCTTTGTTTTGTCAGGAATTTCCATAGATAAATGGTCAATATCATTACCAGTAGGAACCTTGTTACTTTTTTCCAGGAAAAGTAAAATATATGCTTATGGTAGCCCTCTTTTTTAGAACCCAATAGTATACATTGCTGAGAATATAAATCTTATTTAATTATATGATGCTAATGTAATATCATTAAACAATATTATAGATCTAGAAAGGTATAGTTGGTACCTACTTTAGTTTTTCCAAAAACTCTGCCTCTTTTCCTGGTCAACTCAGCCATGAGATCATCAAGTTTAATCTTGAAAATTCTACAAATGATGTCGGGTCTATCTTCGATGGTGAACCGCAAATGACTAAGATATCTGGTAAATTCTTGTCACTTTGGGTTGTAGGTAAATGTAATAAATATGTCTGAAAATCCATAATACTTACATATAGCCATTGCATCAAGGTAGTGTTGATGCATACATTGTGATCCTCCAGTAAAACTTGATGGAATATAAACTCTTGTACCTTGTTCATTTAGAGTTTCAACACTAGCCTCAGAGGTTTTTTTTAATGCTTTCGTTGTTATTGCGATGAAGAATTCTTCTAATTGAACCAAACGTAACATAAACGATTTGATTCAATCATTGTGTATCTGTTGATAAGAAACTGCTGGAATAACCTCTCTGGCCTGGTTATGGTTGGAGCTTCATCATACCTCTCAAGAATTCTAATACGCAAATAACTGTCACATCGTGATAGATTTCCGTTTCCTACCGGTTGTCTCTTGATAACCAATCGATATGTCAAGACGAAAACCATCTTCACCATAAGTAATAGTAGTGAATATTGAAGAGGAAAATATGATGGATCAAGTTCTCTAATTCTCTGGAATCTATATGTGTTAGTCTCGAGAATAATATCTTGTTTCTCCTATTCATGACAAATTATCCAGGAATAAGTGTTGCGACCTCACCAGTTGTAGGCTGATTGTGTTTTCTTCCATCTGAAGCTTTTCCATCAATCAAGCGTAGCTTAAGTTTTTCACCCTCCTCGACATCAAATCTACCCCTAGCTTGTCTGAGAGCATTAACATGTGGATTGTGCTCATCCAATAGGTTCTTTAAAAGGCAAAAAATATTTTTTCTTCAGAGATGATATGTCGGCTTCAGTAGTACTGAAAAGTAATAATCTAATATTTTGAATATACAATATATATTTACTAACGCAGAAAATAAATTACCCGTAAGTATTGATGTGGTTTGAAATTTCGTTCATAATATCATATATGTAGAGCTGCAAAATTTGGGTATTTCACCATCAGCTCGTAACATGTCATCCATTAGGTGATAATTCTCACCATTCATTTTAAAAACATATGGACCACGACCATTGTTAATATTATAATCTATTCTTTCACCAAGTCATGTAAACGAAAATATCAAGTTATATGCTTGACTAAACTCACAGAAATGATTACTCAAAGCATCCTGATTGCATAGAAATTGTACTAACTCAATAGGAGGATTCTGAAGAGTTGGGAGAATAATCTTTCCTCTTTTACAACACATAGTAAAAGGTCGGGTTAAATTGTTTTCTTGGCTTTCCTATTCTTTCACAGTACCACATAGAGCTTTACATAATTTACATGACTATATAGGATCACCTTCATCTTGATAAGCTATAATAATTATAAGAAAGCATTAACATAAGAGAAGAACACTTGACATGGTAGAATATAATCATCTACTAATTTTCTGATTACATGTGTACTGAACATATATATTCACATCGGATAAATTATGTTCACGAAAATTATGTGTTCGGCTTGCTACATACATATTAGGTAACTTTACATTATTGACATCATCATCACTGATATAAATATCATCTTCAGAATCAGATTCACTATCAATTGCGTATCTATTTTGCTATGCTATATATATTAAAATAGGTAATATGTTTAATCCCTTTAAAATTAGAAGTTAGCAGTTTAATAGTTATGTTATTGAGAATCGTATAAATTAAGGTGTTACCATCAGTATGATCTTCTATTATAACATTCAGACCAATGTTAATATGGACGTTTACTTTGTTCATATTTTCAAATGGTATTTGTGTTGTTTTCTAATGCACGCCATCCTTATAACGCGCAACTCCTAGCTCAACAAACAGTTTCATAAAACATAAATCGCTATAATATATAGTAGTGTACAATTATAGTACAAATTATAAACATTGTATAGATATAAACAATTGCCTGGAAACACTAAAATATTAGATTTTTTTCTCCCTGATTGCTCAATACCAACACTTACATTTGACTATGATAAATAAATTCGTAATAAGATATCATGAGAAGTAATTACTATAATCTCTGAAACAATGTTTACTGACCAATTGTACTCGAAATATCCATAAGTTGGCTCCTATGAGATACAAAAGTTCCTACTTTCTTTTTGTAGTCTTCCCCCTGGTGTAGTTATAAAAAACATTAATACAATATAAACAACTAAAACGCTGGAAAATTAATATGTTACATTTTCTAAGAGTTGGCGAAATGGTCCGCTTGCGCTACTGGTTTGTTCATTTTCTAATAACATTTGAACATACTTGACTCTGTAATTTATTATTAGCTGAATCTACAAATCAAAAATTGAAAAAGCATTAAGAAAAGGGTTACTTCCAGCAACATTTTATCTAACAAATGAACTAAATTTTTGATGTAAAGAAAAGGGTTACTTCCAGCAACATTTTATCCACAATTTGTTTTGTCAAAAAAATGGCTCATTCCATTATAATATACCAAAAAAAGTAATTACTATAATAATGGAAAGTACATTTACTAGCCAATTGTACACAGAAGGTCCATTGGTGGGATCTTATGAGCAACATTAGCTCCTACGATATTCTTACATGGTTTTCCCCCTGATGTAGCTATAAAACAACAGTATTACTAAAGGCAATTAAAATGTTGGTAAAGTCATATATTACGCTTTCTAAGAGGTGGAGAAATGATTGTTCGGGTTGCTTGAGTGGTATTTTTCATTTGTCCATCAACATTTGAACAAATTTGACTTTGTAACTCATTAGTTGTTATGTTAAGAAAAATGTTCTTTCCAGCATTGTTTGATCCCAAATTATATGATCGTCTTCTACCTAAATATGAAATAGTACAATAAAAACAAATTTTTAATTATAATGTATAAGTTATATATAAGCAGTGAAAGAAAATCATATGTTTCATTAAGTGGTGGAGAATCATCCATAATAATAGAAGGAGGGGAATTCAAAATTGTGTTCGAGGCACCACGATTTTCTGAAATAATTACAAAACTGGAGCGTGTTACTATTTTATTAGTGAACATTTAGAATAAATATCCATAACACTAGAATGAACTTAATTTCTTCGATAAAAAGTAATATCATAAACATCACCACTATTTATGGATGATCATTTTTCTCTTACAAGTATAATTCTTATAAATATGTTAATGATGTGTAAAGTGGTGATGTATCTATATATATATAATTATATCTATACCATTGTACACATCATTAACATATTTATAAGAATTATACTTGTACGTGGAAAAAGACTATCCATAAATAGTGGTGATGTTTATGATAAAACTTCTTATCGAAGAAAATGATGTTAATTGTGTTCTTATGTAGTAGATCATAACACAACTGAAAGATCAATTCAACTTACTTCACCTCCAAATATACCAAGTAAGTTTATATATACATATATAGATATATATTTGGAGGTGAAGTAAGTTGAATTGAACTTTCAGTTGTGTTTTGATCTACTACATAAGAACACAATTAATATCATTTTCTCCAATCAAAAGATAAGGGCATCTCCAATGAATACTCTCTCAATAGCATAAACAACATTATCTTATTCTCTATTACATATTTTGATGAATAAATATATGAATCTTACCTTTGAACTTTCGTAAAATAGTTGAAGAATTTTCACCATCGTCCATGTTCAGATAAGCAATTATCTGAATATCATAAAACGGAATAGTAAATAAAGAAAGCGCTGATTGTGATACGGAGTATATGTCTTTGGTGTAATGGTAAGATTTTCTGAAGATTTAATGGGAAATTTTAGTACTTTTTAATTGTAAACAATAACATGATATGGAAATTGAATATTTACCAAACATTGTTGATTGGAAAACATCTACGAAACATGAATAGTTAAGTCTTCACGAATATAATAGTACAATATCATACTTCAATTTTAGGTATGATAAATGGTGTTTTAAAAATTATTTTATCTTCAGTAGCTTGTTTACTATGTACCATACTATCTTTTGAGATCAATTGGGTTCAATAGTTGAATATCATGTAAAATTTGGTATTATTATTTTAATTAATTTAATTCTATAATTCATACTAGTTACCATTTGTTACAAAGAAAAAAAAATGCAAACAATATAAGGTATGAAAGTAGCCAAAATAATTATTATTCAATATTAAAAGTAAGAGTACAAAATGCTATAACCAAGAAAGCTCAAATAAAAGTAGCAAAACCATTACATTCAACAACATAAAAGAAAAAAATAACCATTTCTTTCTTTCTATTTTTTTTGTTTTGTAATTGATTGTTTATCTTCACCATCAATTTGATGGTTCTCGTTCTTTGACTTTTGGTCTTCGTGTCCGCCAAAGATGATTCGGAAAAATCTTCAGCACTTGTAAGCATTAAAGACTGCATAAGCAATGTAACTAAGTGAGGAAGAATCATACCATAATAAGAATAATACATAGCATAAAGTACGTAAGATGAATTTTCAAGCCACTCATCAATAATGTTTTGATCATTCAAATAACAATCAACAACATATGGAGAGTTTCTAAACTTATTATTGTCCCCTTTGAGTGAGACTTTAAAAAGAATTCTCTTCCCAACGATGGAATTATGCAACTCAGGATAAACTGGTATGTGATCAAGTTGAAACGGATACAAAGATTACAAAATATATTAGAATCACAATGAAATAAATATATAAAATATATAAACTTACCTCGTCGTATCTTCCGAGGAAAATTTTAGAAATTTGATCGAATATAAAAATTATTGCCGCATCGTAATCATCATGTTCACGCACAACCAAATAATATCTAAATACATAAAATATATTAGTTTGCAATGTAAGATTATAAATTTATAATATTAAAAATTGCACAAATATATTTAATAAAATATATCTTGGGAAGACCAGATTAACATTACCAAAAGTCTTACAATTGTACTTCGGTTGAGTTCCATCATCGTCAGAAACTCACCATATTCCTAAATTTGCAGGTTACACGTTTTGCATACCCAATAATAGCAACTTTTCAAAATATCAATCCCTCTAATGGTAAAACAACAAACGGTTTTCCAAACTATATATAATACAACACGTGGTTGACATGTCTTTTTCAACAATGGATAACATAGTATATAAGAAAAATTCGGAAAATGATATGCAAAATAAAAGCATTCATTTAATATTTAAGGATGTTGAATCTAAAACATAGGATAAATTCTTCCGAGGATAGTCGGAAAAAAACTCACTGCGGATATCTAAAGAATTACCATATGATATATGACCGAAAGAACCCTGTGTAATAATTTGATAATTACCAGGTAACCTATTATGGAAAAAAATATAAAAAATCAATAGTAATTAATAATTCATAATATGATATTATTATGAAAAGATGATCACATGTTGCATATATATACCTATTTATGAAATTATCAACAAGTTCAATAGCATGATCAAACAATAACTTCATGGCACTAAAAGCATTATATATGCTTATCTCACCTATAAAAACCCAAAAGACAATAGACATATGAGTTATGTATTTAGAAACTGGATAAATAAGGAAAAAAATTAAAGTTGTTATACCTTTGTAGGATTTGACTGACATAAAACATGACACATAGCACAACCGCATCCATCTTCTTGGTGGTATAAGAAAATGTCCATTTTGCATGATCTCCCCCAAAAAGTACACAAAAGTGTAACCTCGCTGATATATATTTTTTTTGCAAGATATTATATTTTTGATTATATTGTATAAATATGAACATACGTTATTTTGTATCGCGCAAAATCAGTTGAAGTTTGGAACAATTGTTTAACTTTCCTTTTGTCTTCACTTCTTCAACGTTACCAACTTGAATGATTTTTCCAATGACATCTATCAAATAAATAGAAGATGGCAAACAAGAGTGATTAGGCAACTGTAAATAATTAAAAATACATGATTATTTTCATCTACTGAATATATAAGAATATAATAACCTTGCTACCTATCAATACGTTTCTTTAGTATTTTTTCGTCTAATACCTCCCCAAAGTCAACGAAATTCTTTTCCGGTAAATCATCAGGAAAATCAGTCAATGTTTTGGTCCTAGTTGTCCGTAGGAAGACAATTTGTAAAGAATTGAAGTAGTCCTGAACTCACAACCGTATTCTTTCTGACTGAATGCGTTGATTGATAAAGCTTGACCTTTGTTTATAAGATGTCTATGTTTTTATACAAGTTCATTCTCAATAGATGCATACAATCTGGTACCCTTTGAAATTTAAAAAAAAAGATGAATTTGTAATTTGATTAGTTGAGATTAAAATAGATATTGTATTGTGAAAATAATGGTATATAGAGTGGTAAACTTACAGATGCATCCAGAAGGACTAACTCAATTTAGTTTCCCAATCTGGCATGATACAAAGTCCATTTGTAAATAATCTTCACATGAGTTTTCTGAGATTCATTGGATGCTTCTAATAGATTGGCCGGAATATAGTGTTGTGAATTTCGTGCAAAAATCAACATTTCATTTGGATATGAGAGAGTTCTACAATTAGGTTGTAAATGAGAGGAAGTATATATAAGTATTTGACTGGTTAACCTTGGAGACGGAAGAATATACCCAAGTATATCGTAGTTTCTGGTTTAAAAGATTAACAATAAATATCATATCTTAACTACCATAATACATGACATTTAAAATGATTGCCTCAAAGATTTATGGTATATACCTTGGGATATTGTATGTTACATAGACGAATTCGAAGCCTAAAAATATGATTTTTTGAAATAATAGTAAAAGAGAATAACAAGGGTAATAAATATATAAAGGACATACTATATCGTGTTTCATACATATGCAGACAACATAAACTATATTACACCCTAACTATGTGGAATACGAACCCCTAAACTATAAACCCTAAACATCATATATTTATAATGTTGTATGTATATAAACCGAAACGTCTACAAGCATAAACATTAATCCAAAATTTCAAAACTGGAATCACATATTATGTAATTTTGTATAACAAACAAATCATATACATGCTTAAATCATATAACATGTAATATTTGTATATACAATAAGTTTTAACATAATATGATTCAAAAACAATAGAATATATGATTTTACAAAATAGTTGGGGGCCAAACCGAAATCAGAGGATAACAACCAACGAGTTTTAATTAGGATAACCAGAGAATAGATTAAGAGAGACTCAGATTGAGAAAGTGGTAATTAAAAAGGGTTCAGTGAAGCTAATCCTGCATTTCCATGTCAGCAAGTTTAGAGAGACTTAATGATGAATCATAATTAGATTAGTTGAGTCACCATAATGAGTTAATCACCCAATAAAATTATAATGTTTCCACTTAAGCGTATTCTCAAATAATAATGATAATTTTCATTGGTAAATAAAAACAATGATTTTCATTTTTTATATTGTATATATTTACATTTAAATGTAAGTGATAAATGTGCCAAACCAGCCACATGAAATACACCAGAGAAACTGAATAGGAAAGAAGAAGTTTGTTGATCACCTTAAACGTCGCTTGAGTCGAGAGAGGAGAAGCAGTTAGATACCTGATAGGATCATGTGTTAATAATATAAACTAGAATTTGATCCGCACATTCGTGCATATATTTCTTTTTATAATTGTATACTTTTAATATTATCATAAATTTTTAAATATGTAATTAACATTATAGTATTATATATTGTGAAATCTATAGTCTTATTATTTAGGTTTCTTACTGGACATTATTATTATATAGTGATTTTTATAAATTTTACTTTTTTATTAATTTTTATTGCATGCAATACATTTTTAAAATTTACGTAGTTATACTATAGAGAAGATTTTTTTGAGCTAGCTTATATTTCTATGTTGTGTTTAAAAATTATACTTAACATCTATCATTTTAGTATTTTGTGAGATTTTATAAGTGAATATATTGTTCTATTTAAATTGTGTAGTGATATTATTTTAGTAAGTTTTATGCCTAGTAGCATCAATCATATTATTTTAGTAAATTTTAATATTTTTAATGATAGTATTAAATTTTCTGATTTTTTTGTTATTAAATTAAGATTTCAAAATTATTCTTCTTTTGATTTTACAATATAATTTGTTTTTTTGTACTGCGTTTCAAAACAATATACGTTAGCATCTAGGATTTTATCTTTTGTAAACTTTAGAATATTATTATTTTGCGTTTAGAATATTTATTTTAAAAATTTTATATTTTATCAAGAGAAAATTAGAAAATTACACAGTACTTTTGAGTTTGGAAGATTATATTTTGATTTATTTTTTACTAAGTTAATTATTTATTTTATTAAAAACATATTAGCCTTTTTGATTAATAAAATATTATATTGTTTTCAAAAGTTTTTTATAATAAAATAATAAATAAATTTATAATTAAAGTTCTTATGTCATTAACATATTTAATGAATTATTAAAATTTCAAAGTTTCCAAATAGCAGATTATATAAATAGTACATGAAATAAAGATTATCTATATACTATTTTATTTTTATATGATTATTTTTAGATAATATATATATTCCTGAGTTTTAAAATAAATAAGAATATAATACATAGTTGTAGGAATAAAATATTGGGCAATTTTCCAAATATGACTCAAAACTTAATTTTAAATGCAAAAGTATACCGAAACATCAATTAAATGAAAACTAACTCAAATATCTTGTGAAATTACAACCAGCCCTTTATGACCAAACAAAAAAAAACCTGAATTTATTTTATGAATATAACCCTTGGAAGTCTTCTAAGTTTGTGTAAGTCGTACAGACGATTTCCTAGAAGTCGTCTCATATAGTTGATCTTAAAAATAATTTATAAATTTTATAAAAAAAATTCAGGGGAAAAAATTGAAATCATGTAATTAAAAACATTTTTAAATGATATAAATTAAAATATAGTAATATTAAATTATTTTAACCATAGATGAGTGAATGTAGTGAGTCATGGTATTCTTTGGTTTAGGGGTAACAAATACTGTAGTATTGTTTGTATTCTTAGGGTTAATTTTTGGAAACTTAACATTTCTATTCAAAAATTAAATTTTTACATATATGTATTTAGTTTTGTATATATTAAACACTCTTTAACTTGAATTTGATTATATTAAAGTGTTTAGTTAGTAAATTAAGTTTAGAGTTTATATTTAGGGTCTAAACGACTTCCAGGAAGTCAGCTAATGAATAACATTTACATCAGAAGACTTCTGGGAAAGTCTTCTGGGCGAATAATAAATTTAGGGTCGAGAAGACTTTCAAGTAGGTCTTCTCAATCGAAAGTATTTAACTTTATTGGAATTTTTGTCTCCTTATATAAAGAAAATTTACACATTCTCTCTTCCTCTCAAATGGTTATAACAAAATGTAATGTTTCTCATTCTAAAACTCTCAAACCTCTCTTTAATCTTTTTGAACTTAAAAACACCAAACTTTATATCAATTTCTCATTTTTATATCATGTCTTTCTCACTCATTTATTTTGTTTTTGCAGGTTTTTCATTACATGGTTCTCATCTTCCACTCCTTTAAAGGTAGATTTATAAATCAATTTTTTTCATTTTGTAACCCCTTGTTGCTTATATATCTTATCTTTTGAAAACTCATTTTGTTGTTTTTAGCTTGTACCTTATTTTTGAAGTTTTTCTATGTTTGAAGTCATTTGAATGCTTTTGGATATGCATGTTTCTCAGATCTGAGACAGACTTGTAAGATTTCCGGGGAAGTCTTCTAACAGTTAATGCACTCGAAGACTTCCAAGAAGTCTTATGACAAAATTTTCTCCCATATCTCCTTCTTTATAATAGATCCGAAATTTTGTCTCATCTCTTCTTTGTTTATAACAGATCTGAGCATTTAGGTAAACCTCCATGACAAAGTTTTGGTAAGTCTCTCGTTGCTTAAAGCTCTTATCTTTTTCTCAAAGTAAAATTTTCTATTAAATTATCATTTTTTGTCTCATATCTTTCTCACTAATTCATCTTGTTTTGCTGCTTTTTATTACATGGTTCTCATCTTATGCTACTTTAAAGGTAGATCTATTTTTTGAATATGTATTTTTGTGTGTTCTTTAAAGATAGACTTATATCATCTTCCACTCATTTTCTCTATTTTGATGTCATTTGAACGTTTTTGGATTTGCAAGTTTTTCAGATCTGAGTCAGACTTTGGAAGACTTCTGGGAAGTCTTCTAGACGGCTTCCTAGAAGTATTCTAGATGGCTTCTTGAAGTCTTCTAGACGGCTTCCTTTAAGTCTTCTAAACAGCTTCCTGGAAGTCTTCTAGACGGCTTCCTGGAAGTCTTCTAGATGATTTCTTGGAAATCTTCTCGGAAGTCTTCTAGACGACTTCCTGGAAGTCTTCCAAAAGACTTCTCAGAAGTCTTTCAGAAGACTTCTAGGAAGTCTTCTAACATATAATGTGCTAGAAGACTTCCTGGAAGTCTTTTGAGAGAGTCTTCTCTCAAGTCAAGTGAAGTCCAAGCTTTTTTTTTGTGGTAGAATGATCTATAATAATTTTTTATGGTTATTTTGTGATATGTAGGTGTACACTTTTAATTGGTCATCAAGTATTTACAATAATGGCATTGCCATCAATACACCAACCACCATGAACAACCAATTTGAAACTCTTAATGAACCTAAGATCAGTTTTAAATCCTCTTATCTCATTTCTTATGCTCAAAAATTAAATCTCTTTCACTTTCTCTCTATATTCATCTAAAAAATTGGAGATTTTGATTCAAGATTACGATTCTGGTGGGTCGCTTTCTTTTGAGCTTCTCTGTGCTTGGAGAAAAATTTTGTGTGCTAAGAAAATTATCTAACTAATTTAAGGTATGAAATTGATTTTTTTCAAGATCTGTTCTCCCAGCAGACTTCCGTGTAAGTCTTTTGTATGTAAAACACTTACATGGAAGTCGTCTGGTCAATGCAGAGGTTTGTTTTGCAATTGACTTTTATATGCATTTTTAGAGACGACTTCTCTGGAAGTCTTCCAGTTTTCTTTGTTAACAAAAATAATCTCGAAAATACCATAGAAGACCTCCCGCTAAGTCGTTTATGATAAACATGTTAGTTTTGCATTTGACAAATTTGTGTTAGAAATTTGACTTTTTCCAGACGACTTACAAGTAAGTCGTCTAGCTGTAAAATAAAACTTAAATATTTAATATTAACTAGACGACTCATATGTAAGTCGTCTCAGGTTACTCTTGTAATTAGAAAATGAAACCTAAATAAATCTTAACTAGACGACCTAAGTGTAAGTTTTCCAGCAGACTACTTATATAGAAGTCTTCTGTGATATCCAAGGCTTGACCAAAATATCGGAAAAAAAAATTTGGAAGACTTTCGTGTAAGTCGTCTACCGGAATACATACATGTTGGTCGTCTGACTAAATTAAATATTTAAGTTTTGTTTTTCAAATGCAAAAGTAACTTTAGAGGACTTACATATAAGTTGTCTAGTAAATATTAAATATTTCAGTGTTATTTTTCGGCCAGACGATTTGGTCAAATGTAAAACAAACATGTTAATCCTATACGACTTACCAAATGATATTTCTATGGTATTTTTGAGTTTTTTTTTTTTGTTAACAATGAAAACTGGAAGACTTCGAGATAAGTTGTCTCTAAAAATACATACAAAAGTCAATTGCAAAACAAACATCTGCATTGACCAGACGACTTCCGTGTAAGTCTTCTACATCTAGAAGACTTACACGGAAGCTTTTAGGTGAAAAGATCTAGAAAAAAATTGATTTCATACCTTAAATTAGTGAGATAACTTCATTAGCACACATAACTCTTCTTCAAGCACACATAAGTTCAAAAGAAAGCGACCCACCAAGAATCGTAATCTTGAATCAAAATCTTGAATTTTTTATATGAATAGAGTGGGAAAGTGAAAGAGATTTAGTTTTTGAGCATAAGAAATGAGATAAGTGGATTCAAAACCAATTTTAGGTGCATTAAAAGTTTCAAATTGGTTGTTCATTGTGGTTGGTGCATTGATGACAATTGCATTATTGTAAATACTTGATGAAGATGAGGATGATAGAGTAAAATACTCATTTCCGGAACAAAAAAAATAATGGCATTTTCGTGAATAATCAAAACTTTTGGGGTGAATAGGACAAAAAAAATTCCAACAACACCATGGTTTAGTTTTGTGGTTGACTTTAAGTTTTTAGTCATTTTTGCAAAAAAAATACTTAAATATTTAACATATGTTAATAATTTTATTTTTTGTATAAAAATATGACATCGTTTACGAATTTAACCCATTTTTAGAGTGAATGATAAATAGTTATTGATATAGACTATTTATTACCAGTTATAGGCTATATTTAGGGTTTGTTATGTGTGTCTAGGCTATGTTTTGAGGTCTTTACTGGTCCAAGTACGTTTTCAAGATATATGGAGATACTTGGAGCTTTTGGAAAGGAATAATTCGTAGCTGATCATTGAAGAGAATTGAAGTACGAGAATACAATCGATCGACGACACAACATTGGCGTCGACCGATGTTACATGACCAAGATCGATCGATGTTGCACATTTGCCATCGATTGATGTCCAGTTCGCAGACAGCCGACTTTCAAGCCCAAGTTAGAGACATAACACAAGATTACAAGATTACCCTTGGACGAGTTTTGACCTAGAATTTAGTGTTTTATATTTATACTTTATGTATTGCACCATTCAAAAGTGTCCTAGTTGGGAGTGCTTGAAAGAGTGCTAGTTTTCTTTTAGTTAGTGCTAGCTAAGTGTGCTAGTTTATTCTAAGTGTGCTTTGAAACCCCATTATTTTAACAATACATTTTATTCAGATTTCTATTCTTACTTCAATTATGTCTGAGTAGTTATCAACTAGGTTTAAGGTTTATCAATGGTACTGATGGATTAGCCAAACAATAGAATTGTTAAGGTCATTATTAGATCTATTAATATAATTGTCTTTATTGCTTGTGTTCTATAGTAGCTAACTAGAACCATGATAATAGGATAGTTAGGCACAAGTGAGAGCATGGTCTACTACCAGAATCCATTCTGTTGAGCTAGGTTTCTAGAAACAAACAAGAGTTGATTTAGCCAATCTAGTGAACTTATCGAATTAGGTCATAACGCTTGACTCAAGAAACCATCGATCGACACATGATCATTGCCATTGATCGACGGTCATTCTGTGTCAACAAGCGAGAGCTAAGACATTGGACTTGTTCAATAGATTAGGCGCGCATGAGAGAGTTGCGTCTTTTACATTAGATTTCGAGCTCTATGATTAAATTCCTTTAACTTCTATCTACTATAATACATTTGCCTCAAACCCTATATCTAGCACATTTACATTACTAGCATATTTCCATATTGCATATATACCTTCTGATAAGGAATATTTTCTTGACATGATTACTTGCTACCAATATATATAGTTACATAGCTTACCCTTTAGAAATAAGAAATATATTGTGTGCCTACACTCGATGTCTCTTGACAAGAGTATTATTGTATTGTGTGTTAGAAGTGTTAGAAACAAGGGTTAATTTGACTACTGTTTGTTTATGATATTATTACACTATTAAAACATAAAAACAAACTAAGGTCAAATTTGGCTCCGTTGCCGGAGAACATTGATCGCCATTAGATTTGTTTTCTAGGACTTAGTCTAGGTTTGTTACTAATTTTTCTTTTTCTTTGTTTTTCAGGTGCATGTAAAAGAGTACCAGGAGCAACAAAGGACATGACTTACTGTTCTTTGACCCACAGCAACTCAAACGCACGATCCGCAAAGAAAGACGACAGTCATTGATCGACGGCATATCTTCAGGATGGTCCGATATATCTTTACGGATACCATCGACCGACATCAGAACTCAACCATCGACCGATATTGATCATAGAGCATTGATTGACAGCACCTCATCCGCATCGATCGACGACAGCAGACGAGTTCAGATGGTTGCGCCTATAATTGTGGTTCAGAATGAGAATGGAGACTTGCATGACATCAACGGTCATTTGCGTAATGCAGCATGTCAAAGGATAGACGATCAAGGGGCTATAATCCCTGAAGCAGAAGCAGACGCTGCAATAGCTCAACCTGAAGCTAACACACAAGTTGCTCAGAGAACACTGGCTCACTACAACTACCCAGACCAGTACTACGCCAACAGATCCGCCATACGTCCTCCAGCTTTTCAGAGAAATGATTTTGAGATCAAGCTCTCTTACTTCGGACTTGTAGCGCAGACACCTTACCATGGGTTGCGACACAAGCACCCTATGGATCATCTGGAGAGATTTGAGGATCTAGTAACTACTATTAAAGCCAATGGAGTCCCTGAGGACTATCTTTTCTGTAAGCTCTTCAAGTACTCACTTGCTGGAGAAGCTTCATATTGGCTTAAGTAGCTACCACGAGGATCTCTGACATCCAGGACTGACATTAAAAATGCTTTCTTGCGTAACTTCTTTGATGACGCAAGAGTAGAAGATATGAGGAGCAAGATTGTTACTTTTTCATAAGATCCTTCAGAGTCTATTAGAAACTCATGGGTCAGATTCAAGTCATACCAGAGAGACTGTCTACATCATGGGTTCAACAAAGTGCAAATTCTTAGCACTTTATTCAGAGGTGTTGGACTGCAGTATCAGATGGCTTTGGACACAGCTAGTGAAGGAAATTTCAGCACTAGGATCCCTGGAGAAGCTAAAAGATTGATCGAGAATCTGGCATCTAGCAGCAGTACTAAGAACACATATTTTGGGAGGAAGAAATCAACTCCAATAATAAGCAAGGAGCAGATTGAAGAGGTAAAAGCAAAGCTGGATAGTGTCAAGAAATTTTTCAGAAAATATGTTACTTTTGCAGAGGTAGAAGCGATAGAGTCTGGAGAAGATGAGATTAAAGAAGAGGATGTGAACTACATCGATGAGATTAAAGAAGAGGATGTGAACTACATCGATGAGAATGGTTTCCAGAGACAAGGAAATCTAGGTTTCAGCAGGAACTCCTAGGGTGCTGGTCAAAGGAGTAATTTTAATCAGAGTTCACAGCGAAAGCCCTTCAAAAACGATAGGACATATGGATCTTCCTACTACCAAAATCCTCCTCCAGAAACTCGGGGAAGCAAGATTGAAGCAATGGTTGATAGAGTCTTAGAGGGACAGCAGAAAATGACTGTGGATTTCAACGGAAAAATAGATGGTATGTACCTCAACACTAAGTTTGAAAACCTCAGCACCCATGTGAAGAAGTTGGAGAACTAAGTGATGCAAACAAGTGAGACCATTAAGAGACATGAGAGCTTGATTAAAGAGAAGATGGAGACTGGGCAAGGGCACCACGTCAATGCATTAATTGATGAGTATTTCTAGCAGGAGGTGAAACCCAAAGACATCAACTTTCGTGTGGAAAAATCTATATCACTCGGCAGTTCCCATCCGCGTCGATTGATGCAAGACTACGAGCATCGACCGACAGTGAAACCCACATAATCGATAGCCTTATGTGAATCAACTAACATCAATCGACATCATGCTCACGATCTTGATTGACATAGAGATGAATGAATCGATCGACACTCCATGTGTGGCATCAATCGACACTCCATGCCTGGCATCGATCGACAGAGTGGAAACCCAGTCTGATTGCCCAACCTCAACGCAAGTCTGTTTGTGCGTCGAACAACAAAAAATTCAGAATAGAATACAAACACGTCTGAATCTACAGATCTTGATAGAGAACACGAGGGACACTCAAGTAGGAGGCAAAAGATCCCAAAACATCTACGTAGAGAAGCCAATGAAAAGGAGATGGATGACTTTGCTAAAAGAGTTTTTAAAATTCCTTTAGATATATCTTTTGATGAAGCTTATTATACTCACAGATTGTGGATGTTTTTCAGGGGAACAAGGGAAACAGATGATGACATAGAAGCCATGTTCAACCACCTTAGAGAGAAGATGAAACAAAGAACATGTTTGAAAAAGAAAAGTGATCCTCAGAAGTTTGTGATTCCTTTTTTCATCAAAGGAAACAAATACTCTGACACCCTCTGCGACACTAGATCTCCAGTGAGCATTATGCCAAAGTTTATGGATGAGGAGCTGAACCTAAGAGTGGAACCCTCCAACGATTCGTTCACGTTCGTGGACTGCTCAAAAGTAAACTCAGGAGGGATTGTAAAATATGTTCCAGTACAGATCAACAACACCCTAGTCCAAGTAAACTTTCATGTAATGGACATCAGGATAGATTGGAACTTTTCGCTACTACTTGGGAGAGCTTTCATGGCTACAGTGGGAGCCATATGCGACATGCAGTTAAACAGGTTGTATCTAACTTTAATTGATAAAAATATCTTTTATGAAAAACTTATTGAAAACAAGAAACATGGCTACCCTGATCGAATTATGTGACGATGCAGAGCTTGTGGCCACATGTTTCAGCGATTACGAGTGAAATAAGGAATCAGTATATGGAGCATCAATCGATACCCACCCTTCAACATCGATCGACACTCACTCTTCCGCATCGATCGACACCCATACCCCATAACCGATCCACACCCACCATGCTGATTAAGATTACAACCCAGCATACCTTGAATACGATGAAAACTACACAGAAGAAGAGTTGATCGAGTACCGAGGGCTTTCTATGGAAGAGGCTGGAGTTTTTCATGTTTCCCATGAACTGGGGAAATCAACATCGATCGACGGCAACAATACGCCATCGATCGATACTGAGCACGAATCAGAACCCGAACATGATTCAACAGAAGAACACGACCGAGAAGCTGGTTATCTACAACAAGATGAGTATGGTATTATGAGATATTCAGATGGTCACGCAAAATCTATGGATGGCAAAATTCTAAATGTCACGAAGGAGGATGTAGCAGATATACTTGCAATGGCCAACGAAGCTGGAAATCTTTTTGGGCACCGGTCTGATCACCATCGATCGACACAAATTGGTCATGCCAAGGATACAATGAAGCTTATGAATAGTATGACTCATATTATGATGAGGATGAAACTGGCTGGGTAATGAACGCAAGAGTAGGCAATCCAGATAATCGGTCTATCTTGGCCATCAAACGACATCAAACGTAAACCCTTCACTTGGACCACAACAAACAGAAGCTGCTTACCTTAGACTATATGAGTTTGGAATTTTCAGAGATGTGGAAGGACGTGCACGAGGTCTTTATGGGAAAATTCTAACCCTACCTAAGAAAGATGTAGCAGACGCCTTTCTAGTGGCTGAACAATAAGGAAATTTCTTTTGACAACCGCAACAGCCATCGATAGACGCACAAGTACCAGCATCGGTCGACAACACGGAGCAGAAACGCGAAACATACATCAGAGCAGAGATTGATGATATTGTGCGTGAGATCTTACAAAGCTCAAGTGATGTCACTGAATGATTTCTATATGAGGCTTGAAGATGTCTACTATCCTATTGATAAATGCCTCACGAATTTGACTACACGCATGGATGAGGTGAAGAAAGACATGAATACTTTTCAGAGACAGCATGCGAGTAGACCAGATGGAGTGATATCGATCGACGGCAACCATAAGCCACCGATCGATACAGAGTTCGACAGAGAGAAGTTCGCAGCAGAACGCTACTTAGAAGAAAGGTTCTCTGATATTGCTTTTTCTCAATATCTGATGAAAGAAGATGTTTCTCAGCAACTAGAGGAAATGTCAGACACTACAGCTGCCAGACTTCGATTGCTCCAGCGCATTATTGAAAATCTACAAAGAAGAATGCATTCACTAGAGTTTACTAAGGAGATCATAAAGAATGAGAAAATCAGAGGAGATGAGGCAATCAGAAACTTCATTGGTACATGGTTTCAGAAGAGCAACGAAGATATCGCCACTGGTTTTCCAAGTGTTGATCAACCTCCTTTCTAGTCAGAGCATTCACAATGTTGAGCTTAAGACTCTAACCAAGCGTTGAGTGGGAGGCAACCCACTGTTTAGTAAGTTTTAATTAGATTTTCTCTTCATTTATTACTAATTTTTGTATTTATTTATTTAAGTTATTCAAAAAAAAAAAATCGAGGAAGACAATATGCATAAACAATCGACCGACACTTGATCACTGCCGATCGACGGAGTAACCATTCCATCGATCGATAGGCACTTAACTGTGTCAATCGACGGTCACCATCAGCGAGCATGTGTATCAGTTTTTCCATGTTAAGATTGGTCCTTATGATTTATTTCTTCCCCAATCCCACAATGTACAACACTGACAATAGTGTTGTTTAAGTCTGGGGGAGGTATTACTGATATTATATTTTATTTTGAGTTTTAAAAGAAATAAGAATTTAAAGGTTTAGCATTGATCGACACCCATATCCGACCATCGATCGACGCTCTCTTACATAGAGAGGTATCGATTTCTATACTTAAGCTAATTACTTATGATTTAGTTTTTCTAACCAGTCCGGGGCAGATTACACTGAGGACAGTGTAATTTAAGTCTGGGGGAGGTTCGCTAATGCTATTTGATTGTTTTTGAGTATTATTTATATCTATATAAGTTTTTTTCAAAAATTTTTATTGAGTCAAGAAGAGGACTATGATCAAGATTTATTATTGACTAACCATGCTATAAGCACCATTGTTAGAAGGTTATTTGCAGAGATTGCTAGAGATACGAAAGTGGATCATCATGCCACTATATCACACTTGCTTAGAAAGTTTGGAGGAATCGAATCTGATTTCTAACACTAATCCTGACATTATTTGCTTGCTTTGGGATTTGGTATACATTGGATCGGATTCCTTCTACAAGTTTGGAAGGTAAAATTCTGTGTGCTTCTGATTCCCCTCTTTCTCCCCTTCAGTTTAAAAAAAAAGGAATCGAACATGATTTGGTGGCTACAACCATTTAAAGTTTGATTCATATGATCCTAGAAAGAGATAAAAATCAAAAAGTAAGTGAACAATATCTGGTGGCAAAAACCATTAGCGTTTGATTTATGGAAGCCTATCCAAATATCTCAGTCAATTAAAAAATAAAATGATTCCCTCAAAACAAGGGAGACATTGACTGAGAAGAAGTGAGAAGAGAGAGAGGAAAGGAATCAGAGAAGGCTACCTGTGTGTTCAGATACTTGCAGAGGTAAGAGTCCACGTGTCCCTTGATCGATACTCCCAAGGTAAAGCATGCACTTTATTTTATGCAAAGAAATGTAATCAGTAGAGGGGTGAGTCAAACTAGTATTCGCTAAGTTGTTGGTAGAATGAATTTGGTTGCTATACTAGGATACAATATATAACGTTTCTCTTGGATTGGCTTGATAGGATGTGGTTGAAATAAAGCAAGGTGACAATTATACTTAGACAATATGTGAGTCTTCGCTTTTCAAAACATCTTTCACAGGTTTTTTTTGCTTGAGGAAAAGCAAAATGTTAAGCCTGGGGGAGTTGATATAGCCTATTTATTACCAATTTTAGACCTTGTTATAAGCTCTATTTAGAGTCTGTTATGTGTGTCTTGGCTATGTTTTGAGGTCTTTACATGTCCAGGTATGTTTTGGAGATATATGGAGATACTTGGAGCTTTTGGAGCATTTGGAGATGAATAATCCGTAGCTGATCATTGAAGATAATTGAAATACAGAAGTACCATTGATCTACGACATAGCATTGGCGTCGACCGATGTTACATGGCCAAGATCGATCGATGTTGCACATCTGCTATCGATCGATGTCTAGTTCACAGACAACCGACTTTCAAGCCCAAGTTAGATACATGGCACAAGATTACAATATTACCATTGGACGAGTTTTGACCTAGACTTTAGAGTTTTATATTTATACTTTATTTATTACACCTTTTAAAAGTGTCCTAGTTGGGAGTGCTTGGAAGAGTGCTAGTTTTCTTTTAGTTAGTGCTAGCTAAGTGTCTAGTTTAATATAAGTGTGCTTTGAAACCCCATAATTTTATCTATGCATTTTATTCAGATTTCTATTATTACTTCAATTATGTTTGAGTAGTCATCGACTAGGTTTAGGGTTTATCAATGGTACTGATGGATTAGCCAAACAATAGAAATGGTTAAGGTCATTATTAGATCTATTAATATAATTGTGTTTATTGCTTGTGTTTTAGAGTAGCTAACTAGAATCTTGATAATAGGATAGTTAGGCGCAAGTGAGAGCATGGTCTACTACCAGAATCCATTCTGTTGAGCTAGGTTGCTAAAAAAAACGAGAGTTAATTTAGCCAATCTAGTGAACTTATCGAATTAGGTCAAAACGTTTGACTCAAGAAACCATCGATCGACGCAAGATCATTGCCATCGATCGACGGTCATTCCGTGTCAATAAGCGAGAGCTGAGACATTGGACTTGGTCAATAGAATAGGCGTGCATGCGAGAGCTGGTGTCTTTTATATTAGATTTCAAGTTCCATGATTAAATACCTTTAACTTCTATCTACTATAATCCACTTGCATGAAACCCTAGATCTAGCATATTTCCATATTTACATTACTACCATATTTCTATATTTACATTAATAGAATATTTCCATATTGCATATATACCTTCTAAAAATGAATATTTCCTTGACCTGATTATTTGCTACCAATATATATAGTTACCTAGCTTAGCCTTAAGAAATAAGAAATCTATTGTGTGCATCTGTTCTTTGCGGATTCGATCATTAAGTACTATACTCGGTCTCTCTTGACAAGAGTATTGTTTTATTGTGTGTTAAAAACAAGTTTTAATTTTGCTGCTGTTTGTTTATGATATTATTACCCTATCAAAATATAAAAACACATTCACGTCAGTTATTTAAATAAATATATTTTACAAAAATAAATATTTTAATTTATAATTTAATATAATTTTTTTAATTAATTCATATAGTACTTCTATATTAATATAAAATAGACTATAATTATTAAATTTATAAGAAAATATCACAGATTTTTATGATAAATTTTATATAAAATTAATTTTTAATAATATTATATCACTAATTACAAAAATAATTAATATTGTTTTATAAAAATATTTTAAATTTTTAGTAAGATTTTATTAGATTTGTTTTTCAATAGATTTTGTTATAACTAAACACTAAAGTTGAAATTTATAGTTAAAATTAATTTATTATTAATGTCCTTAAATTTCTTATGATTTTTAAAAAGTAATATATATCTGATTGCTTAATGTAAATAATTAAATATATAATATTAAGTAATTAAATAAATGGTCATATTGTACTATAACTTGTCAACAATGGATAAAAATAATAATTATTTAATTGAATAGATTGGTGTTAAAAAATCAGCTATTAAAAGAAAATAGATACTCCATCCGTTCAAATTATGATGTTTTAAGAGGTTTATGTTGTTTCAAAATATAAAAGGTTTTGAAATTTTGAGGTATCTTTTGAAGTTTTAAGGTTAACTTTAATTTTATTGAAAATTGTTCAACTAATAAAATTGTACAGTTTTTTTATTATTGGTTGAATGATTTTAAAAATATATTATTAAATATACTTTATAGATAATTTTTTTATGTAATAAAACAAAACATCATATATTAAAAACCGGGGGAGTATTATAATAGGTGTAACATTAAACGACGTACAAAATTACGTTTAGTTTAATTATCTCGGAAAAGAGATATAAGAAGAAGAGACGGTGGATTTTTGTATTTTGTTCAATTTTATTCATAGATTACATATAAAAGTACAACAACAAAGAAAAAATTTGATTTAAAATTCAAACAGTTATAACCATCACCACCACAAATTTTGATTTAATTCAGAAGATGAGTACAATTGGTTTGAATCTGCAAAGTCCGAAGTTGACAACTACCACCACCAGATCTCCTCTTCCACAGATTCTCTGCTGCTGTATATTCAGCGCCACCGCCACCGCCACCATCGTTATCCTTCTTAATCACTGGCAAAGGCGGATCCATATCAGCGACATCAATTACATTAATCTTTTTTTTATTAAACTCCTTTTTGATTCTTCCTCGAATACTCTTAGTAGTTTTAGTGGTGGGAGCGGAGAAAGTGAGATTCTTGCCCGAGAAAAGGCGTTTGAGCCTGAAGTAACGGTGGTGAGCGGCGGGAGTTATCGTGGAGGAAGTGGTGGTGGGAAGACCGACGATCTTGTTGCTGCGTTTGACCTGACCAATGCAGCTAATTTTGGGAGAAAAAGGATCACTTTGATGATGTTCTTGATTTAATTTAGCCGGAAGGGTCACGTTCTTGATTGAAGGTCTGGAACATAACAATGGTAAGAAAGTGGGTCTGAGGAAGTGAACACTGTTCTGTCTCGCCTCCATCATCTTCAACCAATTGATATTGTCAGAGACAAGAGAGATTTAAACTTATTTATATTTGATCAGAGTATAAAATTGGACTTAGCTCCTCATGTGAGAGAGGAGGAGAATTGGATTAGTGGTAGTTTAGAGAGTAGCAAAGCTTTGATGGTTTAATATAAGGAGAGAGAGAAAGAGACTTTTGACAAAGTGACTTTTATTAGTTGAGAAGACATTCATTATTTGAGTTTCACATGCACCACCAGATTTCTCCCCTAGCAAATTGTCATCTTCCCTAACAGGTACAATATATTTATTCTCTATAAT
This sequence comes from Moricandia moricandioides, assembly GCA_905132885.1. NCBI lineage: Eukaryota > Viridiplantae > Streptophyta > Magnoliopsida > Brassicales > Brassicaceae > Moricandia > Moricandia moricandioides. The sequence continues at coordinate 45,587 of CAJHQQ010000467.1, forward strand.
TCTAAATCTAATGACTTTTTGAATAATTGAGTTTTGTGCTTGGATAGTCGTATAAATAATTAAATAGAAATTGTTACAGTTGTTACAGTTTTACACTTTTTATTCATATGTTGATGTGTATTATGTTGATGTGTATTGAATCTGAATTTGGATCTACTCGATAGATGACATAAAGTATATTATATCAAAGATGTGTTGTATCAAATTGTTATCAATCTTACATCATAGGCTTATAAAATCTTTGTAAACTAGGGTTTAGGTTGCAGAATACTACTATATAAATTTTGTATACGATGTAATCCTAATTTTACATTTTGTATGTTCAATATCACCTCTAATAATAAGATCGTTATTCACCTCCAAGTCGATAAACCATGTTAAATATTTGAGTCGTTGTTGCATTACTTTATCCATTTGTTTCTACATTTGTTCCTTCTGAAGTTTGTTACAATAAACTTAGTATCAGAGCTTCGTGTTTGTGATACGAGGAGAAGATGTCTAGGATAAAGGTGAAGATAAGACATGTGCAATAAGAGAAATAGCTTCAATTTTTGGGAGATTAAGATGCAAGTATTTCTGAAGTAACATGGCATATGGGGACCGCTGTTAGGGAACAAATCAAATGCCGTTTTGGAGGCTCTGGAAGAGAAGACATTCTCAACAATTTGTTCTGTCTAATAGATGAGATCATCATCAATTTGTCGACTGAGAAACTTGATGCTTGTTTGTACATAAGTTGAAGAGTTGTACATGAAAAAAAATCTAACAAGCAAGCTACTTTTAAAGGAACGCCTTGTCTTTCGTACGCAAGAAGGTATTGAGCCTCACGACCATCTTGACAAGTTGAATTTGATATTACTCGAGCTGGTTAACATCAATGTTAAGGTAGAGTATGAAAACGCTACACTAATCCTGTAGGTATCTCTGTCAAACTCCTTCGAGAACTTCGTAAAATCGTTCATTGTTGGGGAAGCTATAGCAAAACTAGAAAAAGTAGAATAGAGATTCATAATCAGAAATTGTGCAATAAGGCAACCAGCTCATAGACAGACAATCCTACTTCATGATTGTTTTTTAGTGCTGTGAAGGGCCATGAGAACATAAGGAAGTAGAAAGATAGAAAGTTGTTCCCAAGGGGTCCTAAGCCAACATATATTTGTAACTATTTCAAAGAGAAGGGACATTGGAAGTTACACTATCTCAAGAAGAAGGAGCAGCAGTTTGGGTTTGTTGTGGTAGCTTAAGATGAAAACAAGTCTGACGACGACATTCCTCTTGATGTGCACGGACACAAACACACACTTATGATGTGTAGGTTCTGGATGCATGGGCATCCTACCATGTGATACTGAGGTGAGAGTGATTTTCAGAGTACGTAAAGGTATTTGACGGCAAGATTAAGATGTCAAATGATTTTGTTTGCAAGATTGCTGGGATCGGCTCAATCAAACTTATAACACATGATGGTAGATTCTATACATTAAATGATGTTAGACTTTTTTCCATAAATGACAAAAAAATTGATATATGTGAGTCTTGTGGACAGCAGTTGGTTCAAATGTTGGGTGGCAATAGAGTTTTGTTGTTTGCAAGGGTTCCGATGTGATTATAAATGGTTTTATAAACAATACCACCGTTACAGGTTTCAACAAATGTTGCATCACCAGAGATCCCAAAGGAAGATATGACTATGCTATGACGTATAAAACTTGGACGTATTGTGAATATGGGATGCAACTTTTTCTCAAAGCAAATTTTTCTTTGTGGTCACAAGACCAAAAGTCTTGAGTTCTGTGAGCATTGCGTCTTTAGGAAGCTTCACTGGAAGATCTTTCACAAGAAAATTCATAGAACCAAAGTCACACTAGATTAATCCATCCAGACTATTTGATCCATCTAGAGTAGAGTCACTAAAAATTCACACACACACATACATATATATATATATATATATATATATATATATATATATATTTATTTATTTCTCTGACTGATGATTATTCGAGGAAGACATGTATAACAGTTATGAAGCACAAAAGTGAAGTGTTCAATAGCTTCAAAAAGTGGAAAACACTGGTGGATAGTCAAATTGGGAAGAAGATAAAGAGGCTCTGTACTAGAAAATTTGTTAGACAGAGTTCAATCAGTTTTGCAAGGGTATAGAGATTACCATGCATCTTACAATCAAGGAAACACCACAACAAATGGTGTAGTGAAACAGATAAACTAGACATCGCTAGAGAGAGTTAGGTGTATGATTTTGAATGTTGGTCTAGAGAAGACGTTTTGGGGTGAAGCAGTGAAAACATCTTGATATTTGATAAATCTCGATTCCCACAAATGCTTCAAGTGAATATACCTTCTAAGATGTGGTGAAGTAATCTTCTGGTTACTCCATTCTAAGAATGTTTGGTTGTAACCTTTTACTTTCATCTGAGTGAAGAACTAGAGCTGAGAGAGAGGAAATGAATATTTATGGCTACGCTGATGAAGTCAATGAAACAAGGTCTGGTCTCCATTAGAAAACCGAATGATTCTAATAATAAGTTGTATTTGATGAAACTTTCATGGTTATAAATCTGACAGGGTCCAATCCTAATGCAAAAAAAGGTAGTATTGATAAACATGTGAAACTGCAAGATGATCATTGAGTGATCAATGTGCATGAACACATAGAAAATGAGGATGAGTGTGTAAAATATGTCCAGTTATAGTCTATAAAGACTGTCGTGGGCACAGATCCGAGTATGTCTAGTTAAGATGATATTGGTTCTTTTTCGATGGATGGATGGTATTGGTTATTAGTTGATGTATGATTCAGGATCAATATGAAACCTGAAACAAAAGAAATAAAAAGATATAAGAACATGTACAAGATAAAGAGATGAATGAGGATGATTATGATAGGATATAGATGATCGGTTGATGGATTCATACAAAGTGATGATCGATGGATGATAAATCAATGGATATGGATCAAGTTGTGGGCTGTGTGACTCTCTCAACGAGACCACGGGATGGAATGATAAACGATGATGGAATCAAGCTTGTTGGACATGTGTCTCTCTCAAGCTGGATCAGTGGATGGAAAAGGGATCGATAGTCGCCACAAAATCTTTGGAATGGAACTTGATAAGACAAGGGTTTTCTCTCAATGCTTCTTCTCACACGCACTAGAAAGACTTAGGATATTCTTTACGTTTGAAAGAAAGTTCATTTGATAGTTGATGTAGGTAAAAAATACAAAGCCACTTATAGGCGACTTATATACTCGTTAATTGTATTGTACCCTTCTAGGGGTTTTGAAGTAAAAAAACAATGACTCTACTTGAACCTAAGAAAAAGGATAAACAAATTCTTGGGTTTATTGGACTCGATAATTACGTTAAACAAATGCCTTAAGTTTTTCTTGCAAATAATAGGAAAAACAAAACAAGCGAAAACAATAAATTTATCATAAAACATAAGGAAATGAATTTAAAAATGTTTCCTTACCTGGCCGAGACGCGCCTTCATATTAGGTAGGTTGACCAAAATTTTGAATGGGTGGGGATGAACGTGGACAACTTGATGAATCCGAGTGAATGGTAAAAATGGCAAGTTCGGTTTGATTCTTGTAGTTGGTTGAGAGGAGAATTGGACCGTCTTGATCTTCAATATTGGTTGAATCCTCTGTGGACTGATTTAGTCTTGATCCATAGTCTCTTGTACATCCTGGCTGAATCCTTCATGTATGACCCAAGAACCTGACTGGGTGGTTTGACCTTTGCGAACCAAGGGAACCTCAGTTTGGGTGACCACAACATCCCCTCCCTCTTGAAAGGTTATAATTTGGGTGACCACAACATCCCCTCCCTCTTGAAAATGTTATAACCTTGAAATTTATCATCATCTACAATGTAAAGATCAAAATCAGAAATATTGAGGTGATGATTTTTTGAACTAGTTTTTAGTTTTAGTTTTTAGATTTTAGATTTTGGTTTTAGATTTTAGTTTTTAGTTTCTGTTTTTTAGCTTTTTTTTTATTTTAGATTTTGGTTTTAGTTTTTAGTTTTTAGATTTTGATATTGGTTTTTGGTTTTGCTGTGGTTTTTATGTTTTTCAAGAAATAAGTAATACATTATTTTAAAATAATACAACAAAAATAGAAATAAAATATTTTAGCTACTACTAAAATTTTATTAAAATATAATGATTATTTTTTAAAAATACAAAATTTATTACATGTTTTATTTATTATAGTTTTAAGAAACTTATATTCTACTAAATTATAAATCATAGAATAACTACAAATTATATAATATGAAAATATGGAAATTATTTATAACATTTCTTGTATAAATAATTTTGAATTATAAAATTTGAATGGCATTTTTTTCCTTTTCAAGTTAATATCATATATTTTATTAATGAAATTTTATGTTTTATAATTTAAGTTATTTTAATGTGTTTAATAATTACTAAAATTATTAAATAATTTTATTTAATAATGAATAACCAATTGTAATTAATTAATATTATATATAAGTATAGAAAACTATTTTGAAATGAAACACAAATAAATTATTACACATTATTAATAAAATGATATCTTTTGATCCAAAATTTTTATTAGAATTTTATCTTTATAAAGTATTGTAATTTAATATTAGTTAATTAAAATGTGCCGCTTTCTAATAAAAAAAGAAGAAAATTCATTTTTATTACTAAAACCCACAAAAATGGGTTTTTGGTTTTTATTCATAAATTGAATAAAATTTGAACAACCTAGTTTCCCTAAATTTTAGGAAATCTGTTTACTAAAAAACTTGATTGGCAGAAAAATGGTTTTTACAAAAACCAAAAACAAAAACCAAAATCTTGATTGGGTAAAAACTAATTTTTAGAAAAACAAAAACCAAAAACTATTTCAGAAACTACAAATAATCATCACCTGAATGTTTGGAAAACCTTAGAATCACCTTGAAGTTCAAGCTTGTAGGCATTGTTGTTGATCTTCTCTAGGAATCGGAATGGAACATCTACTTTAAGGGCTAGCTTGGAGTTTCTTTCTTCAGGGAACAGTTCTGGTCTCATGTGAAGCAACACCAATTGCCTGGTTCGAAGACGAATTCTTTTCATCTTGGTCGAGTTTGGTTATGTTTTTCTCGGCCTTCTTCTCAAAATTCTCCTTAACTTATTTCAAGTTTCTAGCCAAAAGGTGACTTTAAGGATCCTTCTTGGATGCTATACACGGCTGGTGGTAAGACTATGAATTCAATAGGAGTCTCCGGATTAAAACCATAGTCCACTTCAAAAGGAGAATGGTTAATGATAGAATTCTTTGCATGATTGTAAGAAAATCCAATAAATGGCAAACAAGTTAACCTATTTTTCAAGTTTTTATCAACCGTAGCTCTGAACAGCTGATAGAGAGTACAATTTAGTACCTCAGTCTGACCATCGGTCTGAGGGTGGGAATTGGTTGAGAATAGCAGATCTTTGCGCAAAGTTCCGACAACCCAGTCAGGATCGTGGGTCATACGTGAAGGGTTCACTCAGGCCGTCCAAGAGATTAATGATCAAGACCCAACCAGAAAATTGAAGAATCAAGGTCAAACCAATCAGAATCAAACCAGGCTTACCATATTTTTCATCCAAGCCGATTCATCCAACTGTCCAGGTTCATCCACTCAAACCAAGGTCAACCTACCTAAAACGGAGGAGCCTTTCGATTAGGTAAGGAAACATACTGAAATTAATTTATTGTGTTTTCTAACCGATTTTATCGTATTTAGTTTTGTTTCTTTCCCTTTTATTTCCAATTAATAAAGCATTTGTCTAGCCATTTTAGAGTCCAATAATTAAGGCATTTTTCTAACATTTGCCTTAGAGTCGTAGAAGAGTCATTGTTGTTATTTGTTCAAGTTCCTTAGAGAGGCAAACCACATCGGGTACTATATAAACTCCTCATAAGTGGAAGTGTACATTTACCTTAGAATTAACATATGAGTCAGTTTTCCTCTAGCAAAACCCTAAGTATTTAATCATGTGCGAGAAGCAGCCTTGAGAGCAACCTTTCTCTTATCAAGTTCAAATCCATAGAACTTATGGCAGACTTAGATCCATATCCATCCACCGTTCCTTCTTCACAGTGACATATGTCCATAAAGATCCAATCCATCCTCGTTCATCCTCCCATTCAATGCTCCTTGTTGAGGGAGACACATGTACAACAACACTGATCCATCTCTATCTTTATATCATTCATCTATTCAGCAGCCTCATCGTATATCATCCGATCTCCATTCTATCATATTCATCCTCATCCATTCTTTATTGCATTTTAGTATCATATTTTCCCTTTGTTTGTTTCAGGTTACAAATAGGTCACAATGATTGATCGCTAGCCTATTGTTCATATCTTTCGGATCCGGAACCTCTATCGACCCGATCAAGCATCCTCAAATCTGTGCCCACAACAATTAGGAATGTGGAGTCATGATCTGAAAGAATGGTGCGTGATTACCATGTAGACGTATCATTTTCTTATAGAATATTTCAGCTATTTGTGTTGCATCATTAGTCTTATCACATGGAATGAAATGCGTCACCTTGGAGAACCTATCTACAACTACACAAATGGAAGCTTTGTAGTTTGTCTTGGGCAAGCCCAAGTACTTTATACAACTCTGACATTAAATATGACCAAAAATTTCATACTTTCAATCATCAAAAAACCTCTAACAACGAAATCTATCCACCATGTAATCTCTCAATAATCCTACGACTAGCAAAGATCTAACCTTTGGTTTTTGAGTGACAGTAAAATCTGTAAGTAGATTTGCATAGATGAATCAAGTTAATTAAAAAGCAACATCTTGAAAACTTGATGAGGCGTATCTGGAAAGACAAACAATTATATTATATATTATTACTAGGTGTTCCATCCACGCATGCGGAAATAATCTTTTTACATATACTTATTAATATATGCATAATTAATTTAAATACAATCATATTATTTATCATATCAAAATTTTAAAATAAACATCAGATTATTTACATTATCACATCAACAGAAGCACTAGGATATACAATAAGTATATCTTTTTTAAAACACTTTTTTCTTTTCTTTATTGGCCAATTTTATTTTTATTAACTTATGATTAATGTAATTATTTATTAAGGGCATCAAATTACATGAAAACTCATAGGTTAAAATCACTTCGTAGATGATAGTATAAATGTGTCATTGTTAATAAAAATCAAGAAGTCTAGTTGTTGAGCATAATGTTAATATTTTTTCTGGGCCGAGTTTGACTCTCCTTTGTAGGCATAGGTGTTCGGGGCCCCTGTCGGTTTCGGTTCAGTTGATTCAGATTTTTGGTCTTTCGGTACTATGAAACACATAAGTCCCATTCATGTTTTACTAATTATCGTGCAGGATTTGGTTCTGTTCCTTCCGGGTTCGGTTCGGATCAGATTGTGACCAATGTCTAAAATCATCCAAAAATATATTTTAAAAACTTAGAAATTTTATAAATAGTTTTTTAAAAATATATAAATATTTCAAAAATCTAATTATAAATTAGTTAAACCATCAAAATTAACTAAAATGTATTCAAAATAACAAATAAAGAAACTACAAAAAAAATTACGAATACTATAAAATATCTGAATTTCCTTAGAATATATAAAAACGTTAACATATTTTACTAATTTCAGATATCTTCGGATCCTAGTTCGAATTTCGGTACAATTCGGGTTATACCCAAACCCCAAAGTACTAAGCTTATAAGTCTCATTCAGATATGTTGTCTAACGGTTTAGATTCAATTTCAATTTCCTAGATTAAGGTTTAGATAGGTATTTCGGCTTGGGTAAAAATGCTTAGACCTACTCCTTTAGACACTCGGTATGTTTAATTTCAGAAAATACCAAAAAGACATCGTTTGATCTATAGTCGATTTTAAAATGAAAAATCAATTGGTCAGCTATTAAACCGAACCAATCTAATTTGCTATGTGTCAGTCACATCATCACCCAAACTTAAATAAACCAAAATTGATTTTGTTTCTGAGGGAATTGATCACATTTCAATAGTCTATGTTTAAATTTTTAAATTTTATTTAGTTAATGGTATTTAAGCGTGATGCAAATGTTCGTGGATGAATACACAAGAAGCTACAAGTTCATGGTGGAATTGGTTATTTTCCCCAAATTTGATGATAAAGTTTTAGTTTATGATGTTCTAATCTACTGTCTTTGTCTCCTTCTTTCTCTACACTTCAGTCACTATACTTTTCCATTTTTTAAATAACCACCGTATTATTGTAATCTCTCAAAAATCATTGTTTATATAAGCCACTTCAAAACACTGGTCTACTTCATATTTAATGACGAGTTTTCCTTAGATACTAAATAATCTAAGCATAGGGGTGTCTATCTAACTCTGGGCCTTCAATTTCATTATTTCTTTAGAAAAAATAATCGAAGTTGGTATAGACACTCATTGTTGGGAAAATACTCGGACATGCTGGTGTCTAGGCTAGAGCCGATGTTTGCAAATCAGGTGAGCATTCGAAGATGGCATGATTAACATATTCACGGGATTCTCCACATCTTAGACAATGATTGTCACAACGTATATGACGTCATGTTAAGTTCCATGTAACCGCTACATAACCAGACACCATTTGCAATATAAGATGACAGATCTTCAGTGGTGCATTTAATTTACAGGCATTTGATCTTAACATAGTGATACTCATTTCTTGGTACAGAATTTTTATTATTACCCAATAAACTGTGTACATCCCATTCTTAGTGTAGCTCCATCTATACATATCATCTATATCAGTTTGGCTTATGGCCAGACTCCGAATGAGATGAATGTCTTCTTGAACAATAAGGTTATCCAACATCGTAACGTTCCTATCTTTTGGAGAACCTTCGATTAATTAGCTTACTACCATATGATATACTATGGATTTTACCAGTTTTCATCCATAATATTTTTTTTTGTAGTCTATTATATATGTTTGGAGTCCATTTTGAGTGTTTTCATGTCCATGTAGGTTTTGGAGCAATGTGGAGATTATAGAGCATTTTGGAGCATAATGATGAGGAAACTCGTAGCTGATTAAGAAATTAGAAGCCAGAGTCGAAATCAAGAAGTAATGTCGATCGAAACTAACCCCTTGGTGCCATTCGAAACCGGCACGAGTAGAATGCCGACTTGAAGTAAAGAACAACTCAACCCGAGAAGTTCCACATAATTACTAGACTACCCCTGGCTGACTTTATATTGTTGTTTGGGAAAAATACAATCTTTTCAATTCTTTTTACCAGAACATATTATTCGAGGGGTTTTAGTATTTTTTTGGAGAGAAAATCATGACTTCTTCATAGATTTGTATTGGCACTCAAGTTTTCTTACTCTGTCTGTTTATGCATTCTATTCAGAGTATTGTTATGCTTTGTTTAATCATGTCTGAGTAGTTTCTCTTGTTAGATATAAGGTTCTGTTAGGGTTTATATGAATTGCTGAGACATAGAATTGCTATGATGATCTTATAGGATCCTTCAGAAAAATTGTGCTTATTACTTGTGTTCTAGAGTAGCTAACTAGAATCTTGAGCCTAGGATACTGATAACTACGACGGTCGGTTCATTACCTGAATTAATTTTGCTGAGCTAGGTTGTTAGATACATGCGACGGTTTGGTCTAGTTAACCTAGTGAACATATCGATTAGTACGTTAATGCTTGCTAAGAAAGTATCGATCGACATTCATACCATAGTATCGATTGACTCGTCTCTTGTTCACATGCGACAACTTGAAGAAAGACCTAGTCATCTTATTAGACTGGAAACAAGAGTTCGATACATACTATTGCATTCGAGTTCTAGGACTGTTTATCACACCCTTAGCATCTATATATCATAATTTTATTGCCTGAAACCCTAAGTCTAGCTATTTATCATTATTTTTCACTAACCAACGACTTAATCAACCACTATTATTTATTGCTTTATAATTTACTACATAGCTTAATCATAAAACATTTACTCTATTGCATTCCCACATTTCCAATGGATTCGATCGCTAAGTACTACAAGTGAACCACTTATTTGATAGAGAAAATAGTTCATAGGTAATTTAAGTGATATCAAATTCGGCGTCGTTTCCAGGAAGCATTGGATTCACCATTAGACTTGATTAATTGGTTTCATCTAGGTTCTACTTTCTCTTTTAGGTACTTACAAAAAAAAAATCTTTGCTTTGTCTTTCAAGTGCATGTCCAACAGTACCAGAAGCAACAAAGAAAAAGATCTAATATTCTCAGACCATGCACTGTTAGAACGCACGATCCACAAAGAGAGGCATGACATCGATCGACACCAACACTCCTTTATCGATCGATACAACGTGTAAGCGAGCAACGATCTGGGGGCAGACATGGATGACCAAGAGGGTAATCTGTGTAATGCAGAAAATGAGAGACAAACTGATCTGGGGATTGTAATACTTGAACTAGAAGAAGCTGCTAAAGAAACTGCTGAAGCTTTATATGCTCATAATGCTAGGCTGTTCTGTTAGAATAAGTGTGTTTAGTGTCTGGTTTGTGTGTAGAAGATGAAGAACAGGAAGAACTAGAGAGAAGGTAGAGAGAATTCGTGAGAGAGTGTAGAGAGAGAGAGAGACGAGAATAGAGAAATGAGGAATTGTATTCCTTGCCTTAATCGGTTCATAGGACACATACATAAATAGAGAAACAAGTTGACTGAGAAATGAATAAACTAATAGGTTTGAGCAAGGCAGAGAACAGTCTGGACCAGGCAGATGGCTCGTCCAGCTTAGGTGAAAGTGACTGGTCCTTATGTCTCTCTCATCCGATTCAAACCTTAACCAAGCATGTGATCTTCTTCTGTCTTGACTCCAACGACTCCTCCTCTCTTGCTAAAGCTTAGACAGATATTTAAATAAGTCTTTCCCGGTTCAACTCTCCTCTTGTGTGTCGTGCAAGTCAAGCTAGGTTTAGGGTGTACGGACTGTACGGATCAGTTCACTCTTGATCATCCGGAATGCTTCTCTTGTCTTGATCTCTCAACTCTTGCCATTCACTTCTTCATGTCAACACTGCATCCTCTTGTTTATTGCTTCATGTTCACACTCCCCCTCAAGCTTGACTATGGGGAACCAGTCAAGCTTGGATACCATGAAGCATTCCCTCATTAAAACCTTACTTGGAAAAACCACTAGGGATAAAAACCAAGCAAGGAAAAAGAGTAGAATACTTCATGGCAAGAGGATTAGTGACATGTGAGGTCTATGAGTCCAAGTATAGGATGAATGTACTCACAAACCTTGCTGCTGGCTGCCTTAGTGAATATATCAGCCAGTTGATCTTCACTTCTGGTATAGCATGGAAGAATGACTTGATGTTCCACTGCTTGCCTGACCTTATGGCAATCCACCTCTATATGCTTGGTTCTCTCATGGAATACTGAGTTGGATGCAATGTGTATGGCAGCCTGATTATCACAGTGCATTGTCATGGGTGTAGTGATCTCTATACCCAAGTCCTTTAGCAATCCCTTGATCCATATGAGTTCACTAGTTAGGTTCCTCATAGATCGGTATTCTTCCTCAGCACTTGAGCAAGATACCACCTTCTGCTTCTTGCTTTTCCATGTGACTAAGTTTCCTCCAATGAATGTGCAATAGCCTGTGGTTGATCTTCTATCAACTCTGTCTCCAGCCCAATCAGCATCACAATATCCTACAACTTCAGTACTCTTGTTGCACGCCATCCACACACCTTGACCAGAAGCCTCTCTTAAGTATCTCAAGATCCTCTCCACCATATTCCAGTGATGAACTTTGGGGTCTTGCACGTGTTGACTCACTTGGTTCACAGCAAAGCACACATCTGGACGAGTGATGGTTAGGTAGATTAGCTTTCCAACCATCCTCCTATACTTCTTGACATCTTCAAAGGGTGTATCTTCAAACTCCCCCTATCGCAGTACCTTGTAGCCTTCTTCCAATGGGGTTTTGGCCTGTCTTCCTCCAAGGTTTCCTGCCTCATTTAAGATGTCAAGTGTGTACTTCCTTTGGGATAAGAAAAGCCCCTCTTTAGATCGGCATATTTCAATCCCAAGGAAGTACTTTAACTCTCCAAAATCCTTAATATCAAATGCTGTTTTAAGAAAGGTTTTAGTTGAGATGATACCTCCCTTGTCACTACCAGTGATGATAATGTCATCTACATAGACAAGAATGACTACCATTCCTTGCTGGCTGGTTAGTGTGAAGAGTGTATGATCAGCTTCAGATTTCACAAAGCCTTTTCCATTGAGTGTTGTGCTCAACTTGTGATACCAGACCCTTGGTGATTGCTTCAATCCATAGATTGCCTTCTTTAGCCTTAGGACATTTCCTGGTTTTACAAGACTCTCTAGGCCAGGAGGTGGTCGCATGTACACTTCATCTTCCAACTCTCCTTGTAGGAATGCATTCTTCACATCCATTTGCCATAGTTCCCATTCCAAGTTAACAGCAATTGAGAGAACAATTCTTATTGTATGAAGTTTAGCCACTGGTGCAAATGTATCAATGTAGTCCTCTCCATAAGTTTGAGTGAATCCCCTTGCTACTAGTCTAGTCTTCTTCCTCTCTGGTTTCCCATTTGCTAGATACTTGATAGTGAAGATCCATCTACTTGTTACTGCCTTCTTGCCTTTTGGGAGTTCAGCTTCATACCATGTATCATTTGCTATCATGGCATCAGTCTCTTTCCCTACTGACTCTCTCCACTCCTCATGTTCCATGGCTTCCTGATATGACCTTGGTATCCATTCTTGATCCAACTCACTGATGAAGGCTTGATGTTCTTCTGGATACTGAGCCATAGAGCATGTTGCACTGATTGGTTGAGCTACTGCCTCAGCATTGAAGTATACTCTTGTGTTGATCCAGTTTGATGCAGGGTTCCTGATCCTTGTACTTCTTCTCAGAGGTTGTATCTGATCAGGTTCTGCCTCTGCCTCATTTGTTTCACTTGAATCTTCTGGTTGAGTCACATTTTCTGTGTCTGATGGCAACTCATCTTGATCATGAGCCATTGAGTTTCCTTCAGGATGTATTGTGTCATTGCCCCCCTCAGGATCAGGATGAGTAGCTTGAATGTTTTCCTCAGCAGGTTCCTCACCATGAGCTGAGTTCTCCTGGTTCTCCATAGGTTCTTTTGGCAGATTGATGCCAAGATTCTCTAGAATCACCCTCAGGTTGTTGGCTCTATCAGAGGCAGAGTGAGATAGGTCCTTGAGTTCACTCCAACTCTTCTCATCATAATAGGCTTTTGATTCCACAAATCTGACATCCCTGGAGATTAGAACTTTCCTAGTGGCTGGGACATAGCACTTGTATCCCTTCTGAGTTGGTGAGTAGCCAATGAACATACCCTTGGTGCTCTTAGCCTCCAGTTTGTTTCTTAGTTCACCTGGGATCAAAACAAAACACATACACCCAAACACACGCAAGTGATCTATAGAGGGTCTAGTGTTGTTGAGTACCTCATAAGGTGATTTATCACTGAGGACTTTTGTGGGGATTCTGTTGATCAAGTAAGAAGCCGTGACAACTGCATCTCCCCATAGTCTTTTAGGCACATTCATGTGGAACATCATGCTCCTGGCCACCTCCATTAGATGTCGATTTTTCCTCTCTGCCACACCATTTTGTTGAGGAGTGTAGGGGCAACTAGTTTGATGGATGATGCCTTGTGTGGCAAGGTGTTGCGTGAAGGCTGTGCTGGTGTATTCTCCTCCATTGTCTGACCTAAAGATCTTAATCTTGGCATGAAAGTGATTAGCAACATAACTTTGAAAGTTCTTAAAAGCTTCTAGTACCCTGTCCTTTGATTTTAACAATGTTAACCAAGTGTACTTAGATTTTTCATCTATAAATGTCACAAAGTATTTATGTTGTTCTCTAGATTCACAGGGTGCTGTCCAAACATCAGAATGAACTAGATCAAAGCAATTATCATATATGGTCATGGATTTAGGAAACACAGATTTGCAATGTTTTCCTAAAATACAAGCCTCACAATCACTTTTAAAATAAATACTAGGCAACATGATGTTCAAGGCACGAGAATGAGGATGTCCTTGTCTAGCATGCCATATTACATCTTTAGGGAATTCAGAAACAGAATTTAAAGCACAAGATAAATCAGAAGCTAGCATTGTGTTCTCAAGTAAGTACAAGTCTCCCTTGGTTCCACCTTTGCCCAGCAACTTACTAGTCTCAATATCCTGAAAATAAACCTATTTAGGAGTGAATGTAACATGACAATTCAAGTCAGAGGTGACTTTCTTAACAGACAGAAGATTAGATGCAAAGGTTGGCATATAGAAAGCCTTAGACACTTTGTCAAACAATTGTAAATCACCTATACCTTTTATTGGTACCCTATCACCATTAGCTATCATGACACTGCCTAAGGCTGGTTTTATATTGGTAATCAGGTTTGAATCACTAATCATATGGTGTGATGCACCTGAATCTATTACTAGAGGTCTAGCAGTGTCTAATCTATTCATGGAAGTACCAGCAATGTAAGATGCATTAAGTGAGATACCAAGGGTATTAGGGATACCAGAGTTTTCTTTTAAAGCCTTGATGAGAGCCTCTAGATCAGATCTTTTGATGGCCTCATCCTGATTAGTCCTTGCTGTGGAGTAAGAAGAAGTTGTCGCCAAGGCCTTTCCCATACCAGTGTTGGTGCACGTTGAGAGGCATCCAGAGGGAGTCAGTGGTTCAGCTCCATCATTTGAGAAGTGAGCTCTAGCCTCCTGGTACTGATTCCTTGGTTCCTTGAACTTATTTGGTTTCAAATGAGGATGGAGTATCCAGCATTTGTCCTTCATGTGACCCTTCTTTTTGCAATGATCACATATCAAGGTCTTCCTATCATCATACTTGTAAACTCCTTTGTTTGCTACTGGTCCCTCAGCTTGATTGCTCATGACCAGCTCACCTTTGCCTCCAAATAGACCCAGGGATCCTTGCTCCTTTTGTATCTGAGCACAAACTTCTTCCAGGCTTGGTAGCTTGTCAGCGCGCAGTATATGTTTGATTAGGTCATTGTAGGTTGAACTAAGGGTGAGAAGTAACCCAAAGACCTTATCTTGCTCACGCCTCTCATTCAGGGCTGCTGGTTCAGTTGTGTGTGGTCTGAGCATCTCCAACTCAGCCCAAAGGGACCTGAACTTGCCAAAATGAACCGTAAAGTCCACATCTTCTTGGCTGAGAGAGTTGATGGCCTTCTTTACTTCAAAAACTCGAGTAAGGTTAGAGATGTTTCCATAAACCTTGTAGAGAGTTTCCCATAAGTCTTTTGAGCTTTCACAGTATGAATAAGCTTCCAAAATGGCTGGATCCAGAGAATTTTGGATGAGAGAAAGCACCATGAGATCCTCCTGAGCCCATTTGCCTTCATCCACCACAACTATCTCATTTCCATCTTCTCCTTGGATGGTCTGTTTTGGAGCTTCTCCGGTTGAGACATGGCTCCATAAACCTCTTCCTCCAAGGGCAGTTTCACCAATCTAGACCATAGAAGGTAGTTTACCCCCTTCAGAGTCACAGGAATGGTCGCAAGTTTGGTGTTCTCCATCTTCTTCTGCTATTAACCGCTGGGTAATAGGGTGAGCCTTGAAGAAAATCGACAAGAGAATAGAGCAGAGTGCTTTGCGGAAGTAGAGAAAGGTTTCAAGAGCTTAGAGGCTCTGATACCATGTTAGAATAAGTGTGTTTAGTGTCTGGTTTGTGTGTAGAAGATGAAGAACAGGAAGAACTAGAGAGAAGGTAGAGAGAATTCGTGAGAGAGTGTAGAGAGAGAGAGAGACGAGAATAGAGAAATGAGGAATTGTATTCCTTGCCTTAATCGGTTCATAGGACACATACATAAATAGAGAAACAAGTTGACTGAGAAATGAATAAACTAATAGGTTTGAGCAAGGCAGAGAACAGTCTGGACCAGGCAGATGGCTCGTCCAGCTTAGGTGAAAGTGACTGGTCCTTATGTCTCTCTCATCCGATTCAAACCTTAACCAAGCATGTGATCTTCTTCTGTCTTGACTCCAACGACTCCTCCTCTCTTGCTAAAGCTTAGACAGATATTTAAATAAGTCTTTCCCGGTTCAACTCTCCTCTTGTGTGTCGTGCAAGTCAAGCTAGGTTTAGGGTGTACGGACTGTACGGATCAGTTCACTCTTGATCATCCGGAATGCTTCTCTTGTCTTGATCTCTCAACTCTTGCCATTCACTTCTTCATGTCAACACTGCATCCTCTTGTTTATTGCTTCATGTTCACATGTTCGACCCGAAACGTTGATTGACTACAACAGTCCAGATCAATACTACACCAACATATATGCTATTCGTCTCCCTACTTACCAGAGGCAAAATTTCAAGCTGAAGTCTTCATACTTTACACTAGTGTGACATACACATTATCATGGTCACCCCCATGAGCATTTGATGGACCGTCTTGAGCGGTTCGTGGATCTAGTTGCTGATATCAAAGCCAATGGAGTCCCTGAGGACTACCTTCTCTGTAAGTTCTTCAAGTACTCACTTGCTGGAGATGATTCTTATTGGGTTAAGCAGTTACCACCAGGATCTTTTAAATCTTAGACTGACATCAAAAACGCCTTGCTGCCTAATTTCTTTGATGATACGTGATCTGAAGACTTGAGGAATAAAATTATTACATTCACACATGAGCCTGAGGAATCTTTCAGAATCTCCTGGATCAGATTCAATTCATATCATAGAGACTTTTCACAGCATGGATTCAGCAAGGTACAATTAATTAGTACCTTTTTCAAAGGCATCGCTTTGGCTTACCAGATGGCCCTAGACACAACTAGTGAAGGGAATTTCAACACTATGAACCCAGAAGAAGCTGTGAACTCAGTGAGAACTTGGCATCTAGAAATATCACCAATAACACCAATTTAGAGAGGAAGAAATCGGCAGCTAGCTTGGGAAAGGAGCAGATGGATGAAGTTAAATCCAAGTTGGACAATGTTCATAAGCTTCTTAAGAGGCAAGTGAGCTTTTGCAGAATATGTAAAGGCTGTTTATACCGCCAGTGATGAAGAGGATGTGAAATAGTTTAGTGGCACTGGTTTTCAGAAGTATGAGAATTAAGGTGGAAACAAAAATTCTTATGCTAGCTAGTTTTCAGAGGGATAATTACAACCAGAGTTCATAGTACCAGAAACCCTACTACAACAACAACAACAACAACAACAAAAACAACATGAGCTATGAAGCGTATTTTTACCAAAATCCTGCACCAACTACTTGATACATGCTCAAATTACCCTAGAGGTACTGATTACTCTCTCAAATAAGAGGTTTAGATGTAGTACTTAAGGATCGAATCCACAAAGAGCGAGGTCACACAATGGATTTGGTAATCAACTTAGTTAAGCTATGCAATTAATAAGAATTTAAAACAAGTAAATAGGGAAATTTTTGGTTTGTAAACAAGTAAGGAAAATAGCTAGATCTAGGGTTTCAGGTAGTGAAATATAATGGATAGAAGCCAAGGGATTTTCAATCATAGAACACAATTCAATTAGTAAATATATTATAAGTTATATCTATCCTAAGGCTAAACTTAGAGTCTACAACGTTCATGTGAAAACTTGAAATGACCATCAATCGAAGATATGTAAACGACATCGATCGATGGCTTTCTTAGTCAAGCATTAAACGATCAGATTCAATTTTTTTCACTTATAATCAGTAGACAACTCTCTCAGTTGTCCCTAGTAACTTAAGTTCATCATAGATATTTCAACTATTGATCATGCAATCACACAATTCTCAATATCCTATTATCATGGTTCTAGGTACCTAATTAAGAACACAAACAATAAGTACAATTATGATGATAGATCTAATAATCACCCTATCAATTATATTGTTTGGCTAATTCATCAAAACCATTAATAAACCCTAAATCTAACAAGGTGACTACTCCGACATAGCTAAGCAGAACATAATCATAAACATGAAATAATGCATAAGATAAAGGATATGGATAGAAAGTGGGGTTCCAATACAAAGCTTGAAGAAGTCTTGATCTTCTCCCTAGTAACCCTAAACTACTATGTTTTTTATGAAAAGTATGAAACATTGCAAAAATTCATCGCTTCCATAAAACACTAGCAAAGACCATATAAACTAGGTAAAACACGTCTTGGGGAAATCTTGTAATTTTTGTGATTTAGGTTTCAAGTCGGCTACTTTTTTATTTGGGATTCTGCGCGTTGACCGTTGATCGACAGCAAGAGTGCGTCGTCGATCGACACAATATTCGATCTCGCCTCGTACTTTTCTGAATTTGACCAGCTATGGGTTCCTCTGTCTCTAAGCTCTAGAAAGCCTTATCATCTCTACAATGCTCCAAAATGTACTTGGACCTGAAAAGACTCTAAAACACATCCTATACAAATATAATAGACTCCAAATAGGGCCTATAACATGGTATAAAAGTGGTAAATATTGGGACCTATTAACTTCTCCAGACTTAACCTTTTGCTTGTCAACAAGCGAAACAAGGATAAACATGTGGAAGAGGTTTCAAAAACAGGGACACACAAAATCTCTAGCTTATCATTATCACCTCTAATATGTTGCAACCACATCAATCAAGTGTCATTCTTAGAGAAAAATTATATACTTTTTCCTAGTATAGCATCCAAATACATTCTACCAACAACTTAACAAATAAAAGCTTGACTCACCCCTCTACTAACCTCATTTATTGCATAAAATAAAAATGCAGGCTTTACCTTGGGAGTATTGATCAGAGAACACATGGAATCTTACTCCTGCAACACACATGCGATCTTCTCTGATCCCTTTCTTCCATCTTTCTTTATTCTCTGAATCTCTTTATATTATTATTTTTGTAAGTTCAATGAATCAATGATGTTGATACAATACATCTTGTTCATCTTTATTTTTATTTTCTCTTTTTATTTTTATTTTTAAAAAATGTAGACGAATAATGGGGTAACAGGTAATTTACCTACCCCTCGCTTCCAAAGTGCGTGATCATTCCTTTCTGAATTAGAATAATGTGGTCACAAGAAAATTTCATACCCCACTGCATCTTTGAGGAAATCATCTAAATCTTTTATTTTTATTGATGCCGGAGAGAGAGAGAGAGAGAGAGAGAGAGAGAGAGAGAGAAAGGAAATCAGAAGCACACAAACTTTTACCTTCCAGACTTGCAAGAGGAATCCGATCCAATGTATGCCAAACCCCAAAGCTAGCAAATAATTCAAATTAGGTTAGAGGTTAGCTTCATCCTAAAAACTTTCTAAGCAAGTGTGATATAGTGGCATAATATCCAATTTGGTATATCTAGTACTCTTTGCAATCAACAAATCTAGAAGGGTGCCATAGAATGGTTAGACATAAGTAAAAATTTAAATCTGATCATAATCCCCTTATTGACTCAATAAAATCCAACAAAACACATAAGAATAAAACTCTAAAATAGAACGTAGTATCAGTAAACCTCCCCAGACTTAAATAACACTGTCCCTAGTGTTATCCCGTCTCATTAGGTGAAAAAAGTAAAACATAAGTAAACGTAATGAGGTCAATCAAAAATACCCAAATCTATTACGAGTGTTGATTGATGGTAATGTTATGATGTCGACTGGTGGTGATAAATATCCACCGATGGCTGTGCTTCATCGTCGATTGATGGCGCTTCTCGATATTCTTTTTTACTGTAAATAAAGAAAAATACAAAAAATAGTAAAAGCATGAAAATAAAGTAAATGTAAAACATACCTTACAGTGGGTTTCCTCCCACTCAGCGTTTGGTTATAGTCTTTAGCTTGAAGTTTAGGACTGTCTAAACTAATATGGGGGTAGATCATCACTTGTTGGAAAATAAGTGTCCACATCCTCTTTGCTCATCTGGAACCGGGTACTAACGAAGCTTCTTATGGCTTCTTCACCTCTGGTTCGCTGTCTTTCTTTTATGAGCTTAACTTGACTCATCCTTTCCTCAAGACAATCAACACAATTGTGTAACCAACCGATCCTGATATTTGTGGGTATGGATATGTCATCCAATCTACTGGAGATATCTTCCATCATCATTTCTTGAGATTCATAAACTCCATCAATATTATTTTCTAGCAGCTTCTTGGTTACCAGTTTTGGTCGGAATGGTCCGCGGATAATGGCGATCGATTGTCGGAGACGTCCGTCGATCGATCTTCCTTCGTCAGCTTCTTTCTGTTGTTGTTTCTGAACCATCTAAAGAGTATAGTCCATTTTTTTTGCTCCATCTCCTCCATGCACGTATTTAACCAACTAATATTGTTGTTGAATGGTAGTAGATATCATCAATCTCCTTGTAGTAATCATCCATCAACATTTCCAGGGCTTGGTAGATGCTATGAACCATGTCATCTACTTATGCTCTACTGTAGTAGTCAGCTAATGGCTTGGTCTCCTCAAAATTCTCTACTATTAAATGCAGATGAGTGTAACCAACCACTGCTACTCTTTGGAGAATCTTTCTCATGTCCTCTTTTGAGACATTTATGATTTTGCCATCTATGTCTCATGCTAATCCATATTCATCTCTATAAAATACATACTCATCTCTGGCTTCCCAACGGAATATTCTCCTAGCTGGATCCTTATAGGATTCGCACCCTTCTGCCAGATAAGCATCGATCGATGGTATAGGGCCATCGTCGATCGATGTCATAATACATGTTTCATCGGATTCTCTAAAATTCTAGCTTCCTCTAGTGCAAGAGCATGATACTTGATTGCTTCTTCTTCTAAATAAGATTCTTCATAATATGGGTTTAGCTGTATCATGCCCTAGGTCCGAGAAACTTTCTTTATTGAGACCGACCTTCCACCTAAGAGAAAAGTCAGTGTAGTAACACTAGATGAGCATGGAGTCGATAGAGATGAAGAGGGCAATGCATAGGCTAAGGATGGAAGGATCATCAATGTTTCAAAAGAGGATATGAGAGAAATACTTGAGATGGCAAAAAGTAAGGGAGGATGTTATTTGAGTCAACCAGCGTATGATGGATGTTTCCAGCAGCATGGAGCCAACCTTACACCTCCATGTCGTCCAGCACCTGAGATCCGCTTGAAAGACCAAGTTGAAGACATGATATCTGACATTAATACATCTAAAAGTGTATGGAAGAGCTGCATCTAAAATTGGATTACACACATAAGATCATGCAGAGGAAAAGAAGTTATTAAAGCTTTATAGGCACCAGGTTCGAGATGAGCAGAGAAGATGCGGATACTTGTTTTTTGATATAGCCTATTTATTACCAGTTTCATGCCATGTTAGGCTCTATTTAGGGTCTATTAAGTGTGTTTAGGCTATATTTTAAGGTCTTTACAGGTCCAGGCATGTTTTGGAGATATATGGAGATACTTTAAGCTTTTGGAGCATTTAGAGGAGAATAATCCGTAGCTGATCATTATGAGAGTCGAAGGAAAATACTGTCGTCGATCGATGACACAACCTTGGCGTCGACCGACATTACATGACCAAGATCGATCGATCGATGTTGCACATCTGCCATCGATCGATGACCAATTCACAGACCGCCGATTTCAAGCCCAAGCTAGAGACATGAAACAAGATTACAAGATTACCCCTGGATGAGTTTTGACCTATACTTTAGAGTTTTATATTTATACTTTATGTATCGCACCAAAAAGGGTGTGCTGTGCTGGAGTGTTGGGTGCTAGTAAGTGTGCTTTGTTGTGTGCACCAAAACTCCATCATAGTTCTAGGATTTATTTGGAGAGATTTGTATTGAAACCCCAATGTTTTATCTATGTATTATATTCAGATTATTATTCTTACTTTGATTATGTCTGAGTAGTTATCAACTAGGTTTAGGGTTTATTAATGGTATTGATGGATCAGCCAAACAATATAATTGTTAGGTTATTATTAGATTTATCAATAGAATTGTTTTTATTGCTTGTGTTCTAGAGTAGCTAATTAGAACCCTGATAATATGATAATTAGGCGCAAGCGAGAGCATGGTCTACTAACGTAATTAATTTTGTTGATCTAGGTTGCTAGAAAGAAACGAGAGTTGATTTAGTTGATTTAGTTAATTTAGTGAACTTATCGAATTAGGTCTTAAAGCTTGACCCAAGAAACCATCGATCGACTTAAGATCATTGCCATCGATCGATGGTCATTTCGTGTCAACAAGCGAGAGCTGAGACATTGGACTTAGTCAATAGATTACACTCGCAGCGAGAGCTGGTCGTCTTTTACATTAGATATCGAGTTCTATGATTAATACCTTTAGCTTCTATCCTATATAATCCACTTCCCTGAGACCTTAGATCTAACATATTTACATCTAGTTAGTTTATTAATATATTTTCATATTTACTTTAATAGCATATTTTCATATTTACATTATTAGCATACTTTTATATTTACATTACTAGCATATTTCCATATTGCATCTACACCTTATGATAAGGAATATTTCCTTAAACCAATTACTTGTTACCTATATATAACTAATCACCTAGCTTAGTCTTTAGAAATTAGAAATCTATTGTGTGCCATTGTTCACTATGGATTCGATCCCTAAGTACTACACCTGATCTCTCTTGACAAGAATATTGTTTTGTGTGTTAGATTTAAGGGTTAATTTGATAGTCAATTGTTTAAGATAATTATACCCTGCTAGAATAGTAAACACCACGCATGTCAAATTTGGCGCCGTTGCCGGGGAACATTGATCGCCATTAGATTTAATTTCTAGGATTTAGTCTAGGTTTATTACTTTGAAGTTACTGATTTTTCATTTTCTTTGTTTTTCAGGTGCATGCAAAAGAGTACCAAGAGCAACAAAAGACAAGAATTAATGTTCTGAGACCCACAATAACTCGAGCATAAGATCCGCAAAGAAAGACGACAAGCATCGATCGACGACACCTACTTAGCGTCGACCGACACTTCTTTACAGACGCCATCGACCGACATCGGAACTCTAGCATCGACCGACACTGATCACTTTGAATCGATCGAGCACCTCATACGCATCAATCGATGAGAGCATACGAGTTTAGATGGTTGCGCCTATAATAGTGGTTCAAAACGAGAATGGAGACTTGCATGACCTCAATGGTCATCTTCGGAATGTAGCAGGTCAAAAGATAGACAATTAGGGGGCTATAATCCATGATACAAAAGCAGAAGAAGCAGACGCTGCAATAGCTCAACCTAAAGCTAACGCCAAAGCTGCTCAGAGAACGCTAGCCGACTACAACCGTCCAGACCAGTTCTACGGCAACAGATCCGCTATTCGCCCTCCAGCTTTTCAGAGAAACAATTTTGAGATCAAGCCTGCTTTCTTCAGACTTGTAGCAGACACCTTACTATGGGTTACGACATGAGCATCCTATGGATCATGTGGAGCGATTTGAGGATCTAGTGATTGCTATTAAAGCCAATGGAGTCCCTGAGGACTATCTTTTCTGTAAGCTCTTCAAGTACTCACTTGCTGGAGAAATTTCATATTGGCTAGAGCAGAAGATCTGAGGAGCAAGATTGCTACTTTTCACAAGAACCTTCAGAGTCTTTCTGAAACTCGTTGATCAGATTCAAATCATACCAGAGAGACTGTTCACATCACGAGTTCAACGAAGTACAACTTCTCAGCATTTTCTTCAGAGGTATTGAATTACAATACCAGATCTCTTTGGACACAGCTAGTGAGGGAAATTTTAGTACCAGAAGCCCTAAAGAAGCCACAAGAATGATTGAGAATTTGGCATCTAGCAGAATCACCAAGAACACTGATTCTGAGAGAAGAAAATCAGCTCCAGCGGTAAGCAAGGAGCAGTTTGAGGAGGTCAAGGCAAAACTAGATAGTGTTCAAAGATTTTCCAAGAAACATGTTACTTTCGCAGAAGTGGGAGCAATTGAGTCTAGAGAAGATGAGATTGAAGAGGAAGATTTAAACTACATTGATGGGAATGGTGTCTAGAGACAAGGGAACCCAAACTTCAACAGGAACTCCTATGGTGCTGGTCAAAGGAGTAACTTCAATCAAAATTCACAACGCAGACCCTTCAACAACAACATGACTTATGGATCTTCATACTACCAGAATCCCCCTCGAGAAGGTCCCTAAAGCAATATTGAAGCAATGGTTGATATTCTTAGAGGGACAGCAGAAGATGACTATGGATTTCAATGGAAAGATAGATGGTTTGTACCTCAACCTCAACAGCAAGTTCAAAAACCTCAGAACTCATGTGAGGAAACTGGAGAATCAAGTGATACAAACAAGTGAGACCATGAGGCATGAGAGCTTGATTAAGGAGAAAATCGAGGCTGGAAAAAATCACCACGTCAAAGCATTGATTGATGATGATTTCTGGCAGGAGATCAAAAAAGAGAAGCCCCAAGATAGCGATTTTTGTGTGGAAAATTCGGTTTCACTCGGCAATTCTAATACGCATCAATCGACGCCAACCGGTAAGCATTGATCGATGGTGAAACCTACGAACTCAGTGGCTTCGTGTGAATAGAATAATATCAATCGACCACTTCCGTTACATCGATCGGCATCACACCCCTAGCGTCGATCGACAAGAGAGAAAACCAGTCCGACTACCGAACCTAAATGCGAGCTTATTTATATGCCCAACCGTGACAGCTTCAGAACAGAATACAGACAAAATTGAAGCTATGGATACTGATAGAGAAGATGAGGGACACTCAAAGAGGAGGCAAAAGATCGTAAAGCATCAAAGCAGAGAAGCCTTTATATACTTCTTTTGATGAAGCTTATTATACTCACAGATTGTGGATGTTTTTCAGGGAAACAAGGGATACAGATGACGACATAGAGATAATGTTCAATCATCTCACAGAGAAGATGAAGCAGAGAACCTGTCTGAAAAAGAAAAGTGATCCTGGGAAGTTTGTTGTTCCATGCTTCATCAAAGGAAACAAATATCCCAACGCTCTCTGTAACACTGGATCTTCAGTGAGCATAATTCAAAAGTCTATGGTAGAGGATTTGAACCTGACAGTGGAACTCTGGAAGGATTGTAAAAGATATTCTAGTGAAGATCAACAATACCTTAGTTCCAATAAACTTTCATGTGATGGACATCAAGATAGATTGGAACTCTTTTCTTCTACTTGGGAGAGCATTCATGGCTACTATGGGAGCCATATGCGTCATGCAGTAAAACCGGTTGTATCTATCTCAAATTGATAAAAATATTTTTTTTGAACCTGTCAAAAATAAGAACAAGGCTACCCTGATCAAATTTTGCAATGATGCAAAGCTTGTGGCCACATGCTTCTGCGATTACGAGTTCGGCGAGGAATCAGAAGAAGGAGCATCGATCGACACCCAACCCAACACACCGATCGACAGCCTTACAGTTCCACAATCGATCGATACCCACCCTATTGCATCGATCGACATTCAGACTTCCGAACAAACCCACACCTACAATGGAGACTTCAATCATAACACATGCTACCTCGAGTACGACAAAGACTACATAGATGAAGAAATAATTGAGTACCGAGGGCTAGCTATGGAAGCGGTTGGAGTTTTTCATGTTTCCCATCAACCTGGGAAATCAACATCGATCGATGGCGACCATACACCATTGACCAATACTGAGAATGAAGCAGAAACCAAACGTGATTCAGTGGAGAATGCGAAAGAGAATATGGTTATCTACAACCAGATGAGTTCGGTATTATGAGAGATCCAGACGGTAATGCAAGAGCTATGGATGGCATAATTATACATGTCACAAAGGAAGAAGTGGCAGACATTCTTGCAATGGCTAAAGGGGCTGAAAACCTTTTTGGTCACCAGTCTGATTATCGAGCACCGATCGACGGTCCACATAACCCATCGATCGACAACAATCCTGTTTACCACGGATATGGTAGATTTTACAAAGACCACGATGCAGCTTACAGACAGGAAGAGCCAATTGAACCTCACACCCTAACACTGGAAGAAGAAGACGGCTGGGTAATGAACGCGAGAGTGGGCAATCCAACATCAATCCTCAAAATATCTTGGCCATCAAACGACATCAAACGAGAACCATAACAATTAATTGAAGCAGAAGATACAGAAGATGGTTATCTCAGACCAGATGAGTTTAGAATTTTCATAGATACAGAAGGACGTGCACGAGATATTTACGGGAGAATTCTCAATCTACCTAAGGAAGATGTAGCAGATGCCCTTATTATGGCTTAGCGTTCAGGAAATTTATTTGGAAAACAGCAACAGCCATTGATCAACGCGCATGTAAGCGATCGACAACAAGGAGCAGAAGCACAAGCCAATCCAAACACAGCCATCGATCGACAACAGAAAAAGGCATCAATCGATACCGCTATTCCAGGAGTCAACGAGTTCTGTAAATCTAACCCCTTTACTTTAGAAACTTCAAGAATGGTCAGTTGGATAAATTCCTTCCTGATAGACGGTCGCGTAGAGTATGGCAAAAGAGCTTTTGATGCTGATCACAAAAGAATTTTATTTGGGAAAAGCAAGTTGAGCATGGCATATACAAAGATGAGAATGGTAATGCACGAGCTCTAGAGGGAAGAATTGTGAATGTACAAGAGGAAGATATCAGAGAAGTTCTAGAGAGAGCTACTATGTTTGAGTACATCTACATATGTTTACCTAAACATGCAACAAAGATCGCTATGTCCAGGCATAAACCAAAGACATACAGCAGAGTAGAGATTGACGACATTGTGGATGAGATCTACACAGCTCAAGTGAGGTCATTAGAAGATTTCTAAAGAATGCTTGATGATGTCTACTATCCAATAGACAAGTGCCTCGCCAGTTTGACTACATACACGGATGAGATGAAACAAGATTTGGGTACAGTTCAAAGACAGCACGCGAGTGGACCGTATAGAGTGACATCGATCAACGGCAACACCTTAACATCGGTCGACCCTGATTTTGACAGATAGAAGTGCGCAAAAGAAACACAGAAGAAAGGTTCAATGAGATTGATTTTTCTCAAAGCCTTATGACATAAGATATTTCTCAGAAATTGGAGGAAATATCGATACTACAGCTGCCAAACTTAGAATACTCCAGCGCAGTATTGAGAATCTACAAAGGAGAATGCATTAAATGGAGGTTACTAAGGATATCATAAAGAATAAGAAAGCCAGAGGAGATACAAAAGATTACAAGATTACCCCTGGACAAGTTTTGACCTAGAATTTAGGGTTTTAAATTTATACTTTATGTATTGCACCAAAAAGGGTGTGTTGTGCTGGAGCGCTGGGTGCTAGTAAGTGTGCTTTTTTGTGTGCACCAGCACTTCATCATAGTTCTAGGATTTATTTGGGAAGATTTGTATTGGAACACCAATGTTTTATCTATGCATTATATTAAGATTATTATTCTTACTTTGATTATTTCTGAGTAGTTATCAACTAGGTTTAGGGTTTATTAATGGCATTGATGGATTAGCCAAACAATAGAATTTTTAGGTTTATTATTAGATCTATCAATAGAATTGTGTTTATTGCTTGTGTTCTATAGTAGCTAACTAGAACCCTGATAATAGGATAATTAGGCGTAAGTGAGAGCATGGTCTACTACCGAAATTAATCTTGTTGAGCTAGGTTGCTAAAAACAAATGAGAGTTGATTTAGTTAATCTATTGAACTTATCGAGTTAGGTCATAAAGCTTGACTCAAGAAACCATCGATCAACGCAGGATCATTGCCATCGATCGATGGTCATTTCGTGTCAACAAGCGAGATGAGACATTAGACTTAGTCAATAGAGCTGGTCGTCTTTTACATTAGATATCGAGTTCTATGATTAATAACTTTAGCTTTTGTCCTCTATAATCCACTTGTCTGAAACTCTAGATATAGCATATTTACATCTAGTTAGTTGATTATCATATTTCCATATTTACTTTATTAGCATATTTCCATATTTACATTATTAGCATACTTCCATATTTACATTACTAGCATATTTCCATATTGCATCTACACCTTCTAATAAGAAATATTTCCTTAAACCAATTACTTGTTACCAATATAAATATAATCACCTAGCTTAAGTACGAAATCTATTGTGTGTCATTGTTCTCTGTGTATTCGATCCCAGAGTACTACATCTGATCTCTCTTGGCAATAGTATTGTTTTGTGTGTTACGATTAAGGGTTAATTTGATAGTAAATTGTTTAGGATATTTATACCCTGCTAGAATAGTAGACACCACACATTTCATTTTCTAACAAGTGTTCCATTACCTCCATAAT
Organism: Moricandia moricandioides; assembly: GCA_905132885.1. Taxonomy (NCBI): domain Eukaryota; kingdom Viridiplantae; phylum Streptophyta; class Magnoliopsida; order Brassicales; family Brassicaceae; genus Moricandia; species Moricandia moricandioides. The sequence goes on from CAJHQQ010000467.1 coordinate 74,011, forward strand.
AGCCAAAACATCCAAAATAGCAACCTAAAAAATCTAAACAAGTGTTTGGTGGGAGGCAACCCATTTAGTAAGTTTTAAATTAGTTTTAATTTTTGATTCAAAAAAGACACGAGAAAGACGATTCTACAGTGAGCATCGACCAACACTTGATTAATGTCAATTGAAAAAGCATTAGGAGCACCGATCTATCGTCACTTAACTGTGTCTATCAACACTCAGAATCAGCGAGCAGGTATACTATTTCTTCCTTGTTAAATTGCGTCCTTATAGTTTATTTCCCACCAATCTTAGACTGTATAACACTGAGGACAGTGTTGTAAATTCTGCTGGAGGTTTTATTGTTCTTGTGTTTTATTTTGAGTTTAGATTTATATGTTTTTAAAGAGTTTTATTGAGTCAAGAAGGAGATGATGAACTTTTCAGTTTTTACTTATTATCTAACCACTCTCTAGCACCATTTTTTGAGGTTATTGAATGCATGGTGTACTTAATGGAAACACCAAAGTGATTACCTGCCAATAACATTCATGCTAGTAGAGAAAGTATAAAGGATCCAAAGCTGATTTCCAACCTTAATCGACTTAACTTGCTTGTTTTGGGGCTTGGAATACACTTGATCGGAATCCTCCTACAAGTATGGAAGGTAAAAGTCTGCGTGTTTCTGGTTTCATTCTCTCATCTCCCATCAGCATATATAAAAGAAAAAAATTGCGATGATTTCTTGAAAGATGCTGAGGGGAAGAAAAATTTCATATGACCCAGTTATTCTAATTAAGAAAGGAATGATTGCACATCGTTGGAAGAGAGGGGTAGGAAAATTTCCTGTAACCTCATTATTCGCTTACACTTTGTCAAAAGAAAAGGAATGTTGTACAAGACGGAATGCATCAGCATCACTGTTCATTGGAATTAAAAAAAGAGAAGAAAAAGATTCATAGTAGATAGGAGAGAGAGAGAAAATAGATCAAAGAAGACTACATGTGTGTACAAATACTTGCTGGGGTAAGAGTCCGTGTGCCCATTGATTGATACCCCCAAGATTTAGCTTACATATTTATTTGCATAAATGAGGTCAGTAAAAGGGTTAGTCAGGAATAATCAGCTAAATAGTGGGCTGGAAGATTGGGTTGCTAAGCTAATAGTACGTGGATGTGCCCTTGAAGTTGGTATCATTCTGATGTGGCTTGCAACCTTGCAGAGGTGAAGGTAGTAAAGTTTAAAGACTGTGTGAGTCCATGTATTTTCAAACACTTTTACAGGATTGTTCTATGTTTTGCTTGAGAGAAAATAAATGATAAGTCTCGGGCAGTTGATATAATATGGATTTTACCAGTTTTAACTCATAGTATATGTGCTTTTAGAGTTTATTATATATGTTTGAAATCTATTTCAGAGTATTTTCAAGTCCATATAGGGTTTGGAGTTACGTGGAGATTATTGAGCAATTTAGAGCTTAATTATAAAGAAACTCGTAGCTAGTGAAGAAATCAGAAGTCAGAGTCGAAATCAATAAGTAGTGTTGATCAACACTAACCCCTTGGTGCCGATCTACACACGCGTGAGTAGAGATTCCGACTTGAGGTGAAGACCAAAACAAGCCCGAAAGTTCTACATAATTACAAGACTGGCCCTTGTCGACTTTATACCTAGTATTTATGTGTTTTGCCATTGTTTGGGCAAAAGAAAATCTCTTTTATTCTTTTTACCACAACATACTATTATAGGGTTTTTATTAGTTTTAGGGAGAAGGTCAATACTCCTTCAGAGATTTGTCTTGGAAGTGCAGTTTTTTATTTTATCTATTTATGTATTATATTCAAATTATTGTTATGCTTTGCGTAATCATGTATGAGTAGATTTTCTTGTTAAATTTAGGGTTCTATAAGGGTTTATATAAATTGCTAGACATAGAATTGCTAGGGTGATCATCTAGGATCCTTCATCAGAATTGTGCTTATGTTTTTTGTAGAGTAGCTAACTAGAACCTTTAAGCCTATGATACTGATAACTACTAATAAAGATTTTACTCAACCCTATGATCAAAGTAGTATAAAAAGTGTCAATCCAATCCTAATTCATTTCAAAGCAGTGAGAATTCAAATGAAGTGATTAATCTAAGTACAATTAGTGTAGTGATGATGAGAAACAAGAACAAAAAATGTAAATAACTGAAGCTTTCAATCAAATAGAGAATTAAGACTCATGGGTGTAGGTATTTAACTTCAAGTGATCAATTTTTAATCTAAGGTAGCAAGTTATCAATCAATGGGTTCCCTTAAGTCGAGATCACAACATTGAATACGTTATTTTTCAAGATACAAGTATCTTTGTCATTATGCATTAAACATCAAATGTATCTGGCTTAACAAAATCAAACACGTATTTAAACAAGTTTAATAACTATTTAGAAATTCTAACATCAAATTTCTTTGGTTATTCAAGCTAGAGAAAAATTTTAGTTTGTTCAAACATTTCATCGAACACCTTCTAGGCATGAAATGTATAGAGATCAAGATTAGAGAGATCAAGACTAATCAAACATTGAACACATTCATAAGAAAGTAAATACATATATCTAACACTAAACACCCTTAGATCTTCACTTAATCACTCTAATCACCCTAACCCATGATTCCAAATGGATTCTACTCACTAATCTTAATGATTAACCTTAAACCAATGGTTGATTTAAGAAATATCATGCTGAGAAGCAAGTTTAATCGAACAAACACAAAGAAATAAGATGAAAAGAAACTAAAGCTTCAATCTTTCACCCAAAATATCAATGGTTTTAGAGAAAACAAGATATGATCCATGTTTTAGGTTTAAAACTATTTATAGAAGCTTAAAACTCAAACCAGGTGGACTCGACAAACCCGGGTGGACCCAAGAAAACAAAATCATATTTGGTCTGTGTCGACCGGAGACGGGATCGGTCCAAGGCTGTCGTCCTCGGTTTGTCACGCTCCAAACTTGACCACATTGCCTCAAATACGCGGACGGGTCTTGTCTGTGGCCTTGGTCCGCGGTCCGCCCTTGTACAAATTCAACCTCACTGCCTTTTTTTTCTGCGGACTTCCTTCTTCCGCATCATCCGTGGACCGCCCACGCCAAATTCGAGATCTCTGGCCAAATTCTGTGGACTGATCCTCTCCGCGCCCATCGTCCGTAGATTGTCCATGCCAATCTCGACCTCGCTGCCAGCTATGCGCGGTCGAGCATGGTCCACGGTCTTAACCTGCGGCCGACCACATTCCTTTGTGTTTGACATTTCATTTGCCCAAAGTTCAACCTTCACTTCTTTTGATCCAAGATGGCTATAAGTACCTCCAAATACTCCATATAATGGTACTCAAACACCTAATAAGGACATATGTATAGAAATGCAACCTATTGATGTCTAAATGGAAATCTAAATGATAAATATATACACTAAATGATAGTTAAAATCGTGCAAATTCATAAGATATCAACTACGGTAGTAGGTTCATTACCTAAACTAATTCTGCTGAGCTAGGTTGTTAGATACATGCGACGGCTGGTCTAGTTAACCTAGTGAACATATCGACTAGGACGTTAATGCTTGACTAAGGAAATATAGATCAACACTCTACCATGTATCGATCCACACTCGTCTCTTGTTCACATGCGACAGCTGGAACAAAGACTTAGTCATCTGATTTCGCAGCAAGAGCATGATATCTTACTATTGCATTAGAGTTCTAGGATGGTTTATCACCCACCCTTAGCATCTATATATCATAATTCTATTGCATGAAACCTTAAGTATATCTATTGATCATGTTGTTCACAAACCAACTGCTTAATCAATCCTTATTATTTACTGCTTTATAATTTAATGCCTAGCTTATTCATATAACATCTACTCTATTGTATGCCCACACTTCATGTGGATTTGATCGCTAAATACTACAACTGAACCTCTTATTTGAGAGAGAAATTTTTTCATAGGTAATTGTAGTGATATCAAATTCGGTACCGTTGCCGGGAACAATAGGATTCACCATTAGACTTGAATAATTGGTTTCGTCTAAGTTTTACTTTCTATTTTAGTTACTCACAGTTTTTTTACCTTGCTTTGTCTTTTGGATGCCCAATGTTGGATTCAAAATCGGTCAAGATGGAATCAATGGCTGGAGATTTCCTAAAGAACATTTTAAAAACAAAAAGCATGGGAACCACAACTGGAACCTTGTGCAAATTCAAAAAAGGATTTGACGGCAAACTATCAGAAAAGACAATCGAGCAACGGAACAACCAAAGCAACCGTGTCCAACCCGCCCGACAGAAAGTTGAAAGGACGAAGCACAACTCGTCATTAGGCGAGTTGGGACTACTCGACCAACTTGCCTGATGGCGAATTAGACTGTCACCGTCCAAGTCACCATCGAGTGAGATGGGACTGGTCGACCAACTGGCCATCTGGTGAGTTGGACTGTCACTATCCAACCTTCCAACTCGCCATCGGGAAAGTTAGGATTGCTCGACCAAATCGCCTGATGGCTAGTTGGACTGTCCCCGTCCAACTCGCCATCAGGAGACATTGAACAGCTTTTCTAACTCGCATGATGGCGAGTTGGATTGTCTCCATCTAACTTTCCATCATGAGAGTTGGATCAGCTCGTTTAACTTGCCTGATGGAGAGTTGGATCGACCACGACCAGCTCGCCATCAGGTGAGTTGGATAAGCACCATCCGTCTCGATCCCGTTCAATACCTCTTTGGAGCCTTGATCACACCGTCTCTTGTTACGTCTCTATTGGAATTACCGGTGGAACTTTACGATAAAAACTATAAAGACTTGTTTTCTTGTATGAATTCAAATGGTTCATATAAAACCGAAACGGTTGAATTAACACAAAATTTTCCTCAACTATACGAGTAATTTGAACCATTTACAAAAATTGACGTCGTACGGGAGGTTTTCTCTTGGAAATATCTTAAAAATGTTAAGTCCAAGGATACTATGACAGTTTATCTATTGTTCGCAGGAGAAGATAAATGTTAAGTCTGAAAGATAAATGTTAATTTTCAAGGGATAATCTTGAAGATCGGAGAAAAAATGGAATATTTCTGCAAGGTGATAACCACGACTCAGGGGCAAAAGAGGAAAGAGGGAACCGCCTTGAGAGGAGTATATAAGGAATGCCAAGATAGAGATTCAAAGGACACGAAATACATAGAAGAAAACTTAGCACTTAGAGCGTTTTAGGCAATTTTTGAGTTTTCTGTTCCCGAGCTTCGACTCAACTAGGTTAACAAAGTCTCAGGTGGTTAGAACTATGGAACTTCCAACAGCTCTTGCGGACGAGGCTTTACCAATAGTGAAGGTCATTTAAAAATTCTGAATAAGAACTTCTTTGCTCTCTCGTTCATTTGATTATTTACTTCGTATGTTTTTATTGTTTGATTGCTTGACGTTTGGTTCCCAAAGTTAGGCGCTAGAAGGGGTGGGGGGTCGGGGGGGGTGTGGGGGGGGGGGGGGGGGAGGAGGTACAGATCAATCTAACTCTCAGCCACAAACGCTCCATCAGACATGTCTACTGACTATCAGACCAACCGACAAACTCACGACAATGGAGGCATCGGCGACGACGTCATCACTCCAGCCATGAACGTTACCGCGGTTAACGCTGATGCCAACACCGTGGTATTCGAGAAGGTAAAAAAGATGTTCTCTGCTTTTGAAAAGAAGTCGGAAGAACAGGAAAAAACTCATGGGATACCTCACTAAACATGTCGGAAGCCTAACAGTGAGGCCCGAGTAGGTCGTCTTCGTGGAATCACTAGGGTTCGCGGGAGAAGACTCGATTTCGCAACTCCTATGGACAAGCCTGGGCACTTGCGGGAAAATCCATCAGGACAAAATCCCCGAGAGACAACCCTTGCTTAGAAAAACTATGAAAACTCATCACCATTGGAGCATAGAACAGAGGAAGATGAGGTACAGATCAATCTAACTCTCAGCCACAAACGCTCCATGAGACATGTCTACTGACTATCAGACCAACCGACAAACTCGCGACAATGGAGGCATCAGCGACGATGTCAACACTCCAGCAATGAACGTTACCGTGGTTAACGCTGATGCCAACACTGCGGCATTCAAGAAGGTAAAAAAGATGTTCTCTGCTTTTGAAAAGAAGTCGGAAGAACAGGAAAAACTCATGGGATCCCTCACTAAACAGGTCAAAAGCCTAACATCGAGGACCCGAGTAGTTCGTCTTCGTTGAACCACTAGGGTTCGCAGGAGAAGACTCGATTTCACTACTCCCCTGGACAAGCCTGGGCACTCGCGGGAAAATCCATTAGGACAAAATCCCAGCGAGACAACCCTTGCTCAGAAAAACTATGAAAACTCACCACCATTGGAGCATGGAACAGAGGAACATGAGGACGAACATGTCGACTTGGATCCTAGCGATCAGTCCGATAATTCAGAAGAAGATTCTGACGTGCATCCAAGAAGGAAAAGAAGCCGCCAGGATCATGTAGACTCCCTGTTCGACAAAGCCATGTCTGAAGAAGAAGAAAACATATTTTGGGCAGAACAGAAGAAACTAGCCGAAGAGCAGACTCATCGAACTTGTAGAAAGCCCCTACGTGGTCATAAGATTGTTGGAGATGATCTTGAGATTCACGATCTCCGTGATTACATCATGAAAACGGCCGCGGAAGTAAGAGCAGTTGAATCTCAGATTCACCACGCTACTAGCACTGCACCCAAAAATTGATCGAGTGCTCGAGGAGGCTCGAAAAACACCCTGCAAAAGTCGCATCACCGATACTAGAGTATCATATCCTAGAAAGATCAAGGTACCCACCTACAACAGTACGACTGATCCCAAGGCGCACCTACACCCCTTCCAGATCGCGATGGGAAGGAAAAAAATCTGAGAAAACGAAAGAGACACCAGCCATTGCCGCCCCTTCGTCTAAAACCTCCGAGGAGCGGCGCTCGAGTGGTTCTCCCGACTTAGGAGAAACTCCATCGGAAGTTTCCGCCACATCGCTTTGGAGTTTCTAAAGCAATACTCTATGTTCATAGATCGAGAAACCTACGACGTTGACCTTTTGGAGCCTGGCTCAAAAGGAAGACGAACCTCTTCGCAACTTCATGGACAGATTAAAAATCTTCATGTCTAGGGTTAGCAAAATAAGCAACAAGGTGGCCATAGACTCGCTCCCCTAAACACTGGTACAAGTTGAAATTTGGAAAGTGGATAACCCTCGACAAACCACTCACGATCCAAGATGCGCTCCACAAAGCCACATACTACATCATCATCGAAGAAGAGACCAAGGTCTTGTCGCAAAAGCATAAGCCGACCAAGACGCCCTCAAAATATTCAGCATCAGATCAGAAACCGAAGAAGAAAAACCTTCGCAACGACAAGTACGTCTATCACGAAGGGAAAGATCTCCAGGAAGCGCATAACTATGACATCAACTCCGGATTAGAGTAAGGCCGAACAAAGGGTAACACATGGACCCAAAATTTAAACTACGACAAGAACACTTTCAGCTACTTCCACCAGACCGAGGTCACACTGCAAAGTTCTCGCGGCAAGGTTGGCCGCGAAGTTGATCGCATGAGAGCTCTCCAATATAACAAGCGTAAAGGACCTCATCCGCGAGCCCAATCATCCCCCAAAGACTGATAAGAACCCACAATCAGAGAACTCATCTCAGGGAAATCAGTCGGGTGAAAAACGTGATAGGAGGCAAAACGAAAAAGGCAGCGACAAGAATCATCGCATAGTGAACATGATCATCAGAGGTCGCAGTACTACAACGATACGGTTTCGTCTATAAAATCCTATCCGCGGAAAGGCGAATCAAGCACAAGCTGGCCAAAATGGTCTCCACCATGCAACATTCCAAACAGAGCCGTTACCTTCGCAGAAGAGGAAGCTCGTGGAATCGGCCAGCCCCACAGCGACCCAATCGTTATCGATCTCGTAATCAGAGATCTCAAAGTCGTTTGAATCGTCGTGGACACGGGAAGCACGTCAATGTCATATTCCGTGACACTCTCAAAAGGATGAACTTCGAGCAAGGAGAAGTCATACAAACATGAAAACTGTTAACCGGTTTCTCGGGCATAACATCGATGACTCTCGGGTCGCCCAAACACCCAATCATGGCAAAGGAAGTCACGAAAATCATCGAATTCACGGTCTTCGACCACCCAGCCATCTACAATGTCATTATGGGAACTCCTTGGACACTCCTTGGACTATTGCCATAGCCCCGTCGTCATATGACATGGGTGTATTTTTATTGTTCTAGCAGGGTATAAATATCCTAAGCAACTAACTATCAAATTAACTCTTAATCTTAACCCTTAAACTTAACAAGAGAGTTCAAGTGTAGTACTTAGGGATCGAATCCACCGAGAACAATGGCACACAATAAATTTCTTATATCTAAAGACTAAGCTAAGTGATTATATATATTGGTAACAAGTGTTTGGTTTAAGGAAATATTTCTTATCAGAAGGTGAACATGCAATATGGAAATATGCTACTAATGTAAATATCGAATAATGTAAATATGGAAATATGCTAATAATCTAATTAGATATAAATGTAAATATGTTAGATCTACGGTTTCAAGCTTCATTAATTATAGGGAATAAGATGCACATATATGTATATATTCTAGATTTCAAATATTAACTATTATGACCCATTTAACTCCAACCTCTTATGCGAGCAAAAGGAAAGACCATCGATCGACGGCTAAGGCTTTATGTCGATCGACTGTGAAATCAGAAGGAAGTGTGAACGAGATTTGATATGTTCACCAAGAAAATTAGACCATATCTCTCATGCGCCTAACAACCTAGTTCAATGGAATCTATTCTGGCACAAAACCTACTCTCGTAGTCGTCCATGTCCTACTTTCGAGATCCTAGTTAGCAACTCTAGAATGCAAGCATTAAGCACAACTCAATTAATGGATATTAACTTAAATAGCAATCCTACTTTTGGGTTAATCCATGATTATTATCATTCACCCCTAAATTTAATAGGTAACTACTGAGACATAATCAAAGTAAGAATAATAATATGAATATAATGCATATATAAAATACTGGGGTTCCAAAACAAATCTCCCTAAGGAGTTATGAATCTTCTCACTAAATAAATCCTAAAACTATGATGGAGTACTGGTGCACACACACACACCGCAGACACTCAACACCCACAAACACTCAGCACCCCTTCTTGGTGTCATCGATAAAGTATAAATATAAAGCCCTAAAGTCTAGGTCAAAACTCGTCCAGGGGTAATCTTGTAATCTTGTGTCATGTCTCTAACTTGGGTTTGAAATCGGCTGTCTGCGAATTGATCATCGATCGATTTCATATGTGCAACACCGACCGATCTTGGTCATGTAACATCGGTCGATGCCGAGATAGTGTCGTCGATCAATGAAAATCTTGTACTTTGACTCTCACAATGATCAGCTATAGATTATTCTCCTCTAAATGCTCCAAAAGCTCCAAGTATCTCCGTATATCTCAAAACGTGTCTGGACCTGTAAAGACCTTAAAACATAGCCTAGACACACATAATAAACCCTAAATAGAGCCTATAACATGGTTTGAAACTGTTAATAAATAGGCTATATCAAGTCCCCGATACTTAATCGTTTGCTTGTCCTCAAGCAAACAAGCATGCAAAAGAGGTTTTGAAAAGAGAAGACTCACATGATATCTAAGTATAATTGTCACCTTACTCTATTGCACCCACATCCTATCAAGTCAATCACAGAGAAACTTTATATACCATATTCTAGTATAGCAATCAATTCCATTCTATCCAACAAGTTAGCGAATACTAGTCTGACTCGCCCCTTTACTGATTTCATTCTTTGCATAAAATAAAACTGCAGGCTTTACCTTGGGAGTATCGATCAGAGGATATATGGACTCTTACCTCTGCAAGTATATGAACACACATGTAGCCTTCTCTGATTCATTTCCTCTCTCTCTCCTCACTTCTTCTCAGTCAATGTTTCCCGTCTTTTAAGGGTATCATTTTATTTTTTAATTGATTGAGATATTTGGATAGACTTCCATGAATCAAGTCCTAATGGTTTTTGCTACTAGATCTTGTTCACTTCTTTTTGACCTTTAACTCTTTCTAGGATATGAATCAAGCTTTAATGGTTGTAGCCACCAAATCCTGTTCGACTCCCATTTTTAATCTTAGCGGGGGGGGGGGGGGGGGGGGGGGGGAGGGGAGAGGTGAATCAGAAGCACACAGACTTTTACCTTCCAGACTTTCAGAAGGAATCAGATGAAGTGTATACCAAATTCCAAAGCAAGCAACTAATGTTAGGAATAATGATGGAAATCAGCTTTTGTTCCTTCAAACTTTCTAAGAAAGTGTGATATAGTGGCAGGATGATCCACTTCGGTATTTCTAGTAATCTCTGCAAACAACCTTCTAAGAATGGTGCTAAAGTGTGGTTATTCAATAATAAATGTTGATCATAGTCCTCTTCTTGACTCGATAAAAAGTTTTTGAAAACATATATATAGATAATAAAACTCAAACACAATAAAATAGCGTTAGAGAACGTCCTCCAGACTTAAATTACATTGCCCCTAGTGTAATCCGCCCCAGATTGGTTAGGAAAAAGCAAATCATAAGTAAATAGCTGAGTATAGAACTCGATACCTCTCTCTGTAAGAGAGTGTCGATCGATGGTTGGTGGGTTTGGTCGATCGATGGTTGCGATCCGCTGTCGATCGATGGTTCCTCAATGGTGTCGATCGATGGTGATTTAAACAGTCTGTAAGAATAAAGTAAAAATCAAAATAAATAGTAGGAAAGCGAAAACTAAGTAAAAAATTACTAAACAGTGGGTTGCCTCTCACTCAGCGCTTGGTGATAATCTTGAGCTCGACGTTTTGAACTTTCTGACTAGAATGGAGGTGGATCAACACTTGGAAAACAAGTGTCTACATCTTCTTTGCTCTTCGGAAACAATGTACCAATGAAGCTTCACATTTCTTCATCTCCTTTGGCTTTCTCATTCTTTATGATCTCCTTAGTAAACACCATTGAATGCATTCTCCTTTGTAGATTCTCAATACTGCGCTGGAGCATTCTAAGTCTGGCAGCTGTAGTGTCTGATATATCCTCCAATTTCTGAGAGATATCTTCTTTCGTCAGGATCTGAGAAAGAGCAATCTCATTAAACCTTTCTTCTAATTGTTTTTTCTGCTGCGCACTTCTGTCTGTCAAAATCAGTATCGATCGATGGCAAGATGCTGCCGTCGATCGATGCCACTCTATCTAGTCCACTCACATGCAGTCTTTGAACAATAACCAAATCTTGCTTCATCTCATCCATGCTTGTAGTCAAACCGGTGAGGCACTTGTCTATAGGATAGTAGACATCATCAAGCCTCATGTAGAAATCGTATAATGACCTCTCTTGAGCTGTGTAAATCTCATCCACAATATCGTCAATCTATGCTCTGCTGTATGTCTTTGGTTTCTGCCTACACATACCGAGCTTGGCTGCATGTTCAAGTAAACAAATGTAGCTGTACTCAAACAGAGTAGCTCTCTCTATAACTTCCATGATATCTTCTTCTTGCACATTCACAACTCTTCCGTCTAGAGCTCAAGCATTACCATTCTCATCTCTGTAGATGCCATACTCATCCCTCTTTTCCCAAAAGAAAATTCTTCTGCAATCAGCATCAAAATCTCTCGTTCCATACTATACGCGACCGTCTATGAGTAGGGGATTTATCCAAATGATCGATCCTGGAGTTGCTGAAATAAAGGGGTTAGATGTACAAAACTCGTGAACTCCTAGAATAGCGGTATCGATCGATACGGTTTTCTTTTTGTCGATCGATGGTTGAGTTTGAATTGGCTTGTGCTTCTGCTCCTTGTTGTCGATCGATGCTGGTACCGGTGCGTCGATCGATGGCTGTTGCTGTTATCCAAATCAAGTTCCTTATTGTTCAGCCATAATAAGGGCGTCTGCACATCCTCCTTAGGTAGGGTTAGTAATCTCCCATAAAGATCTAGTGCATGTCCTTCTGTATCTTTGAAAATTCCAAACTCATACGGTCTGAGATAACCAGCTTCTGTATCTTCTTCTCCAAGTAAATGTTCTGGTTTTCGTTTTATGGCAAACATATGCCGATTATTGATGCTGGATTGCCCACTCTCGCGTTCATTTCCCAGCCATCTTCTTCTTCCAGTGCCAGGCTGCGAGATTCAATAATATCTTCCTCTCTGTAATCTTCATTGTAGTTTTCGTTAACTCTAACATATCCGTGGTAAGCCGGATTGGTGTCGATTGATGGCGAATGCAGATTGTCGATCGATGCTGATAATCAGACTGTTGACCAAAAAGGTTTTCAGCTCCATTAGCCATTGCAAGTATGTCTGCCACATCTTTCTTTGTGACATGTAGAATTCTGCCATCCGTAGATCTTGCATTACCATCTGGATCTCTCATTATACATAACTCATGTGGTTGTAGATAACCATATTCTCTTTCTCGTTCTGCAGCTGAATCACGTTCGGTTTCTGCTTCGTTCCGAGTATCGATCGATGTTGTATGGTTGTCGTCGATCGATGTTGATTTCCCAGGTTGATGAGAAACATGAAAAACTCCAGCCTCTTCCATATCAAGCCCTCGGTACTCAATTGTTTCTTTATATTTGTAGTCTTTGTCGTACTCGAGGTAGGCTGTGTTGTAATTGAAGTCTCCATTGTAGGTGTTGAATCGTCCGGATGTTTGAGTGTCGATCGATTCGATCGGGAGGGTATCAATCGATTTTTGAACTGTAAGGCCGTCGATCGATGTGTTGGGTAGGGTGTCGATAGATGCTCCTTCTTCCGATTCCTCACCAAAATTATAATCGTAGAAGCATGCGGCCACAAGCTCTGCATCATTGCAAAATTTTGTGAGGGAAGTTTTATTCTTATATATTTCATAATACACATTATGATCAATCAAGGAAAGGCACAACCTGTTTGTCTGCATGTCACAGATAGCTCCTACGGTGGCAATGAAAGCTCTTCCAAGTAACAGAGAAGAGTTCCAATTGATCTGGATATCCATCACATAGAAGTCTATCAGGGCTAAGACGTCCTGAATTCGCAGTGGGACATCTCTTTATATACATCCTGAGTCTACTCTAGAGCAATCCACAAAGATTAAAGAATCACTGGAAGGCTCCACTCTGAGGTTCAACATCTCTGCTATAGCTCTGGGTATGATGCTCACTGACGATCCGGTGTCGCATAAGGCATTGGGAAACTCGTGGTTTTAGATCAGACATGGCACCACAAACTTCCCATGATCACTTTTCTTCTTCAGAATGATCCTTGGCTCTCTTCTGGGATGATCCTTGTTAGCCTTATCAACTATCATAGGTTCTGATGTACTCCTCTTATGCTATGGATTTGTCGTACTCATGACCTTTGGTCGATTAACTTCTTTTGTTACTGGCTACCATCGATCGATCGTACGATCTATACGTCGAGCGATGCTCGAACATTTTATCAAATTAGGCGAATCAACAAGAACCGTCGATCGATTCTCTCTGGTCGTTATCGATCGATGCGTGTGCAAAATGATTAACGAATTTGGATTTCCTATACGAAATCCTTCCTCTTGTGGCTTCTCTTTCTTGACTTCTACACAAAAATCATCATCAATCAAAGCATTGACGTGATGTTCCTTCCCAGATTCTTCGTTCTCCTTGACCATAACCTCGTATTTCGCAAGGGTTTCACTCCCCTGAGTTACCTGATTTTCCAGATTTTCCACACGGGTGTCGAGATCTTCGATTTTTGTGTTTAGGTGGAGGTACAGGAAATCTAACTTGTCATTGAAGTCCACAATCATCTTATGCTGTCCCTCCAGTACCTTGTCAAACGTAAATTCGATCCATGTTCTTCTGATTGGCCTTGAAATATCCAAGCTTCAGGCAGCTTGGGCATTAGCTTCAGGTTGAACTAGTGCATCGTCTGCTTCTTATGCTTCTTTATCAGGGATTACAGCCCCATGATCGTCTATATTTTGACCTGCTGCATTACGCAGATGACCGTTGAGGTCATGCAAATCTCCATTCTCATTCTGAACCACTATTATAGGCGCAACCATCTGAACTCGTCTGCTGTCGTCGATCGTTATGGATGAGATGCTATCGATCGATGCTAATTGATCAATTTTGGTCGATGCTAGAGCTTCAATGTCGGTCGATGCTGTCCATAAAGAAGTGTCGGTTGACGCTGAGTGTATGCCATCGATCGATGTTTGTCGTCTTTCTTTTCGGATCGTATGCTCGAGTTGCTCTGGGTATAATAACAATAATTCTTGTTCTTTGTTGCTCGTGGTACTCTTTTGCATGCTCCTGAAAAAAAAAGAAAAAAAAAATCAGTAACTTGAAAGTAACAACAAACCTAGACTAAATCTTAGAAATTAAATCTAATGGCGATCAATGTTCCTCGGCAATGGCGCCAAATTTGACATCAGTGTATTTTTACTGTTCTAGTAGGGTATAAATATCATAAACAATTAACTATCAAATTAACCCTTAATCCTAATACACAAAACAATACTCTTTTAGTTCCAACCCTCGTATGAAAGCGAAAAGAAAGACCATCGATCGATGGCTAAGGCTTTATGTCGATCGACGGTGAAATCAGAAGGAAGTGAGAACGAGATTTGACATGTTCACGAAGCTAATTAGCAAGCTCTCGCATGCGCCTAACAAGCTAGTTCAATGGAGTCTATTCTGGCACTGAACCTACTTTCGTAGTCGTCCATGTCCTACTTTCGAGATCCTAGTTAGCTACTCTAGAATGCAAGCATTAAGAAAAAATAAATTGATGGATATTAACTTAACTACCAATCCTACTTTTGGGCTAATCCATGATTGCTATCATTAAACCCTATATATTATAGGTAATTAATCAGACATAATCAAAGTAAGAATAATAACCTGAATATAATGCATAGATAAAATATTGGGGTTCCAATACAAATCTCCCTAAAGAGTTATGAATCTTCTCTCTAAATAAATCCTAAAACTATGATGGAGTACTGGTGCACACACACACCACACACACTAACCACCCACACACACTCAGTACCCCCTTCTTGGTACCATCCATAAAGTATAAATATAAAATCCTAAAGTCTAGGTCAAAACTCGTCCAGGGGTAATCTTGTAATCTTGTGTCATGTCTCTAACTTGAGCTTGAAATATCCTATCTGCCAATTGGTAATCGATCGATGTCATATGTGCAACATCGGTAGATGCCGGGATAGTGTCGTCGATTGACGAAAATCTTGTACTTCGACTCTCACAATGATCAGCTACCGATTATTCTTCTCTGAATGCTCCAAAAGCTCCAAGTATCTCCATATATCTCCAAAACGTGCCTGGAACTGTAAAGAAATTAAAACATAGCCTAGACACATATAATAGACACTAAATAAAGACTATAACATGGCCTGAAACTGGTAATAAATAGGATATATCAACATATCATCTAGGCATCAAGTTCCCGAATCCTAATGGAATTGCCACAATCTAGAGATGGCATAAGCAATCGCGACTTTTCAACTTAGCCGAGCCTAAGCTGAGGAAACTCACAAACACAGCGACGGTAAAACCAAAACGCTCAAAGATAACTCAGCCATCGGCTAAAAACACTTTGAAGAGAGACGATTCGACATCATCTAGTCAAGCAACGGTTTCGGACACCAAAAACTAGCAGGTTTGTGAGCCTAACGCCCTGACCAACCGGAGGAGATAAATCCGGAAGAAGATATCAATGCAGGTACCGAGTAAACACACTCGCGACACCAACTGAACTACAAGATGGCTTGATCCTCGAAAGCGGTAAGTAGGCATTTTAAAATTTCTTTTGATAATAAGAAATCGCAATAAGGATTTTCAAGCAGCCTGGCAAGCCTCTTTTATCGAACAAACATCATAAGACACATTCGTAAATACTTAAGTACAAACAAAACATATATCTTACAATCCGGAAACGGAAAATTTACGATAAAATCAGTCTATCAAAAACTATTCACACTTCTAAATGGAAAAAACCTTTTCGTTAATACTTCACAAACATTTTTCGGTTACACGGTTGAAACCGAACTCCAACCAAAACACGAGATGACCACTCTCAAACATTCAAAACCACCTTTTCGGGAAACAAATCGGGACGTCACGTAATATATTTGAACATATATCTTCACTCTTGAAACGCAAAACAGTCCATCCGCGACTATAAGCAAGCACTTGCTCTTACATCATATTCGTCGACTGGCAACGGCGAATACATTGACCGTTCTCTAAAAAGAACAAAAAATAGACCTTCCCTTAGTTCTTATACATCCGACTAGGATAAAAGCGTGCTATAAAAGAAATCAAATTTTTTGGTCAGCACTTCTGAATGACATAAAAATTGTCTTTGGAGAGATGGTTTATTCTAACTATACAAGTCATATAAGCCGAGAACCTATCACGGACTTTAAATCAGTACGAATCAGGTTAAAATCGCAACAGGTAACCAAACAGCCAATTAGTCATCACAAAACCTTAGACTGAGAGTAAACCTAGGTCTTTCCCTAAACCCAAAACACTGGTCAATAACATCTCAAGGCATAATATCAAGTCGATCCGAGATCTTAAAACATGTCTCTTCGTTCATATCAAACGCTCACGAGACTTTGCAAAATTTTGAAAATTGTTTTGAACATTCCTGTCTTAAACGACAAACGAATGGAACGACTCACCCAGAAAAACTCATATTCTTCTCTCCATACTCAGTCAAAACACTCTAAGGTTCTTTTAAAAGAAGCATACTTCATTCGATCAAGCCACTAGGCGGCAAGGGACTGGAAGCCAAAAGTGGCTAGTCCCAACAATCTAACACAGCCAAAACCGGCCTAAGCAAAGATAAAACAGGCCTCACCCGGCAAGCATAAATAGAAACATAATAATGGAAGGGAGCACTTTCCCATCGAGTCCAACGACATCTACAGATCAGGATCATAGTGTCCGGACATCGACCTTCCAAACGAGCAGTTGGCAACAGGGGCCGCTGGCTGGTTTACCTCACAAGTCTCGCCGGGGACTCCCATTCCGATCTCCTCTGAATCAGGAGACACAGGAATCAAAGCCCACTGATCCCAAATCCTCCCTTCTATATGGGGAATCATGAAGTCTATATTCGCATTCCTACGCATGCTAATAACCTGCTTGGCCATCTCTTCTTCGTCAGAATACTCAGAGGCCTGCGTGAGATACAATCCGCCAACAGCACCGCAACACTCGCGATAGTCGCCAATGGACTTGTACGTATTTTTCAGCTCAACGAACTAGTTAGTGAAATTGATGAGACAGTTCTCTACGATGCCAGCAACCTCCCTCTTCCCTCTATGGTATGCTCAACAAGCCTCTTTCGTGGCCAGCTCCCTCTCGCGAAGAGAATTTGCTGCCATTTTGCCCTTCAAGCGGGCAATCTCTTTCTCAGCTGTCTTGGCGTTGAACCGACCTTTGCGTGACTCCAAGAGACTCATGTTGAGATCCTTATCATGATAAGGAGACCCTACAAAATTTTAGATAAAGCAAATTTTTTGGCAAAAACAGAAAACCGTATGAAAGCAAAGACTAACCCCGTTGACCATCCTCGACGCTTTGGCAAACTGTGGCGACTCGATGGGCCCACTCTCGGTCGAGGGCATTCCAAAATCGAATAATATTTCAAGGTCGGGGCCCAGAGTACCGAGCTCCGGTACATCGGCCCGATCATTACCACTTCCACTGGCCTGGACAGCGAGGAAAGTGCGGAACATGTCGTCTGAAGGAAACTCCAACAAGTCAACGGCATCTCCGTCCCTGAATTCAACAGCGTGTTTGGTTTTAGGAGACCTCGACCTCTCCCTCGAAATTTTGAAAGGAATGAACTCGTCCTTGCTTGGCTCTGATTCTTTTTCAAATAATAAATCGGGCTGTAGTCGAGAATGATGATACGCCACCGCAAGACGAGCTCGTCTCGGATAAAAATAGCCCCAAAAATATTTACCACCCCGAAGAAGATATCTAACAATAGGCAGGGCCTCAGGAAACGGGGGAAGTAACTACAAAACAAAGAAAGCAAGTACGAGGTTAGATATCTTCAAAAAGAAAAACACCAACGGATATCTAATCAAGGTACCCTTTTGGGCCATCTACTCCGTAAAATAGGAATGCAGCTCTCCTCGACGGATTCGCTCCCAACACATAAAAATAGCTCTTTTGATACTCATGCAAGTTCGAAGTAAACCCCCTGATTATCGCCATATCGTTCCTCGGGCTCAAACGACATCTGAGCGGTGTTCCCGACCCCACTGGCTTCAGTAGAGCCTCGAAATAATCAGAGTAAAGAGTCAGGTCGCGCTCATAACTCAGGACCAAAATCCCAATAAGATGTTGCAAGCTAGTTGGAGTGATTTGGCTTACCGACAACCAAAACCGATCTAGAACTTGGACGATTACCCTAGGGATAGGAAACCACGAACGACAACACAGCAGAAAAGCGTCGTAACATGTGAAGTAACCATCCAGAGGAGCATTGGCACATTCTCCAGCCCTTGGAAGTCAAAATTCTATCGAGTCTGGGACATGGTGAAATGTTGGATGACGTCAAGATACAAAGGACAACTGTAACTCGGACAACCAGGGGTGGTATGAGCTAGGGGTGGATACCAAGATTCATGTGGAGCCTTTAAATTGTACGTTGCCAGCCAATATGCATTGGCTTCCACAAGATCAAAAGAGTGTGCCATGAATTCGACTTTTGCGGCAACTCCACCATCCTGGTTACGAAGGCTATCAGGGTTAAATCAAGAAGGCAAAGCCTTGTCTTAAGCTCTCTGGCTTAAAGACATGATCAAGAACAATTAAAGAAAGAAATGAAGAGAAAGATCTTTCTACCGTAAGAGAAGTTCTTGTGGAATGAAGCAAGTAAAGAATTTCAAAACTTACTCCACATACTTATAGGCAAGAAAAATTACTATTCATATTTCAACTTTTAGCCATTAATGCCGTCTAACTCAACTAACCTATCTAACCGCTCGCAAGAACATCACAGTTCTAATGAGATGGGGGGCTAACAGTTGGTGTCAAAATTGGTCACGACGGAACCAATAGCTGGAATTCCCGAAAGAACATTTGAAAAACAAAAAGCACGGGAAACAACAATTGGAACCTTGTGAAAATTCAATAAAGTATTGGAGGACAAGTTATTAGAAATGAAAATTGAGCAACGGAACGACCAAAGCAACCGTGTCCAACACGCCTGACGACAAGTTGAACAGACCAAGCCCTACTCGCCATTAGGTGAGTTAGGACTGCTCAACCTACTCGCCTGATCGAGAGTTGGACTGTCACCTTCCAACTCGCCATTTGGCGAGTTGGATCAGCACCATCCGTCTCGGTCCCGATCAGTACCTATTTTGAGCCTCCATTACACTGTCTCTTGTTGCATCTGTATTGGAATTACCGTTGGAACTTTATGATAAAAACCGTAAAGACTTGTTTTCTCGTATTAATTCAAATGGTTCTTATAAAATGGCAACAATTGAATTAACCCAAAAGTTGCCTCAACTATATGAGTAATTTGAACCATTTACAAAGCCGACGTCGTACTGGAGGTTTTCTCTTGGAAAGATTGTAAAAACGTTTAAGTCAAAAAACGGACCAAAAGGGTCTATGACGCGGCTAAGAGCCAATTTACGGTTTTTGATGGGATTCAGCCCAAGGATACTATGAAGGTTTATCTATTGTTCGCATGAAAAGATAAATGTCAAGTCTGAAAGAAAAAATGTCAAGTTTCGAGAGATAATCTTGAAGATCGAAGAAAAATGGAATATTTCCGCAAGGCGATAACCATGACTCGGGGGTAGAAGAGGAAATTGGGAGCCACCTTGAGAGGAGTATATAAGGAACACCAATATACAGAGTCAAGGGACATAAAATACACAGTAGAAAACTTAGCACTTAGGGAGTTTTAGGAAATTTCCCATTTTCTATTTCCGAGCTGCGAATCAACTAGGTTAACGAAGTCTCAGGTGGTTAGAACTAGAGAACTAACCAACAGATCTTGCGGTCAAGGCTTTACCTGTTGTAACGCTGATTCACAAATTCAGAATAAGAACTTCTTTGTTATCTTGTTTATTCGATTATTTACTTCGTCTGTTTTTATTGTCTGATTGCTTGACGGTTGGCTTAGCAAAACTCCAAGACCTCTGGGAAGGATAAGGTTTCTGGACTTTCCTTATTTTGCAGAAATTGACAGTGCGATTTTTTGTTCCCCCACCCAGCAGTACCAGAAGCAACAAAGAAAATGAGCTAATATTATCAGACCATGCACTCTTAGAACACACAATCCGAAAAGATAGGCGCACGACATCGATCGACACCAACACTCCTTCGTTGATCAATACTACGTGTGAGCGAGCAACGACCTAGAGGGAGACCTGGCTGACCAGGAGGTCATTTGTGTAATGTTGCATGTTAGAGACTGACTGATTAGGGGATTATAATACTTGAACCAGATGAAGCTGCAAGAGAATCTGCTGAAGCTTTATCTGCTCATAATGTTGAGGCTGCTCGACCAAGATTGTTGGCTGACTACAACCGTCCAGATCGATATTACGCTAATAGATTTTCTATTCGTCCTCCTACTTACCAGATGCACAATTTTGATCTGAAGCCTGCATACTTTACACTAGAGGGACATACACCTTATCATTGTCACCATGTGAGTATCGGATGGACCATCATGATCGGTTCAAGGATCTAGTTACTCACTATCAAAACCAATGGAGTCCCAGAGAAATACCTCCTCTGTAATCTCTTCAAAAACTCACTTTGTGAAGATGCTTCATATTTGCCTACGCAGTTACCACCAGGATCTTTTACATTCGAGATTGACATAAGAATTCTTGCATAATTTCTTTGATGATGCACGATCTGAAGACTAGCGGAATAGGATTGCTACATTCACAAATGAGCCTGTAAAATCTTTCATAAGCTCCTAGATTAGATTCAAATCATATCAGAGAGACTGTCCAAACCATGTATTCAACAAGGTACAACTGCTTAGTACCTACTTCAGAGGCATCGCTTTCGCTTACAGATGGCTCTAGACACAACTAGTGAAGGGAATTTCAACACATAGAACCCAAAATAAGCCATTGAGACTCATTTGACAACTTAGCATCTAGCAATAACACAAAGAACACTGATTTAAAGAGGAAGAAATCGACAACTAGCTTGGGAAATGAGTAGATGGATGAAGTGAAAGCTAAGTTGGACAGTGTTCATAAGCTTCTTAAGAGGCAGGTGAGCTTTGCAGAAGATGAAGATGCTGTTGATACCGCCAGTGATAAAGACGATGAAGAGGATGTGAACTACATTAGTGGCACTGGTTTTCAGAAGTACGAGAATCAGGTGAAAAAAAAATTCCTATGGCAATGGTCATACGGCTAAATACAACCATAATTTGCAGTACCAGAAGCCCTACATCAACAACAACAACAACAGCAACAACATGATCTACGGAGCGTCTTCGTACCAGTATCCTGCAACAACTACTCAAGAAAGCAAGATAGAGAGCATGAGTTATCAGGTTCTTGAGGGTCAATAAAAGCTTACATTGGATTACAATAGGAAGATAGATCTAGTGCGTACCAACCTGAACGATAAGTTTGAAGCTCTCAGCACCCATCTGAATAAGTTGGAGACTCAAGTGGTTCAGACTAGTGAAGCACTGATTAAAGGAAAAATAAGATGCTGGATAGAAACACAACATGAGTGCCATTATAGATGATGATTTCTGGCAAGTGGTGTAGTAAGAGAACTCCAAGAAGGAGATGTTCAAGTCGACAGTTCTATGTCCTCTGGAAGTTCTCATTGGTGTCGTTCAATACCCAAGGCTGAGCATTGTTTGAAACCTGAGGCTGAGCACCGATCAACACCCCATGCTGTGTCCGTAGATTCTTGTGAAATGGCAAGCGTCGATCGAAAACCTAAATCGTTCGTCGATCGACACCCACCGGTGACTTATCGAGTTAAATTGCAAAGTATTTATGTAGAATTTCTGAATGCTTCAAGACACTTGTCTCATACATCAACAACGCCAGCAGTGGACACTAGCCATCAAACCAAAGATGCCTCAGAGCCTATGATTGTTGAGCATACTACAGAGGTGCAAACAAGAAGAACAAGGTTCCTAAGCATCTAAATTGAGGAGCTAATATGAAAGGGATGGATCGCTTTACAAAGAGTATGATGAGGATCCCAGTGGACATGCCGTTCGATGATTCCTATTGGATCCAAAGACTGGATGTTTTTCAGAGAGAGCGGAGACACAAAAGAGGACATTGAGCGTATGTTCCATCAGAAAAAAGATAATATGAAGCATATGATTACATTGAAGAAGAAGAATGACCCTGGGAAGTTCATGGTACCCTACAAGGTTGGAGTCACATCTACCCTTATGCACTCTTCGACACATGTTCTATGATATACCATGGATTTTACCACCTTTAGACCATGGTATATAACCTATTTAGAGTTTATTCTATGGGTTGGGATTATGGTTTAGAGTGTTTTCAAGTTCATCAACGTTCTGGAGAACTTTGGTGCTTTTGGAGCCTTTTGAGGTACATAACTGAACAGGCACATCATATGTTTAGCTATGGATGGAGACCTTTAAATGGTGAGATTGATGTTAAATTTTTACACATGATATAGATTTGAGTTATATTTCCAATGCCACCGTTTGGAGGTCAATCCGCATCCTATACCAGAAGTTAAGCCTATTTTACTGTAGAGTGGTCTGTCTACCTCGCAAGATGAAGCTGCTGAGGAGATGAAGTAGTGTAGATTGACGACACAGCCTTGTTGTCGATCAAAGGTGATCCCAGAACGCGGGCCAATTATATTTCAAGACCGGCTAAAGCTCAAAAGCCACGAAAAGTAACCAGAATACCTCTAGACGACCCAAAACCATTTTTAATGGTTAAGATTTCGTTTATTCATAGTTCTAGGGTTAGGAGAGAAGGGAGGAACTCCTTTATAGGGCTTATGAAAATCCTTTTGTTTTATTACTGATTTGTATTATGTTCATCTATGATTTATGTTTCTTTGATCATGTCTGAGAAGATCCATCTGCTAGGTTTAGGTTTATTAGTGGTATTGATGGATTAGCCAAAAAAATAGAACTGCTAAGGTGTAATAAGATCTTTCAATAGAATTCTGCTTATTTCTTGTGTTCTAGAGTAGCTATCTACAACCCATAACTTGGATAATTGAGAATTACGAGAGTAAGATCATTACTTGTATTAATCATGTTGAGTTAGACTACTAGATACATATGAGAGTTGGTCTATGAATTCTAGTGAACATATCAAATAAGTCATAAGGCTTGACTAAAGCGAGCATTGATCGATGGTAGTTTGATATCATCGATCGACGGTCATTCCGAGTTCACATACGAGAGTTGGAACAAGGAGTTATGTCATCTGATTAGTCTCCTTCTTATATTGGATATCTTGCTTTAGACTTCGAGTTATAGGATTGACACCCTTAGCATCTAAACACTATAATCCTGATTGCCTGAAACCCTAGATTTAGCTATTTCTTATTATTGTTTACAACAAACTAAATCAATCAACTACTATCTTAGTTACTGCTTTGAAATCTATTTGCCTAGCTTAATCGTTACTGTATTGAGATTATTGTGTGCCCACGCTCCCTGTGGATTTGATCCATAACTACTACAACTGGACCTATTATTTGAGAGAGCAAAGTTGCTCTAGGGTTAATTTGAGCGTATCAAATTTGGCACGTTGCCGGGTAGTGAGGATCCTCCATTATACTCAATTTGTTTGATTTAATCTATGTTTTTTCCGATTTTAGTTTACATACATAAATAAATTTTCTTGTGATTCAGATACATACATCTAAGTACCAAGAAACAATGAGAAGAGTTTTTTTGGGTTCTTCAAAGAAGGAGCCTGCTGATTCATGCATGATCTGTAAGTCAGCGAGGGAAAAATCGATAGACACCCTCCAAGCAGCAGCGATCGGCAACGTAAACCACACATCGATCGACACCAACTCGTCGGTATTGATCGACGCTACCTGCGGGAAAAAAGAGAAGCTCAACTTTGAGCTGAAACCTATATATATCACTCTTATGGGTCAGCCTCCCTTTCATGGTCTTCCTCACAAGTAACCAATTACTCATATCAACATATTTGAGGAATTGGTGCTGTTTGTCTTTGATGGAGTCTTGGAAGACCACTTACTCCTTCAAACTCTTCCCATACACTCTTTCCGAAGATGCGATTAAATGGTTCAAGAAGCTGCCACCAGGTTCCCTTACTGCCTGGAATGAGATCAAGAACAACTTCCTCAACAACCTTCTCTACGTTGCTGCAGCAAATCTAGAGATCGAGATGGAATCTATTGATATACATTGTTATTTATTAGTTTTAGAGCATCATTTGCACCCTATTTGGAGTGTATTATGTGTGTATGGACTGTGTTTTAGAGTCTTTAAAGGTCCAGGTACATTTTGGAGCATTATGGAGATCATGGAGCTTTTTAGAGTATTCAGAAGATATATCCAGTAGTTGTTCACATTCAGCTATGTACGAGTCGAAGTCAAGCATGACCATCGATCGACGAAGAATCCTTTATGTCGATAGACGGCCCACTCGCATAGTATTGGCTGACTTCAAGCCCAAGTCAAGATGAATTACAAGAATTCCCTTCGACAAGTTTTGACCTAGTTTATACGGGTTATACAATTGTTTAGGCAGGACACCACGTTTTATTTTACAGATTTTTGTTTTCTTGCATCGAGCTTTTTAGTAGTTTAGGGGAGAAGATCTGAACTCCTTCAGAGATCTGTATTGGAACCCCATTTATTATTTTATGCGTTATATTATTCAATTCATCATGTTTTCTTCGATCATGTCTTAGTAGTTCAACTATTAGATTTAGGGTCCATAATGGTACTGATGATTTAGCCCCACAATAGGATTACTAGGATAAAGTATTATCAATAATTGGAATTGTCTTTAATGCTTGCATTCTAGAGTAGCTAACTAGGAACCTGAACTTGGGACATGGACAGCTACGTGAGTAGGTTCTGTGTCGGAATTGATTTTATTGAGCTAGGTTGTTAGATGCATGCGAGAGCTGGTCTAATTAGCATAGTGAAAGAACTTCCTGTCTGATTAGCGATGATCAACGTCAGGCCTTAGCCGTCGATCGACAAAACACTTCTCTGTCCGCATATGAGAGTTGGGACAAGAGGGTGTCAGACTGGTTAACATTTATTGTTCTCGCATATTAAGAATTCCCAGCATCATATCTATTATAATTCACTTGCCTGAAACCCTAGATCTATCGCTTTTCCATATTTGCATTCGTTTTAGTAGTTTAGATAATTTTCTATTGCTGATAGACTTACAACCAAAACCACTATTTATAGTTTGCCTAGCTTAACTATTAGAGTTATAGAAATCTATTGTGTGCCCTTGCTCTCTGTGGGTTCGATCCCTAAATACTGCAAATTGACCTCTATTGGTAAGAGTATTTTGTAGGTTTAATTTGATAGATTGCACTATTAAGAACATAAACCATAACCCGCACGATGTCAAATTTGGCGCCGTTGCCGGGGAGCAAGGATCACCATTAGATTTACTTTCTAGGTTTAGTCTAGGCTTTTTCATTACTACAATTTACTGATAATTTTTTTATTGTCTTTCAGGTACATGCCCAGCAGTACCAGAAGCAATAAAAACAAGGAATTACTCTTATTAGATCCAGTTGTAATCGAACGCTCAATCCGCCAAAATACCCATCAAGCATCAATCGACAGAAGCATTCAACCATCGATCGACGCTTCTTCACCAACATTGCATCGATCGACAGTAGTTCACGAGTTCAGATGGTTTCGGTTTTATTTTGGTCCGAGATGAGAGAGGAGACCTGTATGACCTTGAAGATCATCTGCATAATGCAACAGGTCAGAGAATTTATGATCAGGGGGCCGCAATCCCTAAACCGGAAGTAGAAGCAGACGCTGCAGTAGCTCAACCTGAAGCTAATGCCCAAGCTGCTCAACGGACACTGGCAGACTACAATCTTTTAGATCCGCTATTCGTCCTCCAGCTTTCCAGAGGAACAACTTTGATATGAAACCATCCTTCTTTGCACTTGTTGTGCAGACACCCTACCATGGATCGCGACATGAGCATCCAATGGATTATCTTGAGCGGTTTGAGGATCTTGTATATGCTATTCAAGCAAATGGAGTTGCTGAGGACTATATGTTTTATAAGCTCTTAAAGTACTCACTCTCTGGAGAGGCTTCACATTGTATTAAACAGCTACCACCAGGATCTTTGACATCCGAGACAGGCAACAAGAATGCGTTCCTACGCAATTTCTTTGATGATGCGCCAGCAGAGTACTTGAGAAGCAGAATCGCTACATTCACATAGGAACCTGGAGAATCATTCAGAAGCTCTTGGTTCAGATTCAAATCCTAACAGAGAGACTTCCCACACCACGGTTTCAACGAGGTGCAACTACTTAGCACCTTGTTCAGAGGTACTGATAGGCAGTACCAGATGACTTTAAACACAACTAATGAAGGGAATTTCAGCTCTATGAGTCCAGAAGAAGCAACAAAGCTTATTGAGAATTTGGCATCTAGCAATAATACCAAGAACACTTATTATAAGAGGAAGAAATCAGCTCCAACTTTGAGTAAGGTACAGATATATGAAGTCAAAACAAAGTTGGACAGTGTTAAGAACTTTCTCAGGAAGTAAGAAGTGCAAGCAATAGATGATGAAGAAGAAGAAGTGAATTTTGTTGGTGGAAACAGTTTCTAGAGACACGAAAATCAGAGCTAAAACAACAACAACATGACCTTTGGATCTTCTAGCTATCAGAACCCACCTCCAGACACTCAAGAGAGCAAGTTAGAAGCTCGATACAGCCTATTTATTACCATTTTCAGGATATGTTATAGGCTCTATTTAGGGTCTATTATGTGTGTCTAGGCTATGTTTTAAGGTCTTCACAGGTCCACGTATGTTTTGGAGATATATGGAGATACTTGGAGCTTTTGGAGAATTTATAGGCGAATAATCCATAGCTGATCATTAAGGGAGTCGAAGTACAAGACTGTCTTCGATCGACGGCAAACCCTTGGCGTCGACCGACGTTACATGACCAAGGTCGACTGATGTTGCACATCTGCCATCGATCGATGACCAAATCGCAGACAGACGATTTCAAGCCCAACTTAGAGACAAGATACAAGATTACAAGATTACCCCTGGACGATTTTTGACCAAGATTTTAGGGGTTTATATTTATACGTTATGTATTGTACCAGAAAAAAGTGGATGGTGTCTGGGCAGTGTGCCAGTGGCATATTGTGTGCACCAGCATTCCATTATAGTTTTAGGATTTATTTAGGGAGAATATTCATAACTCCTTAGGGAGATTTGTATTGAAACCCCAATATTTTATCTATGCATTATGTTAAGATTATTATTCCTACTTTGATTATGACTGAGTAGTTACCAACTATATTTAGGGTTGAGGGATAGCAATCATGGACTGGCCCAAAAGTAGGATTGCTAGGTTAAGATAATATCCTTCAATTTAGATGTGTTTAATGCTTGCATTCTAGAGTAGCTAACTAAGATCTCGAAAGTAGGACATCGACGACTACGAGAGTAGGTTTTGTGCCAGAATAGACTCAATTGAACTAGGTTGTTAGGGGCATGCGAGTGCTGGTCTAATTAGCTTGGTGAACATATCAAATCTGGTTCACATTTCCTTCTAATTTCACGGGTTCAACAAAGTGCAACTTCTCAGCACTTTCTTCAGAGGTAATGGATTACAATGAACACAACTAGTGAGGGAAATTTCAGAACCAGAAGCCCCGAAGAAGCTACAAGATTGATTCAGAATCTGGCATCTAGCAGCAACACCAATAACACTGACTTTAAGAGAAGATAATCAGCTCCAGCTGTAAGCAAGGAGCAAATTGAAGAGGTCAAGGCAAAACTGGATAGTGTTCAGAGATTTTTCAAGAAGTAGGTTACTTTTGCAGAAGTGGAAGGAATTGAGTTTGAAGAAGATGAGACTGAATAAGAAGATGTAAACTACATTGATGGGAATAGTTTCCAGACACAAGGGAATCCAGGCTTCAACAGGAACTCCTATGGTACTGGTCAAAGGAGTAACTTTAATCAGAATTCACAACGAAGGGCCTTTAACAACAACATGACTTATGGATTTTCCTACTACCAGAATCCTCCTCCAAAAGGTCTGAAAAGCAAGATTGAAGCAATTGTTGACATAGTTTTAAAGGGACAAAAGAAGACTGCGGATTTCAATGGAAAGATAGATGATTTGTACCTCAACCTCAATACCAAGTTCGAAAACCTCAGCACTCATGTGAAGAAATTGGAGAATAAATTTATGCCAACAAGTGAGACCATTAAGAGGCATGAGAGCTTGATTAAGGAGAAGATCAAGGCTGGAAAAAAGCACCACGTCAATGCATTGATTGATGATGATTTCTGGAAGGAAGTCAAGAGAGAGAAGCCCAAAAACCAGCGATTTTCGTGTGGAAAATTCAATATCACTCGGCACTTCTCATTCGCATCGATTGACACCATCTAGAGAGAATTGATCGACGGTGAAACCTAAAGCATCAGTGGCATTGCCTGAATCGACTAACATCGATCCACACCGCTCTCATGACATCGATCGACAGAGTGACAGCAGAATCGATCGACATACACACTTAGCATCGATTGACAGGAGAGAAGCCCGGTTCGACTACCGAACCTCAATGCGAGTTTGATTGTACGTCCTACCGTGACAATTTCAGAACATAATACAGCGACATATGATTCTATGGATACTGATAGGGAAGATGAGGGACACTCAAAGACGGGACAAAAGATCCCCAAACATCAACGCATAGAAGCCAATAAAAAGGAGATAGATAGCTTTGCTAAAAGAGTTTTTTAAATTCCTCTAGATATTTCTTTGGATGAAGCTTATTATACTCACAGATTGTGGATGTTTTCAGGGGAAAAAAGGGAGACAAAAGATGATATATAAACAATGTTCAATCACCGAAGAGAGAAGATAAAGCAGAGGACCTGTCTGAAGAAGAAAAGTGATCCTGGAAAATTTGTGGTTCCATGCTTCACCAAAGGAAACAAATATCCCAACGCCCTCTGTGACACTGGATCTTCAGTGAGCATTATGCCAAAATCTATGGCAGAGGAGCTGAACCTGCAAGTGGAACCCTCCAATGATTCTTTTACACGTAGACTGCTCAAGAGTGAACTCAGGAGGGATGGTAAAAGATGTTCCAGTGCAGATCAACAATACCTTAGTCCCAATAGACTTTCATGTGATGGACATCAGGATAGATTGGGACTCTTCTCTACTACTTGGGAGAGCATTCATGGCTACTATGGGAGCCATATGCGACATGAATTTAAACAGGTTGTACCAATCTCTAATTGATCAAAATATTTTTTATGAACCTGCCAAGAATAAGAACAAGGCTACTGTGATTGATTTGTGCAATGATGCAGAGCTTGTGGCCACAAGCTTCTGCGATTACAAGTTCGGTGAGGAATCGGAAGAAGGAGCATCGATCGATACCCAACCCAACACATCGATCGACGGCCTTATAGTTCAACAATCAATCGACACCCACCCGATAGAATCGATCAACACTCAAACATCCGACCAAGTCAACACGTCCCATAGCGATTTCAGTTACAACACAGCCAACCTCAAGTACGACGATGACTACAAAGACGAAGAAATATACTGAGGGATTTCTATGGAAGAGGTTGGTGTTTTTCATGTTTCCCATCAACTTGGGAAATCGACATCGATCAATGACAACCATACACCATCGATCGATACATAGAATGAAGCAGAAACCAAACGAGATTCAACTGCAGAACCGAAAGCGAATATGGTTATCAACAATCAGATGAGTTTGGTATTATGAGAGATCCCGACGGTAACACAAGAGCTATGGATGGAAGAATTCTACATGTCACAAAAGAAGAGGTGGCAGATGTACTTGCAATGGGTAATGGAGCTGGAAACATTTTTGTCCATCAGTCTGATTATCGAGCATCGATCAATGGTCCGCATACGCCATTGATCGAAACCAAACCGGCATGCCAACAATACGGTGAAGCTTACAAAGAATACGATGCAGATTACAACGAGGAAGAACTGATTGTGTCTCGCGGCCTGGCACTGGAAGAAGCTGGTTGGGTAATGAACACGAGAGTGGGCACTCGAGCATCAATCATCGGCATATCTTGGCAATCAAACTACATCAAACAAAAACCAGAACATTACTTGGAGCAGAAGATGGTTATCTCAAACCAGATGAGTTCGAATTTTCAAAGATACAGAAGGACGTGCACGAGATCTTTATGGGAGAATTCTAAATCTACCTAAGGAGGATGTAGAACACGCCCTTGTTATGGCTAAACGATCAGGGAATTTATTTGGACAATAGAAACAGCCATCGATCGACGCACCGGTACCAGCATCGATCGACAACAAGGAGCAGAAGCACTAGCCTATCCACAATCAAACATCCATCGTCGACAGGAAGCATGCATCGATCGATACAACCATTCCAGGAGTTCATGAGTTCTGTACATCTAACCCCTTAGTTCAGATACTCCAGGACAGATTGGTTGGATAAATCCCCTACTAATAAACGGTCGCGTAGAGTATGGCACGAGAGCTTTTGATGTTGATGGAAGAATAATTTTCTTTTTGGAAAAGAAAGAGGAATATGACATCTACATAGATAAAAATGGTAATGCACGAGCTTTAGACAGAAGAATTGTGAATGTGCAAGAAGAAGATATCAGCGAAGTTCTAGAGTGAGCTACTATGTTTGAGTACATCTACATATGTTTACCTGAACATGCAGCGAATATCGGTATGTCTAGGCAGAAACAAAAGACAAACATCAGAGCAGAGATTGACGATATTGTGAATGAGATCTACAAATCTCAAGAGATGTCAGTGAATGATTTCTACATGAGGCTTGATGATGTATACTATCCTATAGAAAAGTGCCTCACCGGTTTGACTACACGCATGGATGAGATGAAGCAAGATTTGGATATTGTTCAAATACAGGATGCGAGTGTACCAGATAGAGTGGCATCTATCGACGCCTGCATCATGCCATCGATCGATACTGTTTTCAACAGACAGAAGTGTGCAGCAGAAAAACAATTAGATGACAGGTTCAATGAGATTGATTTTTTCTCAGAGCATGATGAAAGAAGATATTTCTCAGAAATTGGACGATATATCAGAGACTACAACTGCCAGACTTAGAATGCAACAACGCATTATTGAGAAACTACAAAGACTAATGCATTCAACGGAGGTTACTAAGGAGATCATAGAAAGCCAGAGGAGATGCAGCAATGCGAAACTTCGTTGGACATGGTTTCAGAAGCGCAAAGAAGATGTTGACACTTGTTTTCCAAGTGTTGATCCACCTCCATTCTAGTCATAAAGTTCAATACGTCGAGCTTAAGACTATAACCAAGCGCTGAGTGGGAGGCAACCCACTATTTGGTAAGTTTTTATTTAGTTTTTTTTTATTTCGAGTTTTACTTCGTTTTTATAGATTATTCAAACCACCATCGATCGACAACATAGAGGCACCATCGGTCGACCAAATCCGCCTACTATTGATCGACACTCTCTTACAGAGTGAGGTATCGAGTTCTATACTTAAGCTATTTACTTATGATTTGATTTTTCCTAACCAATCCAGGGTAGATTACACTGGGGACAGTGTAATTTAAGTCTTGGGGAGGTTTGCGAATGCTATTTTATTGTTTTTGAGTTTTATTTACTTTTTATATATAAGCTTTTCAAAAAGTTTTATTGAGTCAAGAAGGGGACTATGATCAAAATTTATTATTGACTAACCAGACTTTAGAACCATTCTTAGAAGGTTGTTTGTAGAGATTACTAGAGATGCCGAAGTGGATCATCCCGCCACTATATCACACTTGCTTAGAAAGTTTGAAGGAAACGAAGCTGATTTCGAACACTAATATTGACATTATTTGCTTGCTTTCGGATTTGATATACACTGGATCTAATTCCCCTCTCTCTCCCCTTTAAATTAAAAAAAGGAGTCGAACAGGATTTGGTGGCTACAACCATTAAAGCTTGATTCATATGATCCTAGAAAGAGATAAAGGTCAAAAAGAAGTGAACAGGATTTGGTGGCAAAACCCATTAGGGCTTGATTCATGGAAGCTTATCCAAATATCTCAGTCAATTAAAAAAAAGAAAATGATACCCTCAAAAGAAGGGATATATTGGCTAAGAAGAAGTGAGAAGAAAGAGAGAGGAAAGGATTCAGAGAAGACTACCTGTGTTTCAGACACTTTCAGAGGTAAGAGTCCATATATCCTTTGATTGATACTCCCAAGGTAAAGCATGCACTTTTATTTTATACCAAGAAATGAAATCAGTATAGGGGCGAGTCCGACTGGTATTCGTTAAGTTGTTGGTAGAATAGAATTGGTTGATATACTAGGATATGGTACATAAAGTTTCTCGGTGATTGACTTTATAGGATGTGGTTGCAATAGAGTAAGGTGACAATAATACTTAGATAAGATGTGAGTCTTCCGTATTCAGCACCTCTTTCGCAGGCTTGTTTGCTTGAGGACAAGCAAAATGTTAAGTCTGAAGGAGTTGATATAGCCTATTTATTACCAATTTCAGGCCCTGTTATAGGCTCTATTTAGGGTCTATTATGTGTGTCTAGGCTATGTTTTAAGGTCTTTACAGGTCCTGGTACGTTTTGGAGATATATGGAGATACTTGGAGCTTTTGGAACATTTATAGGAGAATAATCCGTAGCTGATCATTGAGGAAGTCGAAGTACAAGACTGTCGTCGATCAACGGCACAACCTTGGCGTCGACCGACGTTACATGACCAAGGTCAATCGATGTTGAACATCTGCCATCGATCGATGAACAAATCACAGAAAGCTAATTTCAAGCCCAAGTTAGAGACATGACACAAGATTACAAAATAACCCTTGACGAGTTTTTACCTAGATTTTAAGGTTTTATATTTATACTTTATGTATTGCACCAGAAAAAAGTGGGTGGTGGCTGGGAAGTGTGCCAGTGGCATATTTTGTGCACCAGCATTACATTATAGTTTTAGGATTTATTTAGGGAGAAGATTCATAACTCCTTAGGGAAATTTATATTGGAACCCAAGTATTTTATCAATGCATTATATTCAGATTATTATTCTTACTTTGATTATATCTGAGTAGTGACCAACTAAATTTAGGGTCGAATGATAGCAATCATGGATTAGCCCAAAATAGGATTGTTAGGTTAAGTTAATATCATCAAATGAGTTGTACTTAATGCTTGCATTCTAGAGTAGCTAACTAAGATCTCGAAAATAGGACATGGACGACTACAAGAGTAGGTTATGTGCTAGAATAGACTCCATTGAACTGGGTTGTTAGGCGCATTCGAGATCTGGTCTAATTAGCTTGGTGAGCATTATAAATCTCATTCATACTTCCTTTTGATTTCACCATCGACCGACACCAGGCCTTAGCCGTCAATCGGTGGTCTTTCCTTTTGCTCGCATACGAGAGTTGAAGTTAAGTACTACACCTGATCTCTCTTGGCAAGAGTATTGTTTTTGTGTTAGGATTAAGGGTTAATTTGAAAGCTAATTGTTTAGGATATTTATACCCTGCTAGAACAATAAACACACCCCATGTCAAAGCTCTAGGTAACAAAGTATTGGAGCAGCAGCAACAGTTGACTTTTAATTTCAATGTAAAGATAGATGCTTTGTACATCAACCTCCACTCAAAGTTTGAGACTCTTAGCACTCATGTCAAGAAGTTGGAGAATCAAGTGGTCCAGACAAGTGAGGCCATTCAGAGACATGAGACCCTGATTAAGGAGAAGGGAGAAGCTAGCAGAAACACCACGTTGGTGCATTGATAAGTAATGATTTTTGGCAAGGGGTGAAGAGAGAACAACTCCAAGAGGGAGATTTCCAAGTATAAAGTGCTATGTCTTTCGGTAGTTCGCACTAGTGTCGATCGACACCCGTTGCTGAGTATCAATCGATGGAACCCTCAGAGTTTGTAGCTTCGTGTGAGTCTTCGAACATCGGTAAACGTCAAGACATCAACATCGATCGACGGTCTTCAACAGCATATCCAGTTCATCTACCAAGTCTGAATGCAAGCTTGTTGGTCAGACATCCGAGCATGGAGACTACAGAGAAGAACGCTGATACACCTTAGCCAATGATATTTGATAAGGCAACTGAAAACATCTGCGCAGAGAACCAACTGATAAAGAGATGGATGGCTTTGCAAAAAGAGTTTTAAAAATTCCTTTAGATACTCAATTTGATGAAGCATACAATACTTATAATTTTTTGATGTTTTTCAGGGAAACCAAGGAGTCAAAGGAGGACATAGAGAACATGTGTAATGGCCTCAGAGAGAATCTGAAGCAGAGAATCACTCTCCAGAAGAAAAGTGACCCTGGAAACTTCGTGGTTATATGTTTTGTCAAAGAACACGAGTATCCCAATGCCCTCTGCGATACTGGATCCGCAGTCAGCATCATGTCTAGAGCTATGGCAGAGAAGATGAGCCTGAAAGTGAAGCCTTCCAGTGATTCATTCACTTTTGTGGATTGCTCCAAGGTGAATTCAGGAGGGATAGCAAGAGGCATCCCAATGCAGATTTGCAACAACTTATTCCCAGTAGACTTCCATGTGATCAATATCAAGATTGACTGGAACTCTTCCTTACTCGTTGGAAGAGCATTCATGGCCACAGTAGGAGATATCTGCGACATGAAGAAAAACAGGTTGCCTCTATCCTTAATTGATTCAACTAATTTTGATGAACCTGTTAAAGTCAAGAACAAGACTACTCTGATAGAATTGGGTGATGATCCAGGTTTCATTGCTACTTGCTTCTGCAATTACGAGAAAGAGGAGGAGCCTTGGGAGATAGCATCGATCGATACCCAACCCTTGACATCGGTCGACGGTCTCATCATACAACAATCGGTAGATTCCAAAAATCAACCATCGACCGACACTCATGCCACAGATTAGAACGAAGAAGACATTCCAGAAGACATTGTCTACACTGGACAGCAATACCGTGAGATGGCTACAGAGAACACCAACCCAAATTACACAGGATTTTACCCAGAAGAAGCAGCTTAGCACGATATTTTTAAGTTCTGGAAGTCTAGAGACTTCAGCTGGTTGAACGAAACCAAAGATCCAGCATCGATCGATAAGACACATCTACCATCGATCGACTGTCGCATAAAATTTTAATCCAGAGCTTTTGACACAAACAACCAAAGAAGATTTTGTTGGGAGAAGACTGATGAGTATGGAGTTTAGAGAGATGATAATAGCAATGCACGAGCCATGGATGGTAAAATCATCAATGTGTCTCAGGAGGGCTACCCGTGTGTTCAGATACTTGCAGAGGTAAGAATCCATATATTCTTTGATCGATACTCCCAAGGTAAAGCCTGCACTTTTATTTTATGCAAAGAGATGAAATCAATAGAGGGGCGTGTCAGACTAGTATTCACTAAGTTATTGGTAGAATGGAATTGGTTGCTATACTATGATATGGTATATAAAGTTTCTATGTGATTGACTTGATATGATGTGGCTGCAATAGAGTAAGGTAACAATTATACTTAGATATCAAGTGAGTCTTCGCTTTTCAAGACCTCTTTCGCAGGCTTGTTTGCATAAGGACAAGCCAAAGGTTAATTCTGGAGGAGTTAATATAGCTTATTTATTACCAATTTCAGGCCATGTTATAGGCTCTATTTAGGGTCTATTATGTGTGTTTAGGCTATGTTTTAAGGTCTTTGCAGGTCCAAACACGTTTTGGAGATATATGGAGATACTTGGAGCTTTTGAAGCATTTAAAGGAGAATAATTCATAGTTAATCATTTTAAGAGTCGAAGTACAAGACTTTCGTCGATCGACGACACTATCTCGATGTCGACTGATGTTACATGACAAAAATTGATCGATGTTGCACATCTGACAGCGATCGATGATCAATTCCCAGACAGTCAATTTCAAGCCCAAGTTAAAGACATGACCCAAGATTACAAGATTACCCCTGGACGAGTTTTGACCTAGACTTTAGTGTTTTATATTTATACTTTATGTATGGCACCAAAAGGTGTGTGCTGGTGTGCTGGTATGCTAGTGTGCTGGTCAGCTCTTGTGTTGGGGTGCTGGGTGTGTGTGTGTGTGTGCGTGTGTGTGCACCAGCACTCCATCATATTTTATGATTTCTGTAGGGAGAAGATTCGTAACTCCTTAGTGAGATTTGTATTGGAACCCTAGTATTTTATCTATGCATTATATTCAGAGTATTATTCTTACTTTGATTATGTCTGAGTAGTTACCTATTAGATTTAGGTTTAAATGATAGCAATCATGGATTAGCCCAAAAGTAGGATTGCTAGTTTAGTTAATATCCATCAATTGAGTTGTGCTTAATGCTTTCATTCTAAAGTAGCTAACTAGGATCTTGAAAGTAGGACATGAACGACTACTAGAGTATGTTTTGTGCCAGAATAGAATCCATTGAACTAGGTTGTTAGACGCATGCGAGAGCTTGTCTAATTAGCTTAGTGAACATATCAAATCGCACACTTCCTTCAGATTTCACAGTCGATCGACATCAAGCATTAGTTATCGATGGATGGTCTTTCCTTTGCTAGCATACGAGAGTTGGAGTTAAAAGGGTCATAATAGTTAATATTTGATTTCTAGAATATTTACATATCTATGCATTTTATCCCCTATAGTTCATGAAGCTTGAAACCCTAGATCTAACATATTTACATTTACATCTAATTAGATTATTAGCATATTTCCATATTTACATTATTAGCTTACTTTCATATTTACATTACTAGCATATTTCCATATTGCATCTACACCTTCTGATAAGGAATATTTCCTTAAAACAATTACTTGTTACCAATATATATATATATATATTCACCTAGCTTAGTATTTAAAATAAGAAATCTATTGTGTGCCATTGTTCTATGTTGATTCGATCCCTAAGTACTACACATGATCTCTCTTGGCAAGAGTATTGTTTTGTGTGTTAGGATTAAGGGTTTGTTTGACAGTTAATTCTTTAGTATATTTATATAATGCTAGCTAATGATAGAGGCAAGAACACT
The DNA here is from genome assembly GCA_905132885.1 of Moricandia moricandioides. NCBI lineage: Eukaryota > Viridiplantae > Streptophyta > Magnoliopsida > Brassicales > Brassicaceae > Moricandia > Moricandia moricandioides. The sequence goes on from CAJHQQ010000467.1 coordinate 111,494, forward strand.
TTCCGGCCAAGTCCCATTAATTGATCATAACGATATCGTGGAAATGCTGCACGGACCCATATATATAGGAACAGAAAGAGAAGAACCTTGATACTAAACCAGATCGAGCCCGGGATCAAACACACCTATTGTCAGCTGCAATCCCGGAACCAGAAGTAGAAGAAGACGCTGTAGTATCTCGACCAAAAGCTAATGCCCAAGCTTCTCAACGAAGACAGGCAGACTACAATCGTCTAAACCAGTTCTATGCTAACTTATCCATTATTTGTCCTCCAGCTTTCCAGAGGAACGACTTTGAGATCAAACCGTCCTTCTTTTCACTTGTTGCACATACACCCTACCATGGATCACGAAACGAGCATCCAATGGATCATCTCGAGCGGTTTGAGGATCTTGTATCTGCTATTAAAGCCAACGGAGTCCCTGAGGACTATATGTTTTGTAAGCGCTTCAAGTACTCACTTGCTGGAGAAGCTTCACATTGGCTTAAGCAGATACCACTAGGATCTCTGACATCCTAGACAGACATCAAGAATGCATTCATGCGCAGTTTCTCTGATAATGCGCAAGCAGAGGACTTGGGAAGCAAAATTGCCATATTCACTGAAAATGTATACTTAGCAGAATCGACTTCCGTTGGTAAAGTTAGTTAGGCGCATGAACTGGAATCGATCGACACCATACTAAACTTATTGAATGACAACAGTCATAAAGTACCGATCGATGGTTTCCATCAACCGTCGATCGATAATTCACTTGAGAAGGACGATGAAATAATCATTCCGATAAATATCAATGTTAATTTTAACCCTTCAATCCCGAATAATGATTCTCCCGGAGGTAGACATTTAAGTCGGGGGGGGGGGGTGTTATCTGAACACCACTGATAGACCTGGTACGCAGATAAGGTAAACTACCTTGCTGACGAAGTAGAACCCGAACTCTTCAAAGGATATCATTAAAAGAAAATTTTAAGAGAAATCTGGAGATATCACTTGGATGAACCTTATCTCTATAAACGCTGTTCTGACAGCATATACAGACGATGTGTCTCTGAAAGCGAAACTCCAGAAATCTTATATCATTGTCACAAATCCCATTACGCCGGACATTTCGCTAGTTTTATGACAATGACAAAAATCCTACAAGCAGGCTTTTGGTGGCCAACTATGTTTTGAGATGCTCAAGCTTACGTAGCAAAATGCGATCCCTGCCAGAGAAGAGGAAAAATCAGCAAGAGAAATCAAATGAAACAGAATTTTATACTTGAAGTCGAAGTGTTTGATTGCTGGGGCATCGATTTCATGGGCCCTTTCTCTTCTTCGCATGGAAATAATTACATAATGGTTGTTGTAGACTATGTATCTAAACGGTTGGAAGTGATAGCAACCCCGAAAAATGATGATGTCCTAGTCCTTAAAGTTTTTAAGAGTATTATCTTGCCCAGATTTGGAGTTCCGTGAATCGTAATAAGCGATTGAGGTACCCACTTCATTAACAAAGTTTTCAAAAAACTACTCAAGGAACATGGAGTTCACCATCGAGTAGCTACGCCCTATCATCCTCAGACCAGCGGACAAGTAGAAGCATCCAACCGACAGATCAAAGAAATCCTAGAAAAGACGGTAGGATCAACCCGTAAAGATTGGTCTTTGAAGTTAGTTGATGCATTTTGGGCATACCGAACAGCGTTTAAAACACCATTAGGAACTACCCCATTTCACCTAATCTATGGAAATGCCTGCCATATCCCTGTAGAACTAGCCCATAAATCCGAATGGGCCATAAAAAGATAAACTTTGATACTAAACCCGAGGCCGAAAAGAGATCAATTCAACTAAATGAGCTCGACGAAATCAGATATCGCGCCTACGAGAACTCGAAATAGTACAAGGAGAGAACAAAAGCCTATCACGACAAGAAAATTGTCTCACGGCATTTCAAACCGAATGATCAAGTACTCCTGTACAACTCTCAGTTAACTCTATTTCCTGGAAAATTCGCTCTTGTTGGTACAATTTTCCTATTTAATACTAAAGGAAAGGATTTCATGGTGAATGGGCAGCGAGTGAAACATTACTGGGCTAGAGCTTAAATTCCGCATACTCAGACCATGCATCTAGAGGTGCCAACCCCGAATAATAAGCCCATTTAATAGGTTTTACTTATATTACTATTTATTTCGAGTTTTATTTTATTTTAACAGACTATTTGATTCCACCATCGATCGACATCATAGAGGAACCATCGGTCGACGTTGGATTGCGACCATCGATCAACCACACATTCCTAGGTAGAAAAAAAAGACATACAGCAGAGCCGAACATGCAGCAAAGATCGCTATGTCTAGGCAAAAACAAAAGACATACAGCAGAGAAGAGATTGACGATATTGTGGATGAGGTCAACAAAGCTCAAGAGATGTCATTCGATCATTTCTACAAGAGGCTTGATGATGTCTACTATCCTATAGACAAGTTCCTCACCGGTTTGACTACACGCATGGATGAGATGAAACAAGATTTGGATACTATTAAAAGATACCATGTGAGTAGACCAAATAGAGTGACACTGATCGACGGCAGCATCATGCCATCGATCGATACTGATTTCGACAGACAGATGTACGCAGCAGAAAAACAATTACAAGACAGGTTCAATGAAATTGCTTTTCCTCAGAGCATGATGAAAGAAGGTATTTCTTAGCAATTCAAGGATATATTAGAGACTACAGCTGCCAGACTTAGAATGCTACATCGCAGTATTGAGAATCTTCAAAGGATAATGCATTGAGTGGAGGTTACTAAGGAGATCTTAAAGAATGAGAAAGCCAGAGGAGATGAAGCAATGAGAAACTTCGTTGGTATGTGGTTTCAGAAGATCGAAGAAGATGTTGAAACTTGTTTTCAAAGTGTCGATTCACCTCCATTCTAGTCAGAAAGTTCAATACGTCGAGCTTACGGCTATAACCAAGCGGTGAGTGGGAGGCAACGCACTATTTAGTAAGTTTTTATTTAGTTTTTACTTATACTACTACTTATTTTCGAATTTTACTTTGTTTTTACAGACTATTTGAGTTTCCATCGATCGACACCATAGAGGCACCATCAGTCGACGTTGGATCATGACCATCGATCGACTACACCCGCCTACCATCGATTGACACACTCTCACAGAGAGAGGTATCGTGTTTTATACTTACGTTATTTTCTTATGATTTGATTTTTCCTAACCATTCTAGGGAGGATTAGCCTGGGAGAGTGTAATATAAGTCTGGGGGAGGTTCGCTAGTTTAGTTTGATTTATTTTTTACTTTTATTCACTATATATAAGGTTTTTCAAAAAAAAAATTATTGTGTCAAGAAGAGGACTATGATCAAGACTTACTATTGACTAACCACACTTTAGCACAATTCTTAGAAGATTGTTTGCAAGAGATTACTAGAGATACCAAAGTGGATCATCTTGCCACTATATCACACTTGCTTAAAAAGTTTGAAGGAACCAAAGCTGATTTCAAACACTAATCTTGACATTATCTACTTGTTTTGGGATTTGGTATAGAGTTAATCGGATGCCTTCTGCAAGTCTAGAAGGTAAAATTTTGTGTGCTTCTGATTCCCCTCTCTCTCCCCTTCAGATTAAAAAAGGAGTTGAAAAGGATTTGGGGGCTACAACTATTAAAGCTTGATTCATATGATCCTAGAAAGATATAAAGGTCAAAAAGAAGTGAACAAGATCTGGTGGCAAAAAACCATTAGGGCTTGATTCATGGAAGCTTATCCAAATATCTTAATCAATTAAAAAATAAAATGATACCCTAAAAAGAAGGGAGACATTGACTGAAAGAGAGAAAGGAAATGAATTAGAGAAGACTAATGTGTGTTCAGATACTTGCAAAGGTAAGAGTCCATATATCTTTTTATCGATACTCCCAAGGTAAAGCATGCACTTTTATTTTATGCAAACAAATTAAATGAATTATGGGGTGAGTCAGACTAGTATTTGCTAAGTTGTTGGTAGAATGGAATTGGTGGCTATACTATGATAGGGTATATAAAGTTTTTATGTGATTGACTTGATAGGATGTGGCTGCAAAAAAGTAATGTGACAGTTATACGTAGACATTTTGAGTCTTCGCTTTTCAAAAAATCTTTCGCATGCTTGTTTGCTTGAAGACAAGCAAAAGGTTAAGTCTGGGGGGAGTTGATATAGCCTATTTATTACCCGTTTTAAGCCATGTTATAGGCCCTATTTAGGGTCTATTATGTGTGTCTATGCTATGTTTTAAGGTCTTTGCAGATGCAAGTGCGTTTTGGAGATATATGGAGATACTTGGAGATTTTGGAGCAATTAGAGGAGAATAATCCGTAGCTGATCATTGAGAGAGTCGATGCGTCGACCTATGTTACATGACCAAGATCGATCGATGTTACACTTCTGCCATCGATTGACTTCCAAATCACAGACAGCCAATTTCAAGCCCAAGTTAGAGACAAGTCACAAGTTTACAAGATTACCCCTGGATGAGTTTTGACCCAGATTTTAGGGTTTTATGTCCATACTTTATGTATGACACCAAAAGTGTGTGTGTGAGAAGGGGGGGCAGTGAGCCAGTTTGTGTGTGTGTGTGTACCCCAGCATTCCATCATAGTTTTAGGATTTAGGGGATAAGAATCATATGACACCAAGTGTGTGTGTGAGAAGGGGGGCAGTAAGCCAGTGTGTGTGTGTGTGTGTGCACCAGCATTCCGTCATAGTTTTAAGGTTTACACGACTACGAGAGTAGGTTCTATGCCAGAATAGACTCCATTGAACTAGGTTGTTAGGTGCATGCGAGAGCTGGTCTAATTAGCTTGGTGAACATATCAAATCTTGTTCACACTTCCTTCTGATTTCACTGTCGATCGACATCAGGCCTTAGCCGTTGATAGATGGTCTTTTCTTTTGCTCACATACGAGTGTTGGAGTTAAAAGATTCAGCATAATTAATATTTGGCCGTCAATCGATGGTCTTTCCCTTTGCTCACATACGAGAGTTGGAGTTAAAAGGGCCAGTATAGTTAATATTTGAGTTCTAAAATATTTACATATTGGTGTTTCTTATTCCCTATAATTCATTGAGCTTGAAAACCCTAGATCAATCATATTTACATTTGCATCTAGTTAGTTTATTATCATATTTCCATATTTACACTGTTAGCATATTTCCATATTGCATCTACACCTTTCAATAAGGAATATTTCCTTAAACTGATTACTTGTTACCAATATATATATATATATATATATAATCACGTAGCTTAATCATTAGAAATGAGAAATCTATTGTGTGCCATTGTTCTTTGTGGATTCGATCCCTAAGTACTACACATGATCTCTCTTGGCAAGAGTATTATTTTGTGTGTTAGGATCAAGGGTTAATTTGATAGTTAATTGTTTATAATTTTTATATCCTGCTAGAACAATAAACACATCCATGTCAGAATCCACACTAAGTCTCCTGGTTCAAGCACCGTTTCTCTTCGGACCTTGTTCTTGTACTTCTCATACAACTTGGTGCATCTCCTAATGTTCCTCCGAACCTGCTTATGCAAAGATTTAATAAGTTTGACCTTCTTCTTGCCGTCAAGGGTAGTTTGTTCCTTTAAAGGTAAAGCAAGAATATCCAAAGGGGACAGTGGGTTAAACCCATAAACAACTTGAGACGGAGAGAAACTAGTAGTTGAATGCAGTGCACGGTTGTAAGCAAACTCAACATGAGGCAAACAATCTTCCCAACTCTTAAAATTACTTTTAATAACAGCACGGAATAGAGTGGATAAGGTATTGTTCACTGTTTAAGTTTGCCCATCAGTTTGAGCATGACAAGTCGTAGATAATAACAACTTAGTTCCTAGTTTGCCCAATAGATTCTTCCAAAAACAACTAAGAAACTTAGTATCTCTATCTGACACAATAGTTTACGATCTTGTGGGAAAGACCCAAAGTGCGGGGTTTATTACATGGATAGAGCCGTCTGAAAATCCATCACCTGCACCTGATTCAAACCGTGAAACCACAGAATCCAGCATCACCGTCGATCGACACTCGCCTAATAGCATCGATCGATACTCTACAGATTTTAGAGCAACCTGTGATTGAAAAGCCTAAGTCTGGGGGGTAGGGTCAGGAAGAAGAAAAACAAAAAGAAGGTAGATACATATATCTTGTCACCGGTTCCTTCGCGATTTTATGAGGGAAGTCTTGAGCATAGGATGTGCTGCACAAGAAGTATGCAACCTTTTACCAAGGTCAGGGTGCTATGTGATCGAGAGATGAAAGACAAGGGGAATCTTCTGCAAGAGCTTTTATCAACAACTTCAACAAAATGAGGAAGAGGGACACTGAGAGCTGTTCTGGAGCAAGTTCTCCTTCTCATCCGGACTGAATCAGGGTTCCAAAACGTCGAGCTTAAGACTATAACCAAGCGCTGAGTGGGAGGAAACCCATTGTTTAGTAAGTTTTTATTTAGGTTTTAATTATACTACTATTTATTTTGAGTTTTATTTTATTTTTACAGACTTACGAGTCCACCATCGATCGACACCATAGAGGCACTATCGATCGACCACACAAGCCTACCATTGATCAACACCCTCTTATAGAGAGAGGTATCAAGTTTTCTATTTAAGCTATTTACTTATGATTTAAATTTTCCTAACCAATCTGTGACGGATTACACTTGGGACAATGTAATTTAAGTCTGGGGAAGGTTCGCTAATGCTATTTGATTTGTTCTGAGTCATTTACAATATTTATATAATTTGTTCAAAGTTTTATTGAGTCAAGAAGGAGACTATGATCAAGCTTTATTATTGACTAACCACACTTTAGCACCATTCTTAGAAGGTTGTTTGCAGAGATTACTAGAGATACCAATGTGGATCATCCTGCCACTATATCAGACTTGCTTAGAAAGTTTTAAGGAACCGAAGATGATCTCCAACGCAAAGCCTGAAATTATTTGCATGCTTTGGGATTTGGTATACACTAGATCGGATTCCTTTTACAGGTCTGGAACGCAAAAGTTTGTGTGTTTCTGATTCATCTTTCTCTCCCCTTCAGATTAAAAAAAGGAGTCAAAAAGGATTTGGTGGCTACAACCATTAAAGCTTGATTCATATGATCCTAGAAAGAGATAAAGGTCAAAAAGAAGTGAACAGGATCTGGTGGCAAAAATCATTAGGGCTTGATTCATTGAATCATATCCAAATATCTCAGTCAATTAAAAAAAAAATAATACCCTCAAAAGAAGGGAGACATTGACTGAAAAAAGTGAGAAGAGAGAGAGAGGAAATGAATCAGAGAAGACTACCTGTGTGTTCAGATACTTTCAGGGGTAAGAGTCCATATATCCTTTGATCAATACTCCGAAGGTAAAGCCTGCACTTTTATTTTATGCGAAGAAAATGAAATCAGTAGAGGGGCGAGTCAGACTAGTTTTGACTAAGTTGTTGGTAGAATGGAATTGATTGCTATACTAGATAAAGTATATAATGTTTATCTATGATTTACTTGATAGGATTTGGTTGCAAAAAAGTAAGGTGACAGTTATACTTAGATATTATTTGAGTCTTAGCTTTTCAAAATCTCTTCCACAGGCTTGTTTGCTTGAGGACAAACAAAAGGTTAAGTGTGGGGGAGTTGATAGGGCCTGATATTTACCACTATTGTGCCATGATATCAGCCCTATTTAGAGTCTATTATATGTGTTTGGAGTATGTTTTAGAGTATTTTTAGGTTCATGTACGTTCTGGAGAATTTTGGTGATTCCGAAGCTTTTAGAGATGCATAATTGCGCATATGCGTCAGATGTTTAGCTATGGATGGAGACCTATCCACGGTGAGATTGAGCTGATATTTTGATAGAAGATATAGATTTGAGTTAGATTTCCAATTCCACCGGTTTGAGGTCCATCGGACAGTTAGGTCTAAAGTTATGCCTGATTTACTTAAGAGTGGTATGTCTGCCTCGCGAGAAGAAGCTATCGAGCGGATGAATGAGCGTCGATCGACGGCACAACCTTACCATCGATTGACGGTGATCCCAGAAGACATACACGACTTGTTTTATGGCCGACTTAAGCCCATATGTCATTGTAAGTTACCAGAATACCCCTGCACGAGTTTAGACCTAATTTATATAGTTTTCTAACCCATTGTTGACGGCTAAGCTTTATTTTGTTCTTTGTCTTAAGTTCTGCAGAGAAGATCAATTCTCCTTCAGAGATTGATTGGAAATTCTTTGGTTTTATATTGATTTCTATATATATTATTTATTCAAACTATGATTTGTGTTATTGCTTCCATGTCTGAGTAATCATCTTGTTAGGTTTAGGGATTTCATGTTCTTAATGTCAAATTGATAGTCACATGATTGCTGGTTATCAATAGATATCTACACCAGGGTGGGTTGTAATACTAGGATCTAGAGTAGTGGAATAGCACGAGAGTGTGACTGATTTCTTGAACCTTAAATCATAGGAGAATTGAGAGGCACGAGAGTGCAATTAATTAACGGAACCCGAGCCCTGTGTGGATTAGATATCTAGGCGCATACGAGAGTTGGTCTAGGATCTAGTTGAAAATTATCAATATGTGTGTTAATTCTTGTCTGAGGTAGTATCGATCGATACCCAAGAATTGGTATGGATAGAAGCTCGATCTTTGTTTCCATGCGAGAGGTGGAACACAGAACTTAGGCATCTGATTAGTAATTACATGCGAGAGCTGGATTACTTGCTTATTGAATTCGAGTTCTAGAATTTGATCTATAAAACCCTTAGAATCCTTGATTTTTGTTTTTAATCTACTGATTGATAAATCCCTAGACCTAGCTATTTCATCTTATTGTTATCAAACCAGTCACTTGCTTACTTTTATATTATTACTTCTTTAATAAATTGTTTGCCTAGCTTAATCTAAACATCTATAGTGTATTGTGTGCCCATGCTCCATGTGGATTCGATCCCTAAATACTACAACTGAACCTCTTATTTGAGAGAGTAAAAAGTAGCTTATAGGGTTAATTTGAGAGTGCATAATAAAATCTACATTAATAGGTAGAGGGGTATACAAACCTGTGGGTTGTACCCGAGACTTGGCATGTTTGCATGTGACACACCTACCACAAACTCACTCCACATCTTATTTCATCTTAGGCCATACGAAATTTTCCTTTGTGGCTCCTAAGGTCTTGGTGATACTGAAGTGGCCCATTAGTCTACCCCCATGTGCTTCTCAAACAAACAATTCCCTTAGAGAGCAAGCAGGCCCACACAACCCATTTTCATAGAAAAAAGAAACCGACCCATTTGATAAAACTTTTCTTGTGCCTTCTTGTTGGTCTCTCTATAGACTTCTTGAAAGTCAGGGTCCTCTTGATAATATATTTTGAACTGTTCAAACCCGAGCAATCTTGTTTCCACAAATGAAAGCAAAGCATGTCTTCTTGAAAGAGCATCAGCCACAACATTCTCTCTGCCTTGCTTGTATCGGATCACATAAGGAAAGGTTTCAATAAATTAAACCCAGCTTGCGTGTCTCTTGTTAAGCTTTTGTTTCTTCTTCAAGTGATTGAGAGATTCATGATCAGTGAATCACAAATTCCTCCGGCAAAAGATAGTGTTGCCAAGTCTGAAGAGCCTTCACTAACGAATAAAGCTCCTTATCATATGTTTGATAGTTCAAGGTGGCTCCTATAAGTTTCTCAGTGAAGTAGGCTATAAGCCTTTTGTCTTGCATAAGAACAGCCCCAATTCCCACCCCTGACGTGTCGCACTCGATCTCAGAGGTCTTGGAAAAGTTTGGTAAGACAAGTAATTGTGCATTAGTAAGCATGTCCTTTAGCAACTGGAAAGCCTCTTCGTGAGCTTCACTCCATACGAACTCTACGATCTTCTTGATATCCTCAGTCAGTGGTGGAGCAATCGAACTAAAGTCCTTAACAAACTTCTTAAAGAATCCAACAAGACTGTGGAAGCTACAGGGCTCTCCAATTTTCTTAAGTGTCAGCCAAGCTTGATGGCTTTCACCTTCTCACCATCAACTTGTACGCCTTGAGAGTTAATGATTACCAGTTTCAGGCCATGTTATAGGCTCTATTTAGGGTCTATTATGTGTGTCAAGACTGTGTTTTAGAGTCTTTACAGGTACATGTATGTTTTGGAGATACTTGGAGCTTTTGGAGCATTTAGAAGAGAAGAATCCATATATGATCATTTAGAAAGTCGTAGTACTTGACATTCATTGATCGACGACACTACCTTTGCGCTAACCAATGTTACAAGACCAAGGTCGATCGATACTGCACACTTGCAATCGATCGACGGCCAAATTAAAGACAGTCGATTTCAAACCCATGTTAGAGACAAATGATGAAAACGCCCTGGACGAGTTTTGACCTAGATTTTATGGTTTTACATTTACGCATTACAGAGAACAGAAGAAAAAAGGATCTTCTGGAGAGTTTAGTTTTCTAATATAGTTTTAGGGGAGAAGATTCATAACTCCGGAAGGAGATTTGTATTGGAACCCTAGTATTTTATCTATGCGTTATATTCAGACGATTGTTCCTTCTTTGATTATGTCTGAGTAGTTATCAACTAGATTTAGGGTTGAATGATAGCAATAATCGATTAGCCCAAAAGTAGGATTGCTAGGTTAAGTTAATATCCAACAGTTGAGTTGTACTTAATGCTTCAATTCTAGAGTAACTAACTAGGAACTTGAAAGTAGGACATGGACGACTACGAGAGTAGGTTCTGTGCTAGAATAGAATCCATTTAATTAGGTTGTTAGGAGCATACGAGAGCTGGTTTAATTAACTTGGTGGACCTACAAATCCCGTTCACACTTCCTTATGATTTAACCGTTGATCGACATCAGGCCTTAGTCGTCGATCGATGGTCTTTCCTTTTGCTCGCATACGAGAGTTGGAGATAAAAGGGTCACTATAGTTAATATTTGAGTTCTAGAAATTTACATTTTAGTGCGTCATATTCCCTATAATCTATTGAGATTGAAATCCTAGATCTAGCATATTCACATTTGCATCTAGTTAGTTTAATAGCATATTTCCATATTTACATTAAAGCATTCTTATCATATTTTCATATTGCATCTATACCTATTGATAAGGAATATTTCCTTAATTTATTGTTTACTACTAATATATATATATATATATATCTACTTAGCTTAGTCTTTAGAAATAAGAAATCTATTGTGTGTCATTTCTCTTTGTGGATTCGATCCCAAAGTACTACACCTGATCTCTCTTGGCAAGAGTATTATTTCTGTGTTATGATTAGGGTTAATTTGATAGTTAAATGTTTAGGATATTCATACCCTGCTAGAACAATAAACACACACGTGTCAAATTTGGCGCTGTTTTCGGGGAGCATTGATCGCCATTACCTTTACTTTCTAGGATTTAGTCTATGTTTGTTTGACTTTGAAATAACTAAACTTCTCTTTTACTTTGTTTTTCAGGTACATGCAAAGCAGTACCAGGAGCAATAAAGGACAAGAACTACTATTCTCATACCCAAAGAAACTCGAATGTACGATCCGCAAAGGAAGATGACAAGCATCGATCAACAGCCCCTACATAGCGTTGACCGACACTTCTTTACGGACTGCATCGACCAACATCAGAAATCGAGCATTGACCGACATTGATCACACAGCATCGATCGACAGCAACATACCCGCATTGATCGACAGTAGCAGACGAGTTCAGATGATTGCGACTTTATTATTTGTTCGGGAAGAGAGTGGAGACTTGCATGACCTCAACGGTCATATGCGTAATGCAGCAGGTCAGAAGATAGACGATCAGGGAATTGTAATTTCTGATACAGAAGCAGAAACAGAAGCACTTGCTGACTACAACCGTCCATACTAGTTCTACGCCAATAGATCCGCCATTCGCCCTCCAGCTTTTCAGAGAAACGATTTTGAGATCAACCCCGCTTTCTTTGGACTTGTAGTGAAGACACCTTACCATGGGTTGCGACACGAGCACCTTATAGATCATCTGGAGCGATTTGAGGATCTAGTGACTGCTATTAAGGCCAATAAAGTCCCTGAGAACTATCTATTTTGTAAGCTCTTCAAGTAGTCACTTGCTGGACAAGCTTCATATTGGCTTAAGCAGTTACCACCAGGATCCCTTCCATCTTGGACTGACATCAAGAACACTTTCTTGCGTAACTTCTTTGATGACGCGAGAGCAGAATATTTTAGGAGCAAGATTGCTACTCTTTCACAAGAGCCTTCAGAGTCTTTCAGAAACTCTAGGATCAGATTCAAGTCATACCAGAGAGATTGTACACATCACGGGTTAACAAAGTGCAGCTTCTTAGCACTGTCGTTAGAGGTATTGGATTATAGTATCATATGGCTTTGGACACAACTAGTGAAGGGAATTTCAGCACTAGGAGTCCTGAAGAAGCTACAAGATTGATTGAGAATCTGGCATCCAGCAGCAGTACCCAGAACACGGATTTTGAGAGCAAGAAATCATCTCCGGCTTTGAGCAAGGAGAAGATTGAAGAGGTTCGGCAAAACTGGATAGTGTTCAGAAATTTCTCATGAGAAAGGTTACTTTTGCAGAACTAGAAGCAATAGAGTCTGGAGATGATGAGATTGAAGAAGAGGATGTGAACTACATTGATGGGAATGGTTTCCAGACACAAGGGAATCTAGATTTCAACAGGAACTCCGATGGGAATAGTCAAAGGATTAACTTTAATCAGGGTTAACAGCGAAAGTCCTGCAACAACAACATGACTTACGAATCTTCTTAATACCAGAATACTCCTCTAGAGGCTCAGGAAAGCAAGATTGAAACAATGGTTGACATAGTTTTAGTGGGAGAGATGAAGACGACTGTGGATTTCAACGGAAAGATAGAGGTATGTACCGAAACCTCAATGCCAAGTTCAAAAACCTTATCACCAACGTGAAGAAGTTGGAGAATCAAGTAATGCAAACAAGTGAAACAATTAGGAAGCATGGGAGCCTGATTAAGGAGAAATTGGAGGCTGGACAGAAGCACCACATCAATGCATTGATTGATGATGATTTTTGCCAGTCAGTTAAGAGAGAAGAGCTTCAAGAAGGAGATTTTAGTGTGGAAAGTTCTATGTAATTTGGCAGTTCCCATTGGTGTCGATTATCAACAAGCGGCGAGGGTCGATCGACAACGATTCCTGCAGTATCAGTGGCTTCATGTGAATCGACTAATGTCGATCGACACAGATATGAGAGCACCGATCGACGGAGAGATAGAGTTATCGATCGACAAAGCGACCTGAGCATCGATCGACAGATGAGAAAAACAGTTTGACTACCGAGCATCACTACGAGTTTGATTGTGCGTCCAACCGTGACGGTTTCAGAACAGATTATAGACACTTCTGAAGCTCTGGATCTTGATTGAGAAGATGAGAGACACTCCAAGAGGAAGCAGAAGATCCCCAAACATCAACGCAGAGAAGCCAATGGAAAAGAGATGGATACCTATGCTAAAAGAGTTTTCAAAATTCCTTTAGATATTCCTTTGATGAAGCCTATTATAATCACAGACCGTGGATGTGTTTTTTTAGGAAACAAGGTAGACAGATGACGATATAGAGATCATGTTCAATCATCTCAGAGAGAAGATGAAGCAAAAGATTTGTCTCTAGAAGAAAAGTGATCCTGGGAATTTCATGGTTCCATGCTTCATCAAGGGAAACTAATATCTGAATGCCCTCTGTGATATTGGATCATCAGTGAGCATTATGCCAAGGACAATGGCAGAGGAGGTGAACCTGAAAGTGGAACCCTCCAATGATTCTTTCACATTTGTAGACTGCTCAAAGGTGAACTCAGGAGGGATGGTAAAAGATGTTCCAGTGCATATTAACAACACCCTAGTGCCAGTAGACTTCCTTGTGATGGACATCATGATAGATTGGAACTCTTCACTACTACTTGGGAGAGCATTCATGGCCACTGTGGGAGCTATCTATTATATGAAGTTAAACAAGTTGTATCTATCTCTAATTGATCAAAATATTTTTTATGAACCTGTTAACAATAAGAACAAAGCTACTCTGATTGAATTGTGTATTGATGCAGAGCTTGTGGCCACATTCTTTTGCGATTACGAGTTCAATGAGGAGTCGGAAGATGAAGCATCAATCGATACCCAGCCCAGACAATCGTTCGACGTGTTTGCAGTTCAGCAAATGGTCGACACCCACCCTATATTATCGATCGATACCCACCCTATGTTATCGAACCGATCAACACCTACCATGCAGATTTCGAATACAACCCAGCCTACCTCGAGTACGACAAAGACTACAGAGAAGAAGAGATAATTGAGTACCGTGGTATGACTATGGAAGAGGCTAGTGTTTTGCATGTTTCCCACTGAATCGGGAAATCGTCATCGATCGATGGCAGCCATACACCATCGATCGATTCTGATACTAAACTTGAGTCTGAACTAGATTCAGCAGCAGAACGTGACAAGGAATATGGTTATCAACAACCAGATGAGTTCAGTATTATGAGATCCAGATGGTTACACACGAGCTATGGATGGTAGAATTCTATATGTCACGAGGGATGATGTGGCAGATATACTTGCGATGGCTAATGGAGCTAGAAACCTCTTTGGCCAACAGTTTGATTATCAAGCATCGATTGGCGGTCACCATACTCCATCAATCGACACCCATCAGGTATACCGAGGATTAGGTGAAGCTTACGAAACAAAATGATGCAGATTACAGAGAGGAAGAGCTGATCGAGTATCGGGGCCTAGAAATGGAAGACGCTGGATGGATAATGAACGCAAAAGTGAATAATCGAGCAACGATAGACGGCATCTCCTGGCCATCGAACGAAATCAGATGCAAACCAGAACAAAACTTAGAGCAGAAGATACAAATAGTGGTTAGCTTAGACCAAATGAGTTTAGAATTTTCACAGACCCAAAGGGACGTGCACGGGCTCTTTATGGGAGAATTCTACATATATCTAAGTGACATTGTGTGCTTTTATTGTTTTTTTCAGTGTTTAAATATCCTAAACAATTAACTATCAAATTAACCCTTAATCCTAAAAATCAAAACAATACTATTGCTAAAAGAGATCAGGTGTAGTACTTAAGGATCGAATCCACAGAGAACAATGTCACACAATAGATTTCTTATTTCTAAAGACTAAGATAGGTGATTATATATATATATATTGGTAACAAGTAATTGTTTAAGGAAATATTCATTATCATAAGGTGAAGATTCAAGATGGAATTATGCGAAGTAATGTAAATATGGAAATATGCTAATAATGTAAATATAGAAATATGCTATTAATCTAATTGGATGTAAATGTAAATGTAGATATGTTAGATTTAGGGTTTCAAGCTTCATGAATTATAGGAGATAATATGCACGTATATGCGACATGCAGTTAAACAGGTTGTATTTATCTCTAATTGATAAAAATATTTTTTTTGAACCTGTTAAAAATAAGAACAAGGCTACCCTGATCAAATTGTGCAATGATACAAAGCTTGTGGCCACATGCTTTTGCGATTACGAGTTTGGCGAGGAATCGAAAGAAGGGGCATCGATCGACACCCCACCCAACAAATCGCTCGACGACCTTACAGTTCAAAAATCGATCGATACCCTCCCTATCAAATCGATCGACACTCAATCATCTAGACGAGTCAACACCTACAATGGAGAATTAAATTACAACACAACCTACCTCGAGTACGATGAAGACTACAAAGATGAAGAAACAATTGAATACCGAGGGCTAGCTATAGAAGATGCTGGATTTTTTAATGTTTCCCGACATTGATCGACGGCTACCATAAAACATCGATCGATACTTGGAACGAAGCAGAAACCGAACGTTCAAAACGTCGAGCTTATGACTATAACCAAGCGCTGAGTGGGAGGCAACCCACTGCTTAGTAAGTTTTTACTTAGCTTTCGCTTATACTACTATTTATTTCGAGTTTTACTTCGTTTTTTGCGAACGTTTAAATAACCATCGATCAACACCTTAGAGGCACCATAGGTCGAAAGTGGAACACGAGCATCGATCGACCAAACCCGCCTACCATCGATCGACATTCTCTTCCAGAGAGAGGTATCGAGTTATATACTTAAGGTATTTACTTATGATTTGATTTTTCCTAACCAATCCGGGGTGGATTACCCTGGGAACAGTGTAATTTAAGTCTGGGGTAGGTTCGCTAATGCTATTTTATTGTTTTTGAGTTTATTATCTATATATAAGTTTTTAAGAACTTTTATCGAGTCAAGAAGAAGACTATGATCAAAATATATTATTGACTAACCACACTTTAGCACCATTCTTAGAAAGTTGTTTGCATAGATTACTAGAGATACCAAATCACACTTTAGTGGATCATCATGTTACTATATCACACTTGCTTAGAAAGTTTGAAGGAACTAAATCAGATTTCCAACAATAATCCTGAAATTATTTGCTTGCTTTGGGATTTGGTATACACTGGATTGGATTCCTTCTGCAAGCCTAGAAGGTAAAAGTCTGTGTGCTTCTAATAGGGCATGATATTTACCACTATTGTGCCATGATATCAGCACTATTTCGAGTCTATTATATGTGTTTTGAGTATGTTTTTGATTATTTTCATGTTCAGGTACGTTCTGGAGAACTTTGGTGATTCTAGAACTTTTAGAGATGTAGAACTGTGCAGATACGTCGGATGTTTAGCTATGAATGAATACCTTCACACGGTGAGATTTAGGCTATATTGTTACAGATGCTAGATATTTTCTTTTGCTTTCCAATGCCACCATTTTGAGGTCCATCAGACGGTTAGATCTAAAGTTATGCCTGATTTACTGAAGAGTAGTCTGTCTGCCTCGCGAGAAGAAGCTGTCGAGAAGATGAATGAGTGTCGATCGACGGCAAAGCCTAGGTATCGATCGACGGTGATCCCAGAAGACAGGCCCAACTTGGTTTATCGCCGACTTAAGCCCAGAAGCCATCACAAATTATCAAAATACCCATGGACGACCTAAAACCCTATTTATATGTTTCTATTCCATTGTTTAGGCAAAAATATTTATTCTATCTATTGTTCTAGGGTTAGGAGAGAAGGGAGAAACTCCTTCAGAGTCCTCCTGGAACTCCTTTGTTTCTTTATTTAATTTCTATTTTATATTTATTCTATTCATCTATGATTTATGTGACAAATATCATGTATGAGTAGATCTTTTGTTAGGTTTACGGTTTATTAATGGTATTGGTGGATTAGCCAAACAATAGAATTGGTAGGGTTATTATTAGATCTATCAATAGAATTGTGTTTAGTGCTTGTCTTCTATAGTAGCTAACTAGAACCCTGATCATATGATAGTTAGGCGCAAGCGAGAGCATGATCTACTACCAGAATTAATCATGTTGAGCTAGGTTGCTAGAAACAAACGAGAGTTGATTTAGTTAATTTAGTGAACTTATCGAATTAGGTCATAAAGCTTGACTAAATATACCATCAATCGACGCAGGATCATTGCCATCGATCGACAGTCATTCCGTGTCAACAAGCTAGAGCTGAGATATCGGACTTAGTCAATATATTAGACTCGCAGCGAGAGCTGGTTGTCTTTTACATTAGATATCGAGTTCTATGATTAATACCCTTAGCTTCTATCCTCTATAACCCACTTGCCTGAAAACCTAGATATAGCTGTTTACAACAACCAATCAATCAACTTTCCACTTTATTCACTGCTTATTAATCTATTTGCCTAGCTTAATCGCGACTTTATTGAGTTTATTCTGTCCCCACGCTCCCTGTGGATTCGATCCCTAAATACTACAATTTGACCTCTCTTGGCAAGAGTAGTTCATATGGTTAATTTGATAGAGTTTGCATTGAAATACTTAAAAACCCTCCTGTCAAATTTGGCGTCGTTGCCAGGGAGCGAGGATTCACCATTAGACTTAATTTTTTTATTTACTCTAGGTAATTTTCTATATTAGTTTAGTTACATAAATTTTTTCTTGTGTTTCTGGTACATACTAGTACCAGGAAGCAATGATGAGAGGAGTTTTGGGTTCTTCAAAAAGGAACCTGATTATTCGCGCACGATCCATAAGTCTACGAGGTCAGTCGAGACCCTCCAAGCACTGATCGCTAGCCAAGAGAAGCGAGAATCGATCGACATCAATACTTTATTGTCTACCGATACTAACATCATGACATTGATCAACACCAACCACTCTTCGTCGATCGACGCCACTTGTGAGAAGACAGATGAAATTGAAGTTCTTAAACGTAAGGCTGATGAGAATGGGATCTTATGAGACGAAGAAGGTCGTTCTCGCAACAGTATAGGACAATTGTTAATGCACGAGCTGTGATGCCTGATGTCATTGCTTTTGTTGAGATAAATGATATCCAGATGAGCCGTGAATGGTATGATTGGGCAGCTCATAACTCTTTTCAGGGTTTGCCTCATGAAGATTCGAAGGAACACATCGAAGAACTTGTGGATCTGGTCTCAAGGAGCGAGCAGAATGAAGTGGCTGAATACCACATTCTTTGCAAGATCTTCCCCTATTCTATCTCTGGGAATGCATTTAGATGGTTCAGGCAACTACAACCAGGATCTCTAACATGTTCGGAGGACATTAAAAGCACTTTCCGCAACAAATTTCTCATTGATTCTGCAGCAGCTCGACAAAACAAGATTGATGATATGCTGGACATGATGGTTAAAGGCCGGGAGAAGGAGCTGATGTTTAGGTTTATTCATATGTTGGGTGTTCCCTATACTGAGACGGACGAAGAATTCGAAATGGATAGAGACGGTGAAACACTGAACATTCATGCTATGAAGCCAGATATTCAGGTTCAAAAGAGAGATGAGGTTACACGGAAAGAGGATGGACAACATGGATTTGGAGAGCCAAGAAGAGCAAGAGAAGCTGATATTATAGATCTGATTTCAGCATCTATCGACACTAAGAAGTCGGCATCGATCAACACTGTTCGTCGAGACACTATTCATTGTGACACTGTTCAGCACGACACTGTTCACCTGACATTGATCAACACTGTTCATTCGGCATTGATCGACACTGTTCATTCGGCATCGATCGACACTGTTGACTGTGTCACTGTTTCTGATACTGTTCATCATGATACTCTTTACCCGGTATCGATCGACACTGTTCATCTGGCATCAATCGCCACAGTTCACAACGGCACTGTTCACCACAACACTGTTCATCGTGACATTGTTCATCACGACACTGTTCATTCTGGCACTGTTCATCATGACACTGTTCATTCTGACACTGTTCATCACGATACTTTTCACCCAGACACTGTTCATATTGATACTGTTCATCTCGACATTGTTCTTTTGGGACAATGTTCTCAGGGCATTGAAGACTCGAGACTAAAGAGTACGATGTATCAAGATTTGATATTACCTCAAAATGTAGACAGAGAGATCATCATGGATGAATTCTTGGAGATAGAATAACTCTTGGAGCCAAAGGATAAAGAACAGTTGGGGGATTTGGATTTGAGTAGGAAAGCCACTATGGAGATAGAGGAATAGTTTGAAGATATGCATCAGAACTCGGAGTAGAAGCTTGATGACTATCAGCACACTTCGAGAATAGATCGGGAAACTTCACCAAAAGCTAGCATCGATTTACACCAACCCGGTATCATCGATCGACAACCACTCTACTGCATCGATCAACACCCACAGCCCATCATCGTTCGATACCACCTAGCTGACATCGATTGACATTCATTGTTGGACGAACAGCCAGGTTACATTATTGAACCAGGACCGGTTGAGGAGAGAATGCACGTGTCCAGGACATCACATCTTGTTGTCCCAGAACATCTACGACCACCTATCTGCACAGAAGAATCTGCTGGTTTTCACAAAAGAGCGAAGATGGTACATGACCCTATGAAGTTAGTGGTTCTCAGTGCTGTTTGATGTTGAATCTCCTATTCCACCAGATAGAAGTGTGCATATGGATCCCTACGTTGAGGTATTTGATGATCCTATTTATTCAATAGTTTCTCAGAGAGTATTGAAGTATGAAGTTGACGTTGACCAAGGACCATCAGTTGCAGCATCGATCAACGCCACCATTGGAATATCGATCGACATCAACACTAGTGCGTCGATCGACACTCATCACATATCAGAGCAGAGTGAGTTTGAAGTATTTCATAATCTCTTCGATGGAGGCAGCAGGAGATCAGACAAGTCTGAGGGAAAGAAGAGAAGGAATTAGAAGAAGAGAAAAGGGAGGAAGGAAGGTCCGCGGTTATCATTTATTCCCCACTTCTCATATGGTGTCAGGAAATACAGAGTGCGCAGAAGATGCTTCTCGCAGCCATTTGCAAAGCATCAAGCACTCCTTATTGTTGAGATGATAGACAAAGGAGAAGAGTCTATGAAGGCTTTCACAAAAAGGGTGGTAAAGCTGAAGATATTGGATATTGGGAATTGCTTTGGAGAAAGTTCCCAATCTCATCCGAACTGAATCAGAGTTTCAAAACGTCAAGCTAAAGACTAAAAACAAGCGCTAAGTGAGAGGCAACCCAATGTTTAGTATGTTTTAATTAGATCTTGTTTTTCAATTATTACTAATTTTCGTATTTATTTATTTCAGGTTAACAAAAAAAAGATCCGAGGAAGATAGTCTGCACAGAGCATCGACCGACACTTGATCACTATCGATCGACGGAGTAACACTAGTATCGATCGATCGCCACTTAACTGTGTCGATTGACGATCACCATCATCAACCATACATATCAATTTTCCTTGTTAAATTTGGTCCTTATGATTTATTTTCTTCACCAATCTCATATTGTATAACACTGGTGATAGTGTTGTTTAAGTCTGGGGGAGGTATTACTGATATTGTGTTCTATTTTGAGTTTTTTTTTAAAAAAAAGAACGGAGTAGAAACTTCTAGGTGTACCATCGATCGACACCGAAGAATCAACATTGATCGACCATGGATCATGACCATCGGTCGACACCATCCATCTGCCATCGATCGACACTCTTTTACAGAGTATGGTATCGAGTTTCTCTCTTAAGCTATTTACTTACCATTTGTTTTTTCTTAACTAATCCGGGACGGATTACACTGGGGACAATGTAATTTAAGTCTGGGGGAGGTTAGCTAACGCTATTTATTTGTTTTTGAGTCTTATTTACTCTATATATATGTATATAAGTTTTTCAAAAACTTTTATTGAATCAAGAAGAGGAATACGATGACTAACCTCACTTTAGCAACATTCTTAGGGTGATAGTTATACTAAGACATTCTGTGAATCTTCGCTTTTTAAATCCTTTTTCACAAGCTTTGTTTGCTTGACGACAAGCAAAAGTTTAAGTCTGAGGCAGTTGATAGGGGATGATAATTACCACTATTTTGCCATGATATCAGCACTATTTATAGTCTATTATATGTGTTTGGAGTATGTTTTAGAGTATTTTCAGGTTCATGTACGTTCTAGAGAGCTTTGGCGATTCTTGAGCTTTTAGAGATGCAGAATTACGCATATGCGTCAGATGTTTAGCTATGGATGGATACCTTTCCAATGCCAGAAGTTTGAGGACCATCGGACGGTTAGATCTAAAGTTATGCTCAATTTACTAAAGAGTAGTTTGTCTGCCTCGCGAGAGGAAGCTGTCGAGAAGATGAATGAGTGTCGATCGAGGGCACAACCATGGTGACGATCGACGATGATCCCAGAAGACAGGACCGACTTGTTTTATGGCCAACTTAAGCACAGAGGCCATCACAAATTACCAAAATACCCATGGACGACCTAAAACCCTATTTAATGTTTCTATGCCAATGTTTAGGCAAAAAGCTTTATTCTATCTATTTTCTAGGGTTAGGATAGAAGGGAGGAACTCCTTCAGAGTCCTCCTAGAACTCCTTTGGTTCTTTATTTGATTTTTATTCTATATTTATTCTATTCATCTATGATTTCTGTGACAAAGATCATGAATGAGTAGATCTTTTGTTAGGTTTAGGGTTTATTAACGGTATTTATGGATTAGCCAAACAATAGAATTGTTAGGGTGATTATTAGATCTATCAATAGAATTGTTTTTAGTGCTTGTGTTCTAGAGGAGATAACTAGAACCATGATCATAGGATAGTTAAGCGCAAGCGAGAGCATGATCTACTACCAGAATTAATCCTGTTGAGCTAGGTTGCTAGAAACAAATGAGAGCTGATTTAGTTAATTTAGTGAACTTATTGAATTACGTCATAAAGCTTGACTAAAGAGATCATCGATCAATGCAGGATCATTGCTGAAACATTGGACTTTGTCAATAGAATAGACTCAGCGAGAGCTGGTCATCTTTTACATTTGATATCGAGTTCTATGATAAATACCCTTAGCTTCTATCCTCTATAATCCACTTGCCTGAAAACCTAGATCTAGCTATTTATTATTATTGTTTACAACAACCAATCAATCAACTTTCCACTTTATTCACTGCTTATTAATCTATTTCCCTCGCTTAATCGCGGCTGTATTGAGTTTATTGTGTGCCCACGCTCCATGTGGATTCGATCCCTAAATACTACAATTTGAAATGTCTTGGCAATAGTAGTTCGTAGGGTTAATTTGATAGAGTTTGCATTGTAATACATAAAAACCCTCCTTTAGGCTTCTGATTCCCCTCTCTCTCCCCTTCGGATTTAAAAAGGAGTCAAACATGATTTGGTGGCTACAACCATTAAAGTTTGATTCATATGATCTTAGAAAGAGATAAATGTCAAAAAGAAGTGACCATGATCTGGTGGGAAAAGCCATTAGGGCTTGATTCATGGAAGCCTATCCAAATATCTTAGTCAATTAAAAAAATAAAATGATTCCCTCAAAAGATGGGAGACATTGACTGAGAAGAAGTGAGAAGAGAGAGAGGAAAGGAATCATAGAAGGCTACATGTATGTTCAAATACTTGCAGAGGTAAGAGTCCATATGTCCTTTGATCGATACTCTCAAGGTAAAGCCTGCACTTTTATTTTATGCATAGAACTAAAATCAGTAGAGGGGCGAGTTAGACTAGTATTCGCTAAGTTGTTGGTAGAATGGAATTGGTTGCTATTCTAGGATATGGTATATAAAGTTTCTCTATGATTGACTTGATAGGATGTGGCTGCAATAGAATAAGGTGACAGTTATACTTGGATATCATGTGAGTCTTCGCTTTTCAAAACCTCTTTCGCAGGCTTTTTTGCTTGAGGACAAGCAAAAGGTTAAGCCTGGGGAGTTGATATAGCCTATTTATTATCAGTTTTACGCCGTGTCATAAGCTCTATTTAGGGTCTATTATGTGTGTCTAGGCTATGTTTTAAGGTCTTTATAGGTCCAGGCACGTTTTGGAGATACATGGAGATACTTGGAGCTTTTGGAGCATTTAGAAGAGAATAATCTGTAGCTGATCATTGTGAGAGTCGAAGTACAAGACTGTCGTCGATTGACGACACTATCTCGGCGTTTCCCGATGTTACATGACCAAGATCGATCGATTTTGCAAATCTGACATCGATCGATGACCAATTCGCAGACAGCCGATTTCAAGCCCACATTAGAGACATAACACAAGATTACAAGATTCCCTTGGACGAGTTTTGACCTAGATTTTAGGGTTTTATATTTACACTTTATGTATGGGACCAAAAGGTGTGTGCTGGGGTGCTGGTTTTCTAGTGTGCTGGGGTGCTGGTGTGTTGGTGTGCTGGGGTTCTGGTGTGCTTGATATATGTGTGTGTGTGTGTGTGTGTGTGTGTTTGTGCACCAGCACTCCATCATAGTTTTAGGATTTATTTAGGGAGAAGATTCATAACTCCTTAGGGAGATTTGTATTGAACCCCAATATTTTATCTATGCATTATATTCAGATTAATATTCTTAATTTGATTATTTCTGAGTAGTTACATATTAGATTTAGGGTTGAATGATGTCAATCATGGATTAGCCCAAACTTAGGATTGCTAGTTAAGTTAATATCCATCAATTGAGTTGGGCTTAATGGTTGCATTCTAGAGTAGCTGACTAGGATCTCGAAAGTAGGACATGGATGACTACGAGAGTAGGTTCTATGCCAGAATAGACTCCATTGAAATAGTTTGTTAGGCGGATGCGCGAGCTGGTCTATTTAGTTGGTGAACATATCAAATCTCGTTCACACTTCCTTCTTATTTCACCGTCGATCGACATCAAGCCTTAGCCATTGATCGATGATCTTTCCTTTTGCTCGCATACGAGAGTTGGAGTTAAAAGTTTCAGAATAGTTAATATTTGAGTTCTAGAATATTTACATATTTGTGCATCTTATCCACTGTAGTTCATGAAACTTGAAACCCTAGATCTAATATATTAACTTTTACATGTAGCATACTTCCATATTTACATTATTAGCATACTTCCATATTTACATTACTAGCATATTTCAATATTGCATCTACACCTTCTGATAAGGAATATTTCCTTAAACCAATATATATAATCACTTAGCTTAGTCTTTAGAAATAAGATATCTATTGTGTGTCATTTTTCTCTGTGGATTTGATCCCTAAGTACTACACTTGATATCTCTTGGCAAGAGTATTATTATGTGTTAGGATTAAGGGTTTATTTGACAGTTAATTGTATAGGATATTTATACCCTGCTAGAACCGTAAACACACCCATTGTAACCTCCATTGGCTTTAATAGCAGTCACTGGATCCTCAAATCGCTTCAAATGATCCATAGGGTACTCATGTTGCAACCCATGGTAATTTGTCTGCGCTACAAGTCCGAAGAAATCATGCTTTATCTCAAAATCGTTTCTCTGAAAAGATGGAGGACGAATGGCGGATCTGTTGGCGTAGAATTGGTCTGGACAGTTGTAGTCAGCCAGCATTCTATTAGCAGTTTAGACGATAGCTTCAGGTTGAGCTATTGCAACGCCTGCTTCTTCTTTTTCTGTATCAGGGATTACAGCTCCCTGATCGTCTATCTTTTGACCTGCTGCATTACGCAGATGACCGTTGAGGTCATGCAACTGTCCATTCTCATTCTGAACCACTATTATAGGTGCAAGAATCTGAACTCGTCTGCTGTCGTCGATCGATGCCGGTGAGATGCTGTCGGTCGATGCTAAGTGATCAATGTCGGTTGATGATAGAGTTCTGATGTTGGTCAATGCTGTCCGTAAAGAATTGTCGGTCGATGCTGAGTAAGTGTCGTTGATCGATGCTTGTCAACTTGAGTTGATGTGGGTCTGAGAACAGTAATTCTTGTCCGTTGTTGCTCCTGGTTCTCTTTTGCATCCACCTGAAAAACAAAGAAAAAGAAAAATAAGTAACTTGAAAGGAACAACAAACCTAGACAAAATCCTAGAAATTAAATCTAATGGCGATCAATGTTCTTCGGCAAAGGCGCCAAATTTGACATCGTGTGTTTTATTGTTCTAGCAAGGTATAAATATCCCAAACAATTAACTATCAAATTAAACCTTAATCCTAACACACAAAACAATACTCTTGCCAAGAGAGATCATGTGTAGTACTTAGGGATCGAATCCACAGAGAACAATGACACACAATAGATTTCCTATTGCTAATGACTAAGCTAGGTGATTATATATATATATTGGTAACAAGTAATTGGTTTAAGGAAATATTATTTATGAGAATGTGTAGATGGAATATGGAAATATGACAATAATGTAAATATGGAAATATGGATTTGGTGGCAAACAACATTAGGGCTTGATTCATGGAAACCTGTCCAAATATCTCAATCAATTAAGAAAATAAAATGATACCCTCAAAAGAAGAGAGATGTTGACTAAGAGAAGTGAGAAGAGAGAGAGAGAGGAAAAAGATCAGAGATGACTACTTGTGTCCTCAGATACTTGCAGGGTAAGAGTCCATGTGTCCTTTGACCGATACTCCCAAGGTAAAACATGTATTTTTATTTTATGCAAAGAAATGAAATCAGTAGAGGGGCGGTTCAAGCTATTATTTGCTAAATTGTTGGCAGAATGGATTTGGTTGCTATTCTAGGATAATGTATATAAAATTTCTCTATGATTGACTTGATAGAATGTGGTTGTAACAAAGTAGGGTGATAGTTATACTTAGACATTATGTGAGTCTCCGCTTTTCAAAACCTCTTTCACATGCTTTGTTTGCTTGATGACAATGAAAAGGTTAAGTCTGTGAGAGTTGATATGGCCTATTTCTTACCAGTTTCAGGCCATGTTATATGCTATATTTAGGGTATATTATGTGTGTCTAGACTATCTTTTATATTCTCTACAGGTCCGGGTATGGTTTGGAGATACTTGGAGCTTTTGGAGCATTTAGAAGAGAAGAATCTTTAGCTGGTCATTTAGAGAGTCGAAGTACAAGACAATCATATATCGACGACACTACCGATGTTACAGGACCAAGATCGATCAATGCTGCACAATTGACATCTATCGATGGAAAAATCACAGATAGACGATTACAAGCCCAAGTTAGAGACAAATGAAGAAGATACCCTTGACAAATTTTGACCTAGATTTTAGGATCTACTGGAGAGATTATTTTTCAAATATAGTTTTTGGGGAGAAGATTCATAACTCCTGAGGGAGATTTGTATTTGAACCCCAATATTTTATCTATGCATTATTTTCAGACTATTGTTCCTTATATGATTATGTCTTAGTAGTTATCAACTAGCTTTAGGGTTGAATGATAGCAGTCATGAATTATCCCAACAGTAGGATTGCTAGGTTAAGTTAATATCCATCAATTGAGTTGTACTTTGTGCTTTCATTCTAGAGTAGCTAACTACAATCTCGAAATTAGGACATGGACGACTACAACAGTTGGTTATGTGCCATAATAGACTCCATTGAATTAGGTCGTTAGGCGCATACGAGAGCTGGTCTAATTAGCTTGGTGGACCTATTAAATCTCGTTCACACTTCCTTTTGATTTCACTCTCCATCGACAGCATGCCTTAGCCGTCGATCGATGGTCTTTCCTTTTGCTCGCATACGAGAGTTAGAGTTAAAAGGGTCTGAATAGTTAATATTTGAGTTCTAGAATATTTACATTTCAGTGCTTCCTATTTCCTATAATCCATTGAGCTTGAAACTCTAGATCTAGCATATTCACATTTGCATGTAGTTAGTGTAATAGCATATTTCCATATTTACATTAAAGCATTATTATCATATTTCTATATTGCATCTATACATCTTTATAAGGAATATTTTCTTTAATTGATTGTTTACTACATATATAAATCTACCTAGCTTAGTCTTTAGAAATAAGAAATTTATTGTGGGCCATTGCTCTCTGTGGATTCGATCCCTAAATACTACACTTGATCTCTCTTGGCAAGAGTATTATTTGTGTGTTAAGATTAGGGTTAATTTGATAGTTAATTTTTTAGGATATTCATACCCTGCTAGAAAAATAAAAACAAATGTGTCAGGTAACCACAAAGCCTAAAAATACTAGACTTTCATTTCCAAACGAGCACTTCTTGCGGTTTGCATAGAGATTCTCCTTTCTAAGCACATCCAGCACCTTCTTCAAATGCTCTAAATGTTCTTCCATGCTCCAGCTATAGATGAGAATGTCATCAAAGTAGACAACCAAAA
Organism: Moricandia moricandioides; assembly: GCA_905132885.1. NCBI lineage: Eukaryota > Viridiplantae > Streptophyta > Magnoliopsida > Brassicales > Brassicaceae > Moricandia > Moricandia moricandioides. The sequence continues at coordinate 139,282 of CAJHQQ010000467.1, forward strand.
AATCTCCAATGTAGCTTCTTAGCACGTGATTCATCAACCTCATGAACATGCTTGGTGCATTGGTTAGACCAAACGACATCACCAACCATTCATACAGCCCATGCTTGATCCTAAAGGCAGTTTTCTATTCATGTCCTTCTTTCTTTATGAACTTATGGTAACCTCTCTTGAGATGTATCTTGGAGAAAAAACAAGATCCATGAAGCTCATATAGCATGTCATCCAAATGAGGTATTGGGTGCCTATACTTCATGGTGATATTGTTGATACTAGGATCAGGGTGGATTGTAATACTAGGATCTAGAGTAGTGGAATAGCACGAGAGTGTGACTGATTGCTTGAACTTAATATCATAGGAAAATTAAGAGGCACGAGAGGGTAATTAATTTACGGAACCTGAGCCCTGGGTGGATTAGATATCTAGGCTCAAACGAGAGTTGGTGTAGGATCTAGTTGAACATTATCGATATGTTTTAATGCTTGTCTGAGGTAGTATCGATCGATACTCAAGTATTGGTATCGATCGACACTCGATCCTTGTTTGCATGCGAGATCTGGAACATAGAACTTAAGCATCTGATTAGTAATTACATGCGAGAGCTGGATTACTTGCTTATTGAATTCAATATCTAAAATTTGATCTATAAACCTCTTAGCATCCTTGATTTTTGTTTTGAATATATTGATTGATAAATACCTAGACCTAGTTATTTCATCTTAATGTTATCAAACCAATCACCTGCTTAATTGTCTATTATTACTTCTTTAATAAACTGTTTGCTTAGCTTAATCTAAAACTGGTAATAAATAGGCTATATCAACTGCCATACTTAACCGTTTGCTTGTCCTCAAACAAACAAGCCTGCGAAAGAGGTTTTGAAAAGCGAAGACTCACATAATATTTAAGTATAACTGTCACCTTACTCAATTGCAGCCAAATCCTATCAAGTCAATCACAGAGAAAATTTATATACCATATCCTAGTATAGCAACCAATTACATTCTACCAACAACTTAGCAAGTATTAGTCTCACTAGCCCCTCTATTGATTTCCTTTCTTTGCATACAATAAAAGTTCAGGCTTTACCTTGGGAGCATCGATTAAAAGATACATGGACTCTTACCTCTGCAAGTATCTTAACACACATGTAGTCTTCTCTGATTCCTTTCCTCTCCTTCTTCTCACTTCTTCTTAGTCAATTTCTCCCTTCCTTTGAGGGTATCATTCTATTTTTTAATTGACTAAGATATATGGATAGACTTCCATGAATGAAGCCCTAATGTTTTTTGCCACTGGATCATGTTCTCTTCTTTTTGACCTTTATCTCTTTTTAAAATCATATGAATCAAGCTTTATTGGTTTTATCCACCAAATCCTGTTCGACTCCCTTTTCTAATCTGAAGGGGAGAGATAGTGGAATCAGAAGCACACAAAAATTTACCTTCCAGACATGCAGAAGGAATCTGATCCAGTGTATACCAAATTCCAAAGCAAGCAAATAATGTAAGGATTGGAAATCAGCTTTGGTTCCTTGAAATTTCTAAGCAAGTGTGATATAGTGGCATGATGATCCACTTCGGTATCTCTAGTGATCTGTGCAAAAAACCTTCTAAGAATGGTGCTAAAGTGTGGTTAGTCAATATTAAATTTTGATCATAGTCCTCTTCTTGACTTGATAAAACTCTTTGAAAACCTTATATATAGATTGTAAATAAAACTCAAAAACAATAAAATAACATTAGCGAACCTCCACTAGACTTAAATTACATTTTCCCCAGTGTAATCCGCCTCAAATTGGTTAGAACAAATTAAACCATAAGTAAACAGGGTTAGAGATAATTGAATATACCAACTCCGTTAGGAGTATCGATCGATGGTAATAGATAAGCTTCGACCGATGGTGAACCATCATCGCCGATCGATGGTGAATGTATGGTATCGATCAATGGTTATTCGAATTATCGGGTAAACCTTCATATATAAAATAAATATTGATATGAGTAATAGTAAAAATAATGTTAAAGAACACGGTATGCTATCTTAGTTCGTCATCGATCGATGGCAACTAGCCGGTGTCAAGTGATTCTAGGCTGTCAGACTCAATCATGTGTGTCTACTCTCCATTTTGATCATCTCTCTTTGAGTTAACTCTGTTAGACACTCAAACACACAGTGAAAGTAAAATGCAAAAAGCAATAAATAGTTAGTGTAAATCAACATGCAACAAGAAAAATAAATAACTATAAGTCTGAAAGGGAAATGAAATAAAAGATAAAGGAGTATCGAAAAGAATACTCCTCGTCGGATTATCCTGGTCCTGCTGCTTTTGCTGCGGTGTTGCTGGTGGTGATCTGGCGCATGTCCTGGGACGGCTGAAGCACTGGCATCGTGACATCGTCTCTAACTGGGCCCATATCGCTTGAAACGCGTCCACCACGACTCGTTGGAAAGCACCATGGTCGTGTATGGGGATCTCTGGAATCTTAGGGAAGGCTGGGAGAGGTGGAGGTGGCTGTGCTGGCTCGTCCGCTGCAGCTTCTGCGACCGTGTGTGCTGGCAGGAGACCTCCTCTGCGTCGTACTCTGAGGGGTGCCGTGTGGAGGTGACGCTCAGCTGGGTGGAAAGCGAGGCGCTGTATATCGTCATAGAAGTCTGCCATCTCTCGCACTGGAGCTCTATCATCTAAGGTCTCTCGTCATCCACAAAGGACCAAAAGCGTCCCTACTTCAGCCAGTGGGTCCTCGTCATGTGACCCTCATCCCTGAATCGCAATCATCTCTCCACCGAAGCTCCCACAAGGCTGATGCCAAGAAAGCTGAAGAAGGGTGTCAGGAGGCTCCCTATCGTCTCCCTCTTCGGAGCAGAACCCTTGAAGGGTTTGTCCTTCAGGGTCGCCAGAAGCTCCGCAAATATAGCTCCCATGTTCCCCTGTTGATCGCTCAGAGGTGGAGGAACGAACTCGTAGTCGATCCCCGCTAATTCCCTGACGGAATAATATAGCAGTGTCAGCTCATGAACCCAAACCTTGATGGGTTCCATCTTGCACAACATGGTGTTGGCAAGGACCTTTAGGAAGTACACAGCGTCGGGTGGTGGAAGTCTATCTGGGTGGCTGGACCGGAGTCGAAGTGGCTAGTCCCAATGAAGCCCCATAAGGGAGGTAGGCCAGGGAATTCAGCGACTGAACAGGCACTGGCACCAATGTCAAAGCCATAGATCTCTCACAGCTGCGGGATAGGAATCATGTACCAGATGCCTCTGATGAAGAAGGTCATGGTGGCCTCATATGCCACATTCTCCCTGGGGCTCTTGTAAAGCACCTGAGCTGTGGAGATGCACTTCCGCACCAGTTTGGGGTATAAAGGATATGGCTTAGTAGCCATGGTTCCCAATCCAAGCTCATGCACCATATGTCGAAAATCAGTGTATATCCCCAGTTTCTTCGAGGTTCGCTTTTCAGCGAACTTGGTTGGCTCGATGGTGACGCTCTGCCCGGTGTTGTAGTAGAGGCTGTCAAAGTCGTCCCACTCCTCGCTCAGGGGATGGTGTGTGCAGTCTCTTTATGTCACTGCTCTTCGAGGGTCGGGAAAGTCCTCGAATGTAACAAGTAGATCATCATGTTCTTTGGGCCAAGGGTCTCGGCATGGAGGACCCCGTAGTGGAGCGCTGGGACCACCAACTTCTTATCGCACTTTAGTTCTCTTTTCGTCCATATGCATATAATCAAACATAGCACAAATTATAATCGATGTCTAAATGAAAGGAACAGTCGTCGATCGATGGTACCACATGGTAGCACATGGTCATCGATCTAGAAAACCTAATGGCCGTCGATCGACGTCGACTCATGGGCATCGATCGAGGCTGTATCGCGGTTCAGTGTTCACAAGATCGAAAATAATAAACTCAAATCGTGAAAATCATGTGTAAAGATGATAGATAGTCCCTAATATAGTACTCCAACACCCTAAATCTTTCGGCATTCCGAGTTAAACCACAAAAGATTCAATTTTTCTTCAAACCCTAAAAGTTCCTTAAACTAAAAGATTTGGAGAACATACCTTGAAGATTGAGTGATTTAAAGAGCTGAACAGGTAGAGAGGGTAGAAATCGTGTGGTTTAGACTCAAAAACGAGCAAAACCGATTGAAATTTGGGAGAGAAATCGAGTGTGGAACTCGTATGTAGATTTTGTGGTTATGGAGAAAAATGTTTTATGAATCGGGGTCGCGTCGAGTTTACCTACTCGACGCACGACCGTCTATCGATGGCAATATAGGTGCATCGATCGATGGTCTGGTCAGCGACTCCGTTTTCACTTAAAATTTTGTAATTGCATAAATAATAGATAATAAATAATAATTAGATATTTGTTATTAATTAATTAATTATTGATAACATATAATTTCTTCTTTTTGTGTATGTATTTGTTATTATTTGTATTTATATATTATTATTATTTTTATAATTATTATTATTATTATTATTATTATTATTATTATTATTATTATTATTATATTATTATTATTATTATTATTATTATTATTAAATCAGTGAGTTGCCTCCTACTCAGCGCTTGTTTAAATTCATTAGCTTGACGGGAAATGAGCTTATCATTCGGGGTAAGGCACCTCCAGACGTGTGGTGTAAGTATGCAGAATTTCAGCTCTCGCCCAATAATGTTTCACTCACTGCCCATTCACCATGAAATCTTCTCCTTTAGGATTAAATTGGACAACTGTCCCGTAAGGCGTAACATGACGAGGGCACGAAAGTCCAGGATTAGTCCTCTATAGAAAGTGTTGATGAGTTGAGGTTCTAAGAATCCATGGTGAGGGCACGAAAGTTGGTAGCTTTTGAACCTCGTCCAAGAGTTTTTAAAAGAATTGCGGCTACCTTGAACGAAAGTGCATATTTCTTTTCTTGCTTCCCAGCATCTCTCCTCATCAAAGAAATGGTTGATGAAGGCGCTTATAATATCTGCCCAACAAGTCAGGGATCCTGGGGGTTGCTGGTTAAGCCACCTCCTGGCGTCACCTTCTAGGGAGAAAGGAAAAAGTTTGCAGCGATTGAAATCGTCGTTCACCATGTCTTCTAGCATCTCGATGTGGTCGTTCGGGTGTTCGGTGGGAAAACCATTGAACTGATTTTTGCGCGCCATAATTAGGAAGCCGATATCAAGCTCAGAGCTTCCAGCATGGTTATCGGATAATCGAATCGCGTATCTATTGGAATATGTTATGCTGGGATTTAGGTATTCGAGCATTGGTAATTCATTCTTTAGAGGTTTAGTGATTTGATTGGGGATTGCAGCTCCATGACAATTTATTAGAGTTGGCTTGCTTCATTGATTTTATTGTTCATTGGTTCTATCAAGACTACTTTCTTATTATCAGAATCAATAAAGGCGTACTTACCTACTTCTGGCTGATCGGTATCGATCGATGGCAATGAAAGAGTGTCGCCCGACAGCAGTAGACTAACATCGATCGATTCGAGATACGATCCGTTGATCAATGGTTGTTGTCCAGAATCCATATTCTCTCCTTTAAGTACATGTGTCATAAGGTTTAGTGAAAGAATAATTTAGCAAACAATGAAGTAAAAATCTAGACAATATTCTAAACGAAATCTAATGGCAATAAGAAAGAGTCCCCGGAAACGGCGCCAAATTTGATGTGGATTTTTTTTTATTTTTCTCACTTTCAAATTAACCCTATATTCCCACTTACTCTCTTAATTAAGAGGTCAAGTGTAGTGGTTAGGGATCGAATCCACAGAGACTCTAGGAGAAATTCTAGATCGAATCCACAGAGAATCTATGGTGTCTTAAGATTGATTTGGTTTGTGAAGATTAAATTAAGGGATTAGACTTAGGAGAAATTCTCAGCTTGATTTAGATAATGCAGAATAATAGATTGCTAGTGTTTTATTAAGTAACGTTTTGAATTTAAATCTTTGGGTTTAGGAGATCAATCTCACGCCTCTCAGCTGAGCGTCGATTGATGGCAATAAGATGGCGTCGATCGATGCTCATTCTAAACACTACTGGTTTCGTGGTTTGATAGATTCACTAAACGTCTAATTCAACTCTCATTTGTTACTAGTTATTTAGATTGTTTATGATAGATTCCAGGTTATAATCAAGCTCTCGCTTGCGCTATAGAACCCTAGTTTCTAAGGTTGAGGTGATCAAGATAAACTTAGCGTTAAGAGAACCTTCAACAAAGAACCAAGAAGATTACCCTAACAATTTCTATAAAATCAACAATCCATTACTACCATTGAATAAACCTAAATCTAATAGAGAACTACTTAGACATAGCAATAAAGAACAATAATAAACTCTGAATAAATTGCATATAATAAACTGAGTAAAAATATAAGGAATTCAAGATCTTCTTTGTAATAATGATCAGAACTTTCTCTCCAATAGATGTAGCAATGTGTTTCAACTAAAACTCTCTTTTAGGTCTTCTAACTTTTCTGACTTAATTCCTCCTTTTTTCTCTGTAGTACATAGAGTATAAATACAAAACTCTAAAATCTAGGTCAAGACTCGTCCAGGGGTATTCTTGTAATCTTTTGGCTCTCTGGGAATTGATCATCGATCGATGTCGGATGTGAAACATCAATCGATCCTTGTCATGTAACATCGGTCGATTCCAAGGTAGGGCCGTTGAATGATGGAAGTCTTGTACTTCGACTCTATATAGGATCAGCTACGGATTATTCTCCTCGCAATTCTCCAAAAGCTCCAAGTATCTCCATATATCTCCAAAACGTGTCTGAACCTGTAAAGACCTTAAAACATAGCCTAGACACACATAATAGACCCTGAATAGAGCCTATAACAAGGCCTGAAACTGATAATAGCCTATATCAAGACTTCTCGACCATCTCATTTTTCTTCTTGTTCTAAACTCTTAAGATCTTTTCCATTAAACTCATGGGACCTTATTGGACGAATAAAGTTTCCTTTATTCTCAAAATGAACATCGAGATCTTCTTTCCCAATTTCCAGTTCCTTTTCATGATCATTCGGATCACTACAAGCGTCCGACCCGTCCATATCAGTCCCAATCAACCCATTTGACTCTTCAGGCTCGTCCAAGTCTTGAACAAGCACTGGTTCCGGTTCAAGCCTCTCCGTGATAACTCCAGGTAGGAAAATTTCCTATGACCCATTTATTTTAATTCAAATAGGAATGATCACACATTGCTGTAAGCGAGGGATCGGTAAATTACCTGTGACCCCATTATTCGCCTACACTTTGTCAAAAGAGAAGAGGAAAAGAAAGAGAAAAATTGAAAGGAAGGTGAACAAGATGGACTGCATCAGCATCACTGTTCATTGGAATTGAGATAAAAAGATTCAAAGAAAAGAGAAAAAGGGAAGAAAGGGAGAAGAGAAGATAGCATGTGTGTTCAGATACTTGCTTGATTAAGAGTCCATATGTCCTTTGATCGATACTCTCAAGGTAAAACCTACACCTTTTTATATGTAAGAAATGAGGTTAGTAGAGGGGTATGTCAGACAGTATCAGCTAAGTTGCTGGTTAGATGGATTTGGTTGCTAAGCTAGGATAGGATATATGTGGGAACGGAAATCCACACTGTCAATTTCTGATGAATATAGGAAATTTATGTAAACCTAACTTTCCCAGAGGTCCCGGATATCTGCTAAACCACACGCCAAGAAATCAAACAATGAGGACAAACAAAATTATTACGAATCAATAAAACGAAAAGAGAGAAAACAAGATCTTATTCTGAATCTGTGATTTGAGCGTTACAACAGGTAAAGCCTAAGCAGTAAGAGACGTCGACGAGTTCCTAGTTCTAACCTTGTAAGACTTGATTAACCTAGTTGAGTCACAGCTCTATAACAGAATAACGAAAAATATGCCAAAATAGTTCTAAGTGCTATGTTTGCTTGGAGTAAAAAATTGCATGTCCTCTTGAACCTTCAACATTGACATCCTTATATACTCCCCTAGAGGTGGTTTGCTCTTTCGATTTCTGCCCTCGGTCGAGTTAAACGATTTCTGGGAATATTCCATTTTCCTTCGATCTTCGTGTTTATCCTCGGAAACTTCACATTTATCTTCCAAACTTGACATTTATCTTTTCCTGCAATATAAAAGATAGACCGTCGTCGGGATTAGGCTCGATTTCGTATAAACTCGTGAGTGGGGATTTTGCCGCGTTTAGACCCTCTCAAGCCATTTTTCGACTTAAGTGTTTTAACGATTTATTGAAAGATCACTCCCGAAACGACGTCGATTCCGAAGAAAGTTTGAATTTCTCGTATCGTGGATGCAACTTTAGGTATTTAGTTAACCATTTTCCTTTTATACGATTAACTCGAACCTCATACGAGAAAACAAGTTCTTACGATTTTTATATCATAAAGTTCCAATGGTAACTCGGATCGAGATGAAACCAAAGCAAGTTCCACTCGAATTCGAGGGAGGAAGCTATGAAGTGTGGGATGAAAATGGATTGGTTGAACCAACTCTCCGAATGGGCGAGTTGGATTGATTGTTCGGTCAAACTCACCGAACAGGCGAGTTGGACTGCTTTCTTGGTCCTACTCGCCGAACGGGCGAGTTGGACTGCTTGCTTGGTCCAACTCACCGAACGGGCGAGTTGGATGGCCTGCTTGGTCTAACTCGCCGAACGGGCGAGTTGGACGGCTTGCTTGGTCCAACTCGCCGTACGGGCGGGTTGGACGATCAAGCCTTACAATCATTTCGTGTTTTGTTGCTCGTGATCCATTTGTCCGAGGCCTAGATTAATCTTTCTCGAGGACTTACCGTATGAATCCTTTTCAAAATTCATATGAAACTTGATTTTGGTTTTCCCTCTCTTTTTTTCTTTAAAATATTATCTCCTCTTTTCTAAAGAGGAAATTTTCCGGGAAGTTTCAGCCGATGATTATGTCATAACCGATTCAACCCCAACTCGTTACCCCCCCCCCAGGTCATTGGAATTGTGATGTTTTTGCAAGCGGTTAGACGTGTCGGGCAAGTTAGGCGGAATTTCAATGAAAATCCGGAGGTGAATAGTGAAATTTTTTTGCTTATAAGTATGTGGAGTAAGTTTTCAAATTCTTTACTTGCTTATTTCCACAAACTCTTTTCTAAGGTAGAAATATTTTTTTCTCTTCTTTCCTCTTGGTATATATATAATTTTAATCATGTCTTCAAGGGCAAAAGCTTCAACCAAGTCCCATCCCGATCGTTTTGTTCCCGGTAGCTCTAGCTCGCAACACAACAATGTTGTGCCCACGGTGGAGTTCGCGGCACACTCGGTTGATCCCAAAGAGACCGATGCATACTGGGATGCCAGGGTCGAAGTAAAACCTCCAAGGCCTAGGACATGAGATCCTCCTCCTTTTCATGCCAACCTTTTTGCTGGTTTTCCGAGCGAGACCTATCCCAATGGGCTGGATGCCATTCGGAGTTTCTGCGGAGTTCTGGAGTTAATATAGCTTTTTTTCTTCCAAGAGCGGGGGAAGTTACTGGGTCTCCACCTGAAGGTTACTTCACGTGCTATGAGGTGTATTTGATGCACTGTCACATATGGTTTCGCATCCCAGAAGTATTGTGCGACTGTTCAACCGACTCAAGTTGTTGACCAGTCAAGTAAACCTGTGCGGTTTGCAGCACATTATCGGAATTTTTTTTCAGAGTTATGAACGAGGTATGACCCTTGACGTTGACAACCTTGAAGCCATGTTGATGCCCCAGGGGAAATCGGATACTTCAGCTGAGGCCTCGACCATGTATGACGATCATAACGGAGTTTGTGTCGAACTACCACGATTGGAAGGAGCATTTATTCTTCGTCCATGTTAAAAATACATCTGTGGAGGAGAATTTCATTCTCCTTTTCAGGACTAGATGGGGCCGGAGAGGTATTCCTGATCGGGTACCTGCCAGTCTTTGGTTTTGATGTTGTTCGATCTCACGTGTTTATTTTGTCATTTTGCACAGACTAACCTTCTCCCTCCGACTCTGGAGGGCTTGCGCACCGCCAGGGACCTACTTTGAAGTGGTCCATTCTTTTGGAAACGTTCACTCCTAAGTGGGTTCGTCACGCTATGACTGTGCCCCATTTTTTGTTTTAGCCAGATTTACCGGTCGAGGAAGGGGCAGAGTCGAGCATGGACAGGTTCATTCCGTATGAAGCTCGGGCAAGTAGGGAAAGGTAGAGGTCCCACAAAGATAAACACGTTATTTTTGACCATGACATGGTCGACGGGCAATGCTCTCCTGACAAAATACTTACAAATTATCTCAACAGACAAGCGGGTGGAAGTGGTGGTGACCGGATTGATCTTGACGAGATGGTCGACTTCGACTTTCCTCCTGCCAAAGGCGGGTCCAGCGAGGTGTCGGATTTTTTCAAGGCGTCGAGGATGGTCAATGGGGTAATTTTTTGTCCTTGAACATTTTTTTAAGGCTTAACCTTTCTTGACTTCGTGAGTCTTCGCAGGGCCTTCTCATCATGAACTGGGCCCTTGATGCGAGCAGCCAGAAGGCTCGCATGTCTCAATTCAGGGCCGAGATGGATGATAAGGAGATTGCTCGTCTGAAAGAAAAATTGGAGAGTTCTCGTCATTGTGAGAGAGAATCGGTAGCGATGGAGGTTCGTCGAGCCTATAGGCGAGGGAAGAGAGAGATGGCTGAAGTGATGAGGGACCATCGTGACAGGTTCTCGTGAGTTCAGGGAACTTATGGGGAGCTATTAGGCTCTCGGTGATTATCGCGAGTGTTGCGGTACCGTGGGCGGACTGTAAGTCTCTGACTATTCGTTCGATGTCGAGTATGCAAGGCAAAATGGGCGTATGAACGATGCCGATAGGGACTTTGCGATTCTTCATATCAAGGAGCGGATTTGAGAGAAATGGGATCTGATTCCTGATTCTCTCGACACGATGGAAACCGAGACGGGAGCCTCTGATGAGACGGGTGAAGTGAATCAACCAACAACCCCCTGGATGTGAACGACTACTTGATTGGGAGGAAGATGACTGGGTACTTTGATCACGATGATTGATCTTGGGGTTGTCTGACTTATTGGGAAAGTGTTCCCTTGTAATATATTTATATTGTTTGTCCTTCTTTGGCCAAGTGTGGCCGTGTGTCATGTAGTGGGACTAGTCGTCTCTGGCTTCTAATCCCTGCCTTTTACGGCTTTTATATGAATCATGATTTTTGTTTCAAAAAAGAGTTTCAAGAATGTTTGGATTTTTGTTTAAGTGTAGAGGGAAGGATTCGAGTTATCGTCTCGCTCCTTACCATTTTTGCAGATTCATATTCCCTATTATTTACCTGTTTTAGGCCATGTTATATACCCTATCTAGAGTCTAAAATGTGTGTTTTGGCTATGTTTTAGAGTATTTTCAGGTTCAGGTTCGTTTTGGAGAATTTATATGATTCTAGAGCTTTTTGAGGTGCATAACTGCGCAGACACGTCCGATGTTTTTCTATTGATGGAGACCTTCCCACGGTGATATTGAGCTGATATTTTTAACTAGAAAAGCTTTGAAGCTGTAGCCACTCTCTGCGCATGTCAAATAAGAGAGCAGATCGATCGAAAGATATATCTCCGTTCACTTTTTTTAAGCGAGCACCCTGGACACTGGATCGTAGGCAGCTGTGGCCGACCTGTAGGTCTCTTTTGTTCGGATTCTGATGTTAGAGATATAGTTTTGAGTTATCTTTAAATGCCACTATTTTGAGGTGAATCTGACGGTTAGATCTAAAGCTATGACTGTTTTACTAAAGATTGGTTTGTCTGCCTCGCTAGAGGAAGCTGTCGAGAAGATAGAGGACTGTTGATCAACGGCACAGCCTTAGTGTCGATCGATGGTGATTTCAGAAGACTGGCCCGACTTGTTTCGAGACCAACTGAAGCCCATAAGCCTCCACAAAGTACCAAAAAGCCCCTGGATGTGTTTTTGACCAATTTTATGTTCTGGTAAGCCATTGTTGATGGCTATGTTATATTTGTAAGAAGAGAAGAGCTTAGGATTGGAAAGGGAGATATGAACACCTTTACAGAGAAGATCTTGAACTCCCGTTATCTATTATCTTATTATTCTATGCAATTCATTTAGTTATTTGTTATGTTTTTCATAAACATGTTTGAGTAGTTTGCATTTAGATTTAGGGTTCTTCGAAGGTGGTTATGAGTTGTTAATCACATAGAATTGTTAGGGTAATCATCGAGTTATTTGTTTAAGTTGTTCTTAATTATGAGTTGAATTCGATCACTTCAACCCTAGATAATAAGAATTATTAGTGCAAGCGAGAGCCTGGCTATAACCCTGAAAGTTATCCTAAACAGTCTAAAACCGTAGTAACAAACGACAGTTGAATTAGGAGTTTGGAGAACATATCAAACATAAAAAATTTATTTGTTTAGAATTAGCATCGATCGACACCATATAGTGTCCATCGATTGATACGCAGTTGAGATTCACGAGAGTGATCTCCTAAACCCTAGAGTTTGAGTTCCAGAACGATGCTTAATAAAATTCTTAGCAATTTATTAATCTACATAATTTAGCTTACCTGAGAATTTCCCCTAAGTCTATTCTTTCCATAAGTCTTTACAAAACAATCAATCAATCCTTGAGTCACTGCTTACTAAATCATTGTTATTGTCTAGCTTTTATCGAAAACAAATAGTCTATTGTGCAACCATAGAGTCTCTGTGGATTTGATCCCTATGTACTACACTGAACATCTTATTTGAGAGTGGGTTGAAAGTGAAATAAAATGCCACATCAAATTTGGCGCCGTTGCCGGGGACTCTTTCTAATTGCCATTAGACTTAGTTTAGATTATAGTCTAGATTTTTTATATTGTTTGCTAATCTATTCTTTCCTTGTTCCTAATGACACAGGTATTTTGCGGAGATGATATGGACTATGGAAAACGAGAATCGATCGACAGAGTTCTTCGAAGATCGATCGATGTTCGTCCATCAACGTCGGGCGACACTCTTCCATCAGCGTCAACCGATACCGGTAAGTTGGAAGCAGGTAAGTCTGCATACTCTGATTTAAATAATTATAGAGTAGTCCTAGGAAATCTAGAAGGTCGAGCGTGCAATATCGTAGGCCGATATATCAATAGGCTAGGGGCTGCAACCCCTATAGGAATACTTGTGATATTTAATAACGGCACTGAGTGATGTGGGTGTTTTTATTTCACTTTCAAATTAACCCACTTTTACTCTCTCAAATAAGAGGTTTAGTGTAGTACTAAGGGATCAAATCTACAGAGACTCTAGGATTTCACAATAAACTTATTGTTTTTGAATTAAAGTTAGATGAATTTTAACAATAACTATACAAGAAATTTCAAGATTTGTTTGGTTTGTGATGATTAATTAAGAGATTAGACTTAGGGGAAATTCTTAGGTATTATTAGATACTACAGATTTATAGATAGCTAGGGTTTTATTAAGCATTGTTCTGAACTCAAACCTTAGGGTTTAGGAGATCACTCTCGTGCATCTCAACTGAGTATCGATCGATGCCGACTAGGTGGTGTCGCTTGAAGCTCATTGTAAACAGTACTGGTTTCGCGGTTTGATGGGTTCTCTAAACTTCCAATTCAACTCTCGTTTGTTATCGGTTATTTTGATTGTTTAAGATAGATTTCAGGTTATAACCAAACTCCGGCTTTCGCTATATAAACCTAATTTCTAAGATTGAGGTGATCAAATTCAACGTAGCATTAAGAATAACTTAAACAAAGAACCAAGAGGATTACCCTAACAATTCAACAAAATCAGAAATACATTATTACCATTGAACAACCCTTAATCTAATTGTGAACTACTCAGACATAGCAATAATTAACATGAATAAATTCTAAATAAATTGCATAAAATAAACTGAGTAAAAAGATAAGGAGTTCAAGATCTTCTCTGAAATGATGATCAGGACTTTCTCTCAAATAGATGTACCAATGTGTTCCAACTCTTAATTCTCAAACTCTTGTATAAGTTAGAAGACAACTCTTTCTTAGATCTCCTAGGCTTAGGTTAAAACTAAGATAGAAAACCCTAATAAATAGTCTAAATTTCGGCCATGGGCTTGTCTTGCAAATAATGAAACTTTTGGGTAAAACTTGTAATTTCTCAAGCCTTCATTAATCTTTTTGTCGACTTGGCTGTCGATCGATGCACAGTGTGTGACGTCGATCGATGTTCCTGTCATAAATCTGCATCCCACTCTGAGTTTCTGCTAAGCACCCTAAATGCTCCAAAATAGTCCAAAAGCTCTAATTGCTTCAAATGAGTACCTGAATCTGTAAATGCTCTAAAACAATACCAATTAATTATAAAAGACTCTAAAAGTATTGTATATATTATAGGTAAAATAGGTAAAATCTATAGTATATCAACTCCCCCAGACTTAACATTTTGCTTGTCCTCAAGCAAATAAAGCATGTGTAAGAGGTTTTGAAAAGCGGAGACTCACACAATGTCTAAGTATAACTGTCACCCTACTTTGTTGCATCACAGAGCGACTTTATATACCATATCCTAATATAGCAACCAAATCTATTCTACCAACAACTTAGTGAATACTAGTCTGACTCGCCCCTCTACGGATTTCATTTCTTTGCATAAAATAAAAGTGTAGACTTTATTACCTTTGCAGTTCTTGACAACTAGGTACAAAATCTTCTCAGATCCTTTTCTTCCCTCTTCTCTCTCTTCTCTTAATATTTTTGGATCTCAAACTTAATGGACAGTGATGCTGATACAGTCCATCTTGCCATCTCATTTTTTAATTTTTGTTTTCAAAGTTGTAGGCGAATAGTGGGGTCATCAGTAATGTACCTATCCCTCGCTTCCAACAATGTGTGATTGTTCCTTCGAATTAGAATAATGGGGTCATCGGTAATGTACCTATCCCTCTGCATCTTGGGAATTCATGTCAGTCTTATAATACTTAAATAGATGCTGAAGAGAGAGAGAGAGAGAGAGAGAGAGTAGGGAACCAGAGGTGCAATGACTTGTACCTATAGACTTGCAGAACGTATCCAATCCAGTGTATACCAAGCCCCAAAGCAAGCGAATAATTTCAGTATTAGTGTTGATATAGTGGTAGGATGATCCTCGTTGGCATCTCTAGTAATCTCTGTAAATAATTTCTAAGAATGGTGCTTAAGTGTGGTTAGTCAATAATAAATCTTGATCATAGTCTACTTCTTGACTCAATAAAAACTACAATAAAAAATTATAGACAAACTTATATAATTATACAAATACAATTCAAAAACAAATAAATGACATTGCGAACCTCCCTAGACTTAAATTACACTGTCCCTAGTGTAATCTGTCTCGTATTGGCTTAGGAGAAATTAAATTATAAGGAAATAGTGGCAGTGGTTAGCGTCGACAGATGGTAAACCATCATCGTCGATCTATGGTGTATGGGTGGTATCGATCGATGGTGTAGTCGACTTATCAGGTAAACCTTCAAAAATAGAATGAACACTGAAATAAGTAGTAGTATAATGTCAAAACCTCGTTACTCTTTGTTAGTTCGCCATCGATCAAAAGCAACAAGGAGGCGTCGATCAATGCTAGGCTTACATACTGAATTGTGTTTGTCTACTCTCCATTCCGATCATCTCTTTTTGAGTTAGCTCTGTTACACACTCAAATACACGTTAAAAACATCCAAACAGTAATAAATAAGTAGTCTAAAGACAAATGCAACAAGAAAAAAAAATATGAGTATAAGTCTGAAAGTAAAATGAAATAAGAGAAGAAAGAGTATCGAAGGGACTACTCCTCATCTGAGGTATCCGCATCATGCTTCTGGTTCTTTGGTGATGCTCCCAGTGGCGATCTGGCTATGGTCCTGGGACGGCTGAAACACTGGCACCGAGACATCGTCTCCACTCTGGCCCATATCGATCTGAGTGCGTCCACTACGACCCGCTGGAAGACACCATGGTCGTGGATGTGGATCTCCGTGATCTGAGGGAAAGCTGGGAAAGATGCAGGTGGCTGTGCTGGTGCATCTGCTGTGACCGGGTGGGCTGGTCTAACACCTCCTCTGCGCCTGACCCTGAGAGGTGCCGTTTGGAGATGCTGCTCTGCTGGTCGGAAGGCGAGGTGCTGGAAATTATCAACAAACTCTGTCACCTCGTGCGCTGGGAGATCTATCATACGAGGCCCCTCATCATCCAAAAAGGACCAATAGCGTCCCTCCTTCAGCAATTGGGTCCTCATCAAATGACCCTCATCCATGAACCGAAAATCACTCTCCACCGAGGCTCTCTCAAAGCTAATGCCAAGAAAGGTGAAGATAGGTGTCAATAGGCTCCCGAACGTCTCCCTCTTCGATCCAGAACCCTTGAAGGGTTTGTCCTTCAATGTCGCCAGGTGATTAGAAAATATGGCTCCCAAGTTCACCTACTCATCACTCATGGTGGGGGAAAGATCTTCTCGTCAAGCCGAACTAATTCCTTGACGGAATAGTACAACAATGTCTGCTCCTAAACCCTAACCTTGTTGGGTTCAATCTTGCACAACAGTGTGTTGGCAAGGACCTTCAGGAAATAGCGCAGAGTGGGGTCACGGACGTCCGTCTGAGTGGCTGAGCCTGAGTCGAAATGGCCTGTCCCGATGAGGCCCCAGAAGGTTGGCAGACCAGGGAAAGCAGCGACTGAAGAGGCGTTGGTACCGTTGTCTAAGACATAAATCTCACAGAGCTGCGGGATGGGAATCCGATACTGGATGCCTCTGATGAGAAAAGTCAGGGTGGCCTGATGCGCCACCTTCACCATGGGGATCTTGTAGAGAACCTGAGCCGTATCTATGCACTGTCGAACCAGGTGGGGATACAAAGGATATGGTTTAGTATCCATGGTGCCCAGTCCAAGCTTTTGTACCATCTTTCTAAAGTCCGCGTGGCGCGCCAACTTTTTCAGAGTTCGCTTATCAACGAACTTGGTGGGCTCGATTGTAACGCTTTGCCAAGCGTTGTAGTAGAGGCTGTCAAAATCATCCCACTCCTCACGCACGGGACGATTTGTGCATTCCTTCGATGCCACCGCTTTTCGAGGGTTGGGATAATCCTCGAATGTCACAAGTAAGGCCTCCTCCTCGTTGGGCCAAGGGTCTCGGCATGAGGACCCGATGGTTGAGCACTGGAGCTACCGTTCTCGTATCGTGCTTTTTTGCCTCTCGTCCATATGCATAATGAAATAAAACCAAGAATCAGTATCGATGTCGAGACAAAAAGACCTACCATTGGTCGATGGTACCGCATGGGTATCGTTCAACAAAGCCTCATGGCAATCGATCGATGGAAACTTAGGGGCATCGATCGATGGTCGATCTCGGATCAGAGGTTACGAAAATCGAAAGGAACACACTTAAATAGTGCAAATCATATGTGAATTTGATACATAGTTCCTAATCTAGTATTATATTACCGAAAAACGTCTTCCGAGCTAATCCACAAAAGATTCAAATTTTTTTCAAACCCTAAAAAATTCCCTAAACTAAGAGATTTGGAGAACATACCTTGATGATTGAGTGATTGAATGAACTAAACAGTTAGATAGGGTAAAAAATAGAGTGACTTGAACTCAAAAATGAGCAAAATCGGCCAAAATCAGATGAGAAATTGAGTGATGAACACGACCATCGATCGACGGTCCTATAGGGGTGTCGATCAATGGTATGTTCGGTGACTCCACATTCACTTAAGAATTTTGTAAATGCATAAGTAATTATATATTTATTATTAATTAGTTATTGCTATTATATATATTTCTTCTTTTTGTTTTATTATTATTATTATTATTATTTATATTATTATTTATTATATAATTATGTATATAGATATTTTTTTATATTAGTGGGTTGCCTCCCACGCAGCGCTTATTTCAAGTCGTTAGCTTCACGAAAAATAGGTTTATCATTCGGGGTTAGGCATCTCTAGACGCATGGTCTGAGTGTGCGTAATTTCAGCTCTAGCCCAGTAATGTTTCACTCGCTGCCCATTCACCATGAAATCTTCTCCTTTAGGATTAAATAGGACAATTGCCCCGTATGGTGTAACTTCTTTAATGGTGAAGGGTCTGGACCAGCGAGAATATAGTTTTCCAGGAAATGGAGTCAAAGGAGAGTTGTTCAGGAGTTCTTGATCGTTTGGTTCGAAATGTCGCGAAAATAATTTTCTTGTCGTGATAGGCTTTGGTTCGCTCCTTGTAAAATTTTGATTTCTCGTAGGCGCGATTTCTGATTTCTTCGAGCTCATTTAGTTGAATTAATCTTTTTTTTCTACTGCGGGTTTAGCATCAAATTTTATCTTTTTTTTTATGTCCCATTCGGCTTTATGCGCTAGTTCTACAGGGAGGTGGCAGGCTATTCCATAGATTAGGTGAAATGGGGTAGTTCATAATGGTGTTTTAAACGCTGTTGGGTATGCCCAAAGTGCATAATCTAATTTCAAAGACCAATCTTTACGGGTTGATCCTACCGTCTTTTCTAAGATATATTTGATCTGACGGTTGGATACTTCTACTTGTTCTCTGGTCTGAGGATGATAGGGTGTAGCTACTCGATGGTGTACTCCATGTTTCTTGAGTAATTTTTTGAACACTTTGTCAATGAAGTGGGTACCTCCATCGCTTATTACGATTCACGGAATTCCAAATCCTGGAAAGATAATCCTCTTAAAGAGTTTAACGACTACGGCAACATCATTTTTCGGGGTTGCTATCCGCTTCCACCCATTTAGATACATAGTCTACAACGAAAAGTATGTATTTATTTCCGTGAAGAAGGAATAGAGCCCATGAAATCGATGTCCCAGAAATTGAACACTTCAAATTCAAGTATGAAATTTTGTTCCATTTCGTTTCGCTTGCTGATTTTTACTCTTCTTTGGCAGGGGTCACATTTTTCTATGTAAGCTTGAGCATCGTGAAACATTGTTGGCCACCAAAAACCTGCTTGTAGGACTTTTGACATGGTCTTAAAATTAGTGAAATGTCCAGCGTAATCAGATCCGTGACAATGATATAAAATATCTTGATTTTCGCTTTCCGCAACACATCGTCTGTATATGCCGTCAGAACAGTGTTTGTAAAGATAAGGTTCATCCGAGTGATATCTCCGGATTTCTCTCAAAATTTTGTTTTTATGATATCCTTTTAAGAGTTCGGGTTCTACTTCGGCCGCAAGATATTTTACTATATCTGCATACCAAGGTCTGTCAGTGGTGTTTAGTGAACACACCCCCCGACTCAAACCTCTACCTCCGAGAGAGTCATTATTCGGGATCGAAGGATTACAACTGTTGTTGATAGTTATTGGAATGATTATGTCATCGTCCTTTGCTAGTATATCATCGATCGACGGTATATGGGCAGAATCGATCGATACTCTTCGGCCATAATCGCTCGATTAGCTTAACCTGGTATCGATCGATTCCACTTCATTATATGCCAAACTAACTCTGCCAACGAAAGTCGATTCTGCTAAGTAGACGTTTTCTGTGGGTAGGAAATCATCTATAGGGATGTCTTCTCTATTCTTATCCTTATTCGTGATAAGTGATCTGTGACTCCATTTTCCACTCCTTCTTTATCTTTGACTTATGTGTCGAATTCCTGGAGAAGCAGAATCCATCGTAGAAGTCTCGGCTTAGCGTCCTTTTTATTCCATGTGGTTGGTGTGAACTACTACTTTTGAACCGACTAGATAGGGTCGAAATTTCTCGAAGGTGAATACCACAGCCAATAACTCTTTTTCTGTTGTCGCATAATTGTGTTGCGCATCGTCTAGAATTCTGCTGGCTTAGTATATAGCGTGCATCTTTTTGTCTTTATTTTGTCCAAGTTTTGCGCCTACAGCGAAATCGCTGGGGCCGCACATAATTTCGAATGGTAGATCCCAGTCTGGGGCTTGGACAACAGGGGCGGATATGAGTGCTGATTTAATTTCTTTCAAGGCGTAGAGACATTTAGGTTTAATTCTAATTTCACCTCTTTGCACAAGAGCGTAGTAAGGGGTCTAGAAATTTTGCTAAATCTTTTATGAATCTCCTATAGAATCCAACATGTTCTAGAAAACTTCTAATGTCTTTGACATTAGTGGGTGGTGGCAGTCCAGTCATTACTTCAATATTTTCCTTCTCCACCTCAATTCTGGCTGCTGAAAGCTCATGTTCCAAGACAATTCCGCTATTAACCATAAAATGGTACTTTTCCCAGTTCAAAACCATATTTTTCTCTTCGCATCTAGCTAGGACCTTACATAGGTTATCGAGACAAGTTTTGAAGTATGGACCACATACCGAGAAGTCATCCATGAAAACCTTCATGAAGTCCTCGATCAAATCGGTGAATATCGACATCATGCATCTTTGGAAAGTCGCAGGGGCGTTACAGAGTCCGAATGGCATCCTGCAATATGCGAATATTCCATATGGACAAGTAAAGGTGGTCTTTTCTTGAATGTCTGGATGTATGAGAATCTGGAAGAATCCGGAATACCCGTCGAGAAAACAGTAGTATTTGTGGCTTGCAAGCCGTTCTAACATATGATCGATAAATGGTAAAGGGAAATGAACTTTTCGTGTGGCAGCATTTAGTTTCCTGTTATCGATACACATTTTGTGTCTGGTGAAAGTTCTAATAGGGATAAATTCGTCTTTCTCATTCTTTACCACAGTCATTCCTCCTTTCTTTGGGACAACATGAACTGGGCTGACACATTTGCTATCTGAGATCGGATAAATAACGCATGCTTCTAGAAGTTTCATAATTTCCTTTTTAACTACTTCCTTCAGGTTGGGGTTAAATCTCCTCCGGTGCTTGTTGGATGATTTGGATTCATTATCAAGGTGTATCATGTGCATGCATAAATCAAGAGAGATTCCGGGGATGTTATCTAATGAATATCCGAGAGCTTTGTGGTGTTTCCGAAGTTTATTCAGTAACAGTGCTTGCTCTCCGCTACTCAAGTTTGCATTTATGATCACAGGATCATAGTTTTCGTAAAGAAAAGCATATTTAAGGCCGGCTGGAAGTGGTTTAAGATCGATTTTTGGTGCTTTTGCCTTACTCCAGTCGTAGTTTACAGTACGCTGTCGATCGATGGTGATAGTGGGGTGTCGATCGACGGTGGTCGATAGGTCGAGTTCGTCAAGGTCTACATTAACAAAACATTTCAGTGGCAATCATTAACCTTGTATATTCTCCAGTGCGATCTTATAACTCAGAGATGTCGCTTTCAGTGGATGTGATTGCTTTCTCTAGAGGTTCGTTTGAGCACATATTCACTCACTTCTTCGGATACCATCATCACGCAGTGTTCTGATTCATGGAATCCTCGTGATGCTGAATCTTTCACGTACTGCCTAATGGCAGAAGAGATGTGAATGGCATCGCTCAGTGGAAACTCGATGTTTACTTTGGAAAACGCTTTCTTGCATATTGTTTTTTCCAGCTACTTATTCTTCTTGTGCTTAGCAATTTTTGGAGGAAAGGGGTGTTTCGATTTGTAGACTTTTGTCCTAACCGGTTTGGTTGGTTTTGGGTCAGAACGTTGATCGATCCTTGGGTCAGAGCGTCGATCAGTTACAGCCTCGGAGTGTCGATCAATGTCTGGTAAGGGGTGTCGATCGATGTTCCCTACGTCTGTGTTCTTTTCCTTAGGCTCAATAATTAATTCCTCAATGTCGTCATTTTGGTCTAATATTTCAGTTTCAGGAGGGATTTTGGGATCTTTCTCATATACTTCGAGCATAATGGGATGTGATTTCTCGTTTTTATTTGTTGTTATTTTCTCGAATTCATCGATTGTAATGCTTTCTTTAACGACAAAGGTGAATTGTCTACCGCTTCGTAAAGCTACGACATTGAAATGGCTCCTGGCGATAGCTTTTGTTTACCACGTAAATCTGTCGTCTCTTCTGATGGACATAGCGTTACTCGCCACTTGGTTGCCGATCCTCTTAATGTGTTCGCTTAGAGTTTCAATCTTTTCTGTCATCTCTGAGTATACAATATCTAATTTCTCATTGAGGTCAGCGGATATTCTACGGTTTCCTGTGAAGACTTTATTCATTCTTGACTTTGAACTTCTTTCTTGTCTACTCACAATATTATCGTAGCTGCTTGCGGAATTGCATCTGCTCTCCCTAAATCACTGATCACTCAGGTTCATCACATCATAGAACTCAACTCGTTTTTCGAAGTCGGAAGAAACGGTATCGTCCTCAGCAAAATGTTGAGACAAACCATGTCTGTCCAAAAGGGTCGAAACTGCTTCTCCTCCGCGAATATTAGTGGTCCTCCTTTTCGTTGTCTCTCTTTTCGAAATCTCTACCTAAAGATATGTTTTCTATTAGCCTTTTAGCATGTACAAGTCTTCGGGTACCGAAGTTACCCTTGCTGGCTGTATCAAGGATGGTTTGATAGTCTAGGTTTAGTCCTCTATAGAAAGCTTTGAGGAGTTGGGGTTCTGATAATCCATGATGTGGGCACTAAAGTTGGTAGCTCTTGAACCTCGTCCAGGAGTTTTAAAGGATTCACGGCTACCTTGAATGAATATGGATATTTCTCTCCTTGCTTCCTAGTATCTCTCCTCGTCAAAGAAGTGATTGATGAAAGCGCTTCTAATATCTTTCCAACCAAGTCAGGGATCCTGGTGGTAGCTGGTTCAGCCACCTCATGGCGTCACCTTCTAGGAAGAAAGGGAAAAGCTTCCAGAGATTGAAATCGTCGTTCAACATGTCTTCTAGCATCTCGATGTGATAGTTCGGGTGTTCGGTAAGAATACCACTGAACTGGTTTTTGCTCGCCATAATTAGGAAGTTGATATCAAGCTCAGAGCTTCCAGTATGGTTATCGGATAATCGAATATCAGACTTATTAGAATAGGTGCTCCTGGGGTTTTGGTATTCGATCATTGGCAATTCATGCTTCGTCTCATTCTTTGGAGATTTAGTGATTTGATTGGGGATTAAAGCCCCCTGATAATTAATTAGTTGGATTGCTTCGTTGCTTCTATTGTTCATTGGTTCTATCAAGACTACTTTCTTATTATCAGAATCAGTAAAGGGGTACTTACCTGATTGCGGCTGGTCGGTATCGATCGATGGCAATGGAAGGGTGTCGCACGACAGTAGTGGACCAGCGTCGATCGATTCCAGACGAGTTCCGTCGATCGATGGTTGTTGTCCTGCATCCATATTCTCTCCTTTATGTACCTGCATCATCAGGTTTAGGGAGAGAATATACTAGCAAACTGTAAAGTAAAAATCTAGACAATATTCTAAACAAAATCTAATAGCGATAAGAAAGACTCCCCGGCCACGGCTCCAAATTTGATGTGGGTCTTTTTATTTCACTTTAAAATTAACCCTATTTCCCACTTTTTATTTCAGTGAAGTACTTAGGGATCGAATCTACTGAGACTCTACGATTGCAAAATAGACTTATTGTTTTTGAAATAAAGGTAAATGAATTATAACAATAACAATAAAAGCAATTTCAAGATTTATTTGGTTTGTGAGGATTAAATTAAGAGATTATACTTAGAGGTAATTCTTAGGTATTATTAGATACTACAGATTTATAGATAGCTAGGGTTTTATTAAGCCTTAGGGTTTAGGAGATCACTCTCGTGCATCTCAACTGAGTATCGATCGATGCCCACTAGGTGGTGTCGATCGATGCTCATTCAAAACAGTATTGGTTTCACGGTTTGATGGGTTCACTAAATTTCCAATTCAAATCTTGTTTGTTACCGGTTATTTAGATTGTTTAAGATAGATTCCAGGTTATAAACAAACTCTCGCTTGCGCTATTGAACCCTAATTTCTAAGGTTGAGGTGATCAAGTACAACTTAGCATTAAGAAATACATAAACAAAGAACCAAGAGCATTACCCTATCAATTCTACAAAATCAGCCATACATTATTACCATTGAATATCCTTAAATCTAATATCGAACTACTCATACATAGCAATAAAGAACATGAATAAATTGCGTAGAATAATCTGAGTAAAAAGATAAGGAGTTCAAGATATTCTCTGTAATGATGATCAGATCTTTCTCTCCAACAAATGTAGCAATGTGTTCCAAGTCTTAATTCTCAAACTCTTGTATAACTTAGAAGACAACCCTTTCTTAGATCTCCTAGGCTTAGGTTAAAACTAAGATAGAAAACCCTAATAAATAGTCTAAATTTCGGCCAGTGACTAGTCTTGCAAATAATGAAACTTCTTGGTAAAACTTGTAATTACTTAAGCCTTCACCAATCTTGCTGTCGACTTGGCTGTCGATCGACGCACACTGTGTGACGTCGATCGATGGTCCGTTCATAAATCTGGATCTGACTCTGAGTTTCTACTAAGCACCCTAAATGCTCCAAAATATCCCAAAAACTCCTATTGCTTCCAATGAGTACATGAACCTGTAAATGCTTTAAAACAGTACCAATTGCATATAAAAGACTCTAAAAGTACTCTATATATTATATGTAAAATAGGTAAATTCCATAGGCCTGATCATTTCTACACTAACAGGTCCGCGATCCGTCCACCAGGGATTCAGAGAGAAGACTTCGAGCTGAAGCCCAAATATTTTTCCTTAGTGGGCCAACACCCTTTTCATGGTCTTCCTCATGAAAATACCATAGACCATCTCGAAACAATCAAGGGTTTTATGTCTAGAATCAAGGTTCATGGTGTCTCTGAAGACTACCTTTTTTGCAAGCTGTTCCAACATTTTCTTTCTGGAGATGCGGTTTATTGACTGAAAAGCCTATAACTATGATTTCTCACTTCCGAAAATGATATCAAGATTGGATTTCTAACTGAATTCCTTGATAGCGTGAGTTCTGAAGAGATGAGAAATAGAATCTATACATTCTCTCAGGGTCCTGGTTAGGCTTTTAAGGTTTCGTGGGCAAGATTCAGAGCTCACCAGCGAGACTGCCCACACCATGTTTTTTTTTTCGAAATTCACCTACTGAATATTTTCTTCAGAGGCCTCGATCGGACATACCAAGCAGCTTTGGAGACTGTGAGTCAAGGGAATTTCAACACCAGGAGCCCTGCAGAAGCTACAAATCTCATTGAAAATATAGCATCTAGCACTACTTTTGAGAAGACCAATTTTAAAAGGATGAAGAAGGCGGAGAACTCGAGTAAAGATCAGATATCGGAGGCAAAAGCAACCATAGCATCGGTTGAAACCCTCATGGTATGACGTAATCATTCTCGATCCATTAACATGGACGATGACTATTTGCCAGAACAGGAAAAGCAACTAGAGTATATGGAAGAAGCCAGCTTCCCAATTCTGCAATTCTGACCTGAAGAAGGTAGTTTCACCAGAGGCTACAATGCAGCTATGAAGGTGCGAGAGAGGGACAGAAAATCAAGGATGAATCAAGTCTTCACAGGGAACCGTAGAGTAGTCGCCAACTTCAATGATAAATTAGACTTAACATACTCGGAGATGACAAAGAAATTTGAAACCCTGAGTGAACTAGTTAAGAGGATCGACAACCAGGTTGCAAATAACGCCCTCTGATAGGGCCTGTTATTTACCACTATTGTGCCATGATATCAGCCATATTTAGAGTCTATTATATGTGTTTGGAGTATATTTTAGAATATTTTCAGGTTCAGGTACGTTCTGGAGAAATTTGGTGATTCTGGAGCTTTTAGAGATGCAGAACTTCGTAGTGCGTCAAATGTTTAGCAATGGATGGAGAACTTCCCACGGTGATATTGAGCTGATATTTTGAGAGAAGATATACCATTGAGATACATTTCCAATGACACTGGTTTTAGGTCCATCAGATGGTTAGATCTAATGTTATGCACGATTTACTAAAGAGTGGCCTGTCTGCCTCGCGAGAGGAAGCTGTCGAGGGGATTAATGAGTGTCGATCGACGGCACATTCTAACCATTGATCGACGGTGATCCCAGAAGACAGACACGACTTTTTTATGGCCGAATTAAGCCCAGATGTCATGGCAAGTTACCAGAATACCCCTGCACGAGTTTAGACCTAATTTATATAGTTTTCTACGCCATTGTTGTGGCTAAGCTTTAATCTATCTATTGTTCTAAAGTTAGGAGAGAAAGGAGGAACTCCTTCAGAGTCCTCCTGGAACTCCTTTCATTCTTTATTTGATTTATATTCTATATCTATTGTATTCATCTATGATTTCTATGACAAAGATCATGTCTGAGTAAATCTCTTGTTATATTTAGGGTTTAGAAAATTGTATTGATGGATTAGCCAAACAATAGAATTGATAGGGTGATTATTAGATCTATCAATAGAATTTTCTTTATTGCTTGTGTTCTAGAGTAGCTTACTAGAACCCTGATCATAGGATAGTTACGCGCAAGCGAGAGCATGGTCTACTACCGGAATTAATCTTGTTGAGCTTGGTTGCTAGAAACAAACGAGAGTTGATTTATTTAATCTAGTGAACATATCAATTAGGTCTTAATGCTTGACTCGAGAGACCATCGATCGACGCAATATCATTTCCATCGATCGATATTCATTACGTGTCAACAAGCAAGAGCTGAGAAATCGGACTTTGTCAATAGATTAGACTCGCAGCGAGAGCTGATCGTCTTTTACATTATATATCAAGTTCTATGATTAAAATCCTTAGCTTTTATCCTCGATAATCCACTTTCCTGAAACCCTAGATCTAGCTATTTATTATTATTGTTCACAACAACCAATCAATCAACTTGCTACTTTATTCACTGCCTATTAATTTGTTTGCCTAGCTTAATCTATACATCTATAGTCTATTGTATGCACACACTCCCTGTGGATTCGATTCCTAAGTACTACAACTTAACCTCTTATTTGAAAGAGTAAAAAGTAGCTTATAGGGTTAATTTTATAGTGAAAAATAAAAGATACATCAAATTTGACGCCATTGCCTGGGAGCAAGGATTCGCCATTAGACTCAATTTGTTTGAATTAGTCTAGGTATTTTTCTATATTAGTTTACTTACATAAAATATTTCTTGTGTTTCAGGTACATACTAGTACATGGAAGCTATGAGCAGAGGATTTTAGGGTTCTTTAAAAAAGGAACCTGCTGATTCACGCAAGATCCATAAGTCTACGAGGGCAGTCGACACCCTCCAAGCACTGATCGCTAGCAAAGAGAAGTGAGCA
Organism: Moricandia moricandioides; assembly: GCA_905132885.1. Taxonomy (NCBI): domain Eukaryota; kingdom Viridiplantae; phylum Streptophyta; class Magnoliopsida; order Brassicales; family Brassicaceae; genus Moricandia; species Moricandia moricandioides. The sequence goes on from CAJHQQ010000467.1 coordinate 166,521, forward strand.
TCGATCGACACCAATTCTTCACCGTCGATCGACACTAACATCATGACATCGATCGACACGCACACTTCGTCGTCGATCGATACTACTTGCGAGAAGATATAGAAGGTCGAAGTACTCATACTGAGAGTTGACAAGAATGGCATCTTACGGGACGAAAGAGGTCGTGCGCACAACAGTGCAGGACAATTTATTCATGCACAAGGGATTGCAATCCCTGATGCTACTGTTGTTACTGTGAATTCTAGGATTGAACTACAAAAGGAACTTAGAGACTACAACAGGCCTGAGGATTTCTACACCAAAAGGTCTGCGATGCATTGTTCTGCACCACAAAGGAATGTCTTTGAGCTGAATCCTGCATATATATCTCTTGTGGTCAGCATCCTTTTCATGGTCTTCCTTATGAATGTCCCACTAACCATCTTGAATCATTCAATGATTTAGCGTCGACCATTAAGTACAATGGAGTCTCGGAAGATTACTACTTCTGAAAATTATTACCATACTCTCTTGCTGGAGAAGAAGCATGTTGGTGCAAGAGGTTGCCACCAGGATCTCTCACTACCTGGAATTACATCACAAACGCCTTCCTCACCAACTTTCTCTATGATACTGAAGCAAATATGAAGATCGAGATGGAAGCTAGGCTGACATATATGTAGAGGAAGAATAAGAAAAAGAAGATGGATATGGAGCGCTGAGAAAAGTAGAAGAAGCCGATTTGAGTTATCCGATTCAGCATCGATCAACAGTAAGACTTCAACGTCGACCGGAGTTAAGACCTCAACATCGATCGACACTAACCCCTGTTTTCGATCGATACCATTCTTGGATCTAGAAGAATTCGTGAAGCAGTTGGATGAAGCACAACCTGAAGATTTGGGTCAGGACTCAGAGCAGAAGCTTAATGACGATCAGCACACTTCGAGAAGAGATCTGGAAACTTCACCAAAAGCAGGCATTGATCGACACCCACCAGAGAACATCGATCAACAGCCACCCAACTTCATCAATCAACACCCATTATTAGACGAACAGCCAAGTTACATGAATGAACCAAGACCGGTTGAGGAGAGATTGCACGTGTCCAAGACCTCACACCTTTTTGTCCCTGAACATCTACGACCACCTATCTTCACAGAAGAAGCTGCTGGTTTTCACAAAAGAGCAAAGATGGTACATGACCCTGTGAAGTTTGTTGGTTCCCAGTGCTGTTTTTGACGTTGAATCTCCTATTCCACCAGATGGAAGTGTGCATATGGATCTCTACGTTGAGATATTTGATGATCTTCAGCATCCAGTTATTTCTCAGAGAGTATTGAAGTATGAAGGTGACGCTAACCAAGGACCATCGGTCGTAGCATCGATCGACACCATCACTGGTGAATCGATCGACGCAGTCATTGGAACATCGTTCAACATCATAACTAGAGAATCGATCGACACTCATCACGGATCAGAGCAAAATGAGTTTGAATTGTTTCATAATCTTTTCGATGGAGGCACCACGAGATCAGAAAAGTTTGGGGGAAAGAAGAAGAGGAATTGGAAGAAGAGAAAAAAGGATCAAGGAAGTTCATAAGTTATCATTGATTCCCCACTTCTCAGATGGTTTCAAGAAGTACTGAGTGCGCAGCAGATGCTTCTTGCAGCTGTTTGCAATGCTTCGAGCACTCCTTATTGCTGAGATGATAGACAAAGGAGAAGAGTCAATGGAGGCTTTCAAAAAATGTGTGATGAAGGTGAAGATATTGGACGTTGGGAATTGTTTTTGAGCAAGTTCCCAATCTCATATGGCCTGAATCAGAATTGCGAAACCTCAGGCTTAAGACTATAACCAAGCGCTGAGTGGGAGGCAACCCATTGTTTAGTAAGTGTTTATTTAGGTTTTACTTATATTACTATTTATTTCGAGTTTCATTTTATTTTTACAGATGATATACTATGGATTTTACCTATTTTACCAATGATATATAGTATATTTAGAGTCTTTTATATGCATTTGGTATTGTTTTAGAGCATTTACAGGTCCAAGTACTTATTGGAAGCAATTGGAACTTTTAGACTATTTTGGAGCAATTAGGATTGCTCAGCAAAGACCCAGATTCGGATTCAGATTTATGAACCAAGTATCGATCGACATCACACACTGTGCGCCGATCGACGACGAAGTCGGCTGAAAGATTGAGAAATTACAAGTTTTACCCAGAAGTCTCATTAATTGCAATTCAAGTCCCTTGCCGAAATTTAGACTATTTATTAGGGTTTTCTATCCTTGTTAACCCCTAAGCTTATTATTCAGAAACTAGGCAGCCACAAAGTGACACCAGAGTTTTTAGAGTTGGAACACATTGCTACATCTATTGGAGAGAAATATCTTATCATCATTCATAGAAGATCTTGAACTCTTTATCTTTTTACTCATTCCATTCTATGCAATTTATTCATAATTTACTGATGTCTTTTATTGCTATGTCTGAGTAGTTTCTATTAGATTTAGGTTTATTCAATGGTAGTAATGTATTGGTGATTTTATAGAATTGTTAGGGTAATCATCTTGGTTCTTGGTTTAAGTTGCACTTAATGCTAAGTTGAATTTGTTCACTTCAATCTTAGAAATTAGGGTTCTATAGCGCAAGCGAGAGCATGATTATAGCCTGGAATCTTTCGTAAATAATCTAAATAACTAGTAACAAATGAGAGTTCAATTAAATGTTTAGAGAATCTACTAAAACACAAAATTAGTAATATTTAGAATGAGCATCGATCGACGCCAACGTATTTCTATCGATCGACGCTCAACCGAGATGCGCGAGAGTGATCTCCTAAGCTCTAAGGTTTAAATAGAGAATGATACTTAATAAAACCCTAGCAATCAATTAATCTGCATTATTAAAATCCACATGAGAATTTCCCCTAAGTCTAAAGCCCTAATTTAATATTCACAAACCAAATCAATCTTAAAAATTGCTTTTATTGTTATTTTTATAATTAATTTAGCCCGAAGTCGAAAATAATAAATCAATTGTGCAATCTTAGAATCTCTGTGGATTTGATCCCTAAGTACTACAATGAACCTTATATTTGAGAGAGTAAATTGGGAATATAGGGTTAATTTGAAAGTGAAATAAAATCCCACATCAAATTTGGTACCGTTTCCGGAGACTCTTTCTTATTGGCATTAGATTTCGTTTAGAATATTGTCTAGATTTTTACTTTACTCTTTGCTAAATTATTCTTTCCCTAAACCTTATGGCAAAGGTACTAAAAGGAGAGAATATGGATTCTGGACAACAACCATCGATTGACGTTTGTCCACTGCTGTCGGGCGACACTCTTCCATTAACATCAATCGATACCGATCAGCCGGAAGCAGGTAAGTACGCCTTTACTGAATCTGATAATAAGAAAGTAGTCTTGATATAACCAATGAATAATAAAAGCAACGAAGCAAGACAACTAATTTATTATCAGGAAGCTGCAATTCCTAATCAAATAATTAAATCTCCAAAGAATGAGATAAAGCTTGAATTGCCAATGCACGAATACCAAAATCACAGCAGAGCATATTCCAAAAGGTCTGCAATTCGGTTATCCGATAACCATTCTGGAATCTCTGCACTTGATATCGATTTCATAATTATGGCACGAAAAAATCATTTCAGTGGTTCTCCTGCTGAACACCCGAACGATCACATCGAGATGCTAGAAGACATGGTGAGCGACAATTTCCATCGCTGCAAAATTTTCCCTTTTTCCCTAGAGGGTGACGCCAGGAGGTGGCTGAACCAACTTCCACCAGGATCCCTGACTTGTTGGGGAGAAAGCCGAAGCGCTTTCATAAATCACTTCTTTGACGAGGAGAGATACTAGGAAGCAAGAAGAGAAATCTCCACTTTCGTTCAAGGTAGTCATGAATCTTTTAGAAAATTCTTGACTAGGTTTAAGAGCAAACAACTTTCGTGTCCGCACTATGGATTCTCAGAACCTCAACTCATCAATACTTTCTATAAAGAACTAAACCAAGACTATCAAATCATCCTTGATACAGCCAGCGACGGGAATTTCGGCACCCGAAGCCCTACAAGCGCTAAAAGGCTGATAGAAAAAATAGCCTTAGGTCGAGCTTTCGAAAGAAGAGACACCGAAACTAAGGAACCACCATTATTCACAGAGGAGGAGCACTCGTTCCGAGTTAGAGAAACTCTTGTATCAATTGCAGCCCTTCTGGATGGAAATGACCTATCTCGATATTATGGTGAGAGAAACTCTGTCCCTTCCAATTTCGAAAAAGGAGTTGAATTCTCTGATGTGATGAACCGACACGATAAACAATTTAGGGAAGACGCTGGCGATTTCACAAGAAACTACGACACCACTGTGAACAGATACGAAAGAAATTCGAAGTCAAAAATGAACCAAGCCTTCACAGGAAACCATAAGATAGTCGCCGACCTCAATAAGAAGTTAGATCTTATATACTCAGAAATGATAGAAAAATTTGAAACTCTGAGCGAACACATCAAGAGAATCGACAACCAAGTGGCGAGCAACGCTATGTCCATCAGGAGAGAGGACGGATTTTTAAATGGTATAACAGATGCTAACCCCAATAGCCATTGCAGTGTCTTAGCTTTGCGAAGTGGTCGACAACTCACCCCTGGAGTTAAAGAGGGTATCACCATCGATGAATTCACAACAATCTCAATGAACCAAAACGAAAATGAAAAATCGCAACCCATCCCGCTCGAAATGTACGAGAAGAACCCTGACATCCTCCCTGAATCCGATTTACTAGAAAGGAATGATGATCTTGAAGAATTAGTTGTTGAACCTAAGGGAAAAGGCATAGGCGTAGGAAACATTGATCGACACCCCTTACCGGACATCGATCGACTATCTGAGTCTATAATTGATCAACATTCGGATCATAGAATCGATCGACACCCTGACCCAGAACCAACCAAACCGGTTAGGACAAAAGTCTACCATGCAAACGCTCCCTTTCCCCTGAAAAATGCTAAGCAGAAGAAAAACCATCTAGACAAAGCAATATGCAAGAAAGCGTTTGACAAATTAAACATTGAGATGCCACTAAGAAATGCCATTCACATCTCGTCCGCCATTAAATCTGCATCTATTCATCGTGTTTCTATGCGAATGCAGTCTCGAAATTGACTTAACGAAAGTCTCCAAGCCAAAACTCAAAAGAAAGGAACACAGATCGACCAACTAACCCGTATGGCGAGTTGGATGGTACGAACCGACCAACTCGCCCGAATGGTGAGTTGTACTGTCCAACTTGCCATACGGGCGAGTTGGATGGAACAGATTGACCAACTCGCCCGTATGGCGAGTTGGACAAGGCAAACTTGCCATACGGGCGAGTTGGTCAGCACCGATCGACCAACTCACCCGTATGGCAAGTTTGACAAGGCCAACTCGCCATACGGGCAATTTGGTAGGCATGACACAACTAATTCACCCATTTGGCGAGTTAGATAGCATGAGCAATTTGACTCGCTCGTTCGGCCAGTCGAATCAAATCAATCAAGTTTCACCTCCTCCTCGTTAAACTCCCTCTTTCGATACTTGATCTAACTTTTTTTTGTTTTGTATCGATCGGGATTGACATTGGAACTTTACCGAAAGAACTCATTTTCTCGAGAAACAATCGGGTCGATCGTATGAGACGATAACGGTTAACTAAACACCTAGAGTCACACGTCCCATAGGAAAGATCCTAACTCTCGGACGACGTTGTCTTAGCTCGGCTAAAGGCCCACTCTCGATTTTATCCGAAATCAAGCCCAAACTTTGTGACGGTTATTCTATTATTTTGCAGGAAAGGATAAATGTTAAGTTTGAAGGGATAAATGTCAAGATCGAAGGATAAATGTTAAGTTTCCGAAGATAATCATGAAGATCGAGGAAAAAAAGAATATTTCCGCGAAGCGATAAATTCGACCAACGGTAGAGGGGAAAAGAGCAAACCGCCTCTAAAGGAGTATATAAGGACTTCAAGGGTGATGATGCAGAGGACACACGAAAATCTCTACTCAGAGGAAACATAGATTATCACTTAGAGCATTTTGGCAAGTTTCCATTTTTGTTATTCGAGCTGCGACTCAACTAGAGTTTTCCAGTCTTAGGTTATTAGAACTAGGGATCTCACTGGCAGCTCTCATAGCCTAGGCTCCTATCCTGTTGTAAACCCATATACACAAATTCGGAATAAGACATATATTTTCTCTCTTTTCGATTCTTACTTTGTTTTCCATATTTACTTAGTATTCTTATGATTGGCGTGTGGTTTAGCAGATATCTGGGATCTCTGGGAAACTTTGGTTTATCCCACGTTCCTAATTCAACGGAAACCGACTGTGCAAATTTTGGTTCCCACATTCTCTATTAGATTTAGGGTGATTCAATGGTAGTAATGTATTGTTGATTTTATTGAAATTGTTAGGGTAATCTTCTTGGTTCTTTGTCTAAGTTGCTCTTAATGTTAAGTTGAATTTGATCACCTCAACTATAGAAATTAGGGTTCTATCACGCAAGCGAGAGCTTGGTTATAACCTTGAATCTATCTTAAACAATCTAAATAACTAGTATCAACGAGAGTTGAATTAGAAGTTGAGAGAATCTATCAAACCGCGAAACCAGTACTGTTTAGAATGAGCATCGATTGACACCATCTTATTGCCATCGATCGATGCTCAGCCAAGATGCGCGAGAGCGATCTCCTAAACCCTAAGGATTAAATTTAGAACAATACTTAATAAAACCCTAGGAATATATTAGTCTGCATTATCTAAATATTAGGATTGCTTTTATCCCCACAAACCAAATCAATCTTAAAATTGCTTTTATTATTATTGTTATAATTCAGATAGCTTTAATTCGAAAATAATAAGTCTATTGAGCAATCCTAGAGTCTCTAAGGATTCGATCCATCAGTACTACACTGAACCTCTTAAATGAGAGAGTAAATTGGGAATATCGTGTTAATTTGAAAGTGAGAAAAATAAATCCCACACCAAAATTTGGCGCCGTTGTCGGGGACTCTTTCTTATTACCCTTTGATTTCGTTTAGAATATTGTCTAGTTTTTACTTTACTCTTTGCTAAATTATTCTTTCCCTAAACCTTATGACACAGGTTCTTAAAGGAGAGAATATGGATTATGGACAACAACCATCGATCGACGGAGCTTATCTTGAATCGATCGATGTTAGTTCACTGCTGACGGGTGACACTCTTCCATTGCCATCGATCGATACCGATCAGCCGGAAGCAGGTAAGCACGTCTTTTCTGATTCTGATAATAAGAAAGTAGTCTTGATAGAACCAATGAACAATAAAGCAACAAAGCAAGCTAGCTAATTAATTATCAAGGAGCTACAACCCCCAATCAAATCACCGAACCTTTAAAGAAGGAAATGCCAATGCTAGAATACCTAAATTCCAGTAGAACCTATTCCAATAGGTCTGCGATTCAATAATCTGATAACCACACTGGAAGCTCTGAGCTTGATACCGACTTCCTAATTATGGCGCACAAAAATCAGTTCAATGCTTTTCCCAGTGAACCACCGAACGATCGCATCGAGATGCTATAAGACATGATGAACGACAATTTCAATCGCTGAAAACTTTTTCCTTTCTCCCTAGAAAGAGACGCCAAGAGGCAGATATTAGAAGCGCCTTCATCAACCACTTCTTTGACGAGGAGAGATACTGGGAAGCAAGAAGGGAAATATCCACTTTCTTTCAAGGTAGCCGCGAATCTCTTAAAAACCCTTGGACGAGGTTCAAAAGCTACCAACTTTCGTTCCCTCGCCATGGATTCTTAGAACCCCAACTCATCAACACTTTCTATAGAGGACTAAACCTAGACTATCAACCCATCCTTGATACAACCAGAGAGGGGAACTTCGGCGACCGAAGCCCTGCAAGCGCTAAAAGGATGATAGAAAACATAGCTTTAGGTAGAGCTTTCGAAAAAAGAGACACCGAAAGGAAGCAACCACCATTGTTCGCAGAGAAGGAACACTTGATCCGAGTTAGAAAAAAATTGGCATCAGTTACAGCCCTTTTTCACGGAAATAACTTATCTCAACATTATGGTGGGGATAAACATAGACGTGGGAGACATCAATCGACACCCAGAACTTGACATTGATGGAAAGCCTTTACGGAAAATCGATCGACACCCTGAAGAAACAATTGATCGACGCTCTGACCCAAAATCAAACTACACGTTTATAACAAGGACCTACCAAGCGAAAGTCCCCCTCCCTTCAAAAAACGCTAAGCAAAATAAGAAGCACCTAGAAAAAGCGATATGCAAAAAAGCGTTTGACAAAAGTAAACATTGAGATGCCGCTAAGTGATGCTATTCACATCTTGTCTGCAATTAAGTAGTACGTGAAAGATGCAGCATCACGAGGATTCCATGAATCGGAACACTGCGTGATGATGGTATCTGAAGAGTTGAGCGAAATTATTCAATGAAAAACTTCAGTTAAAACTTCCTGATCGCGGTAGTTTTGTTTTGGACTGCGATATTAGCGATTAAAGATTTCAAAGATCCCTCTGCGATTTAGGCTCTACTGTCAACCAGATGCCTTATTCCGTTGCAGTCGCTCTCGGGCTAACACAGTTTCAATCTACCAGGGTCACACTCCTTTTAGCTGATAGATCCACTAGAACTCCAAAAGGTGTACTTGAGGACGTATCCGTACGTATTCACAACTGCGATATACCTGCAGATTTCATAGTACTTAAATACGAGCAAGAACCTCGAAATTCCATTATCTTAGGAAGACCTTTCCAGGCCACTGCCGGGTCGATCATTGATGTCAGAGAAGGACGTATATGCCTCAACATAGGGAAGATACCGATGTTCTTTGGTATGGAAAAGATAATAAAACAACCTTTAATCGATGGTCAAACCTACCATATTGATTACGTTTCCGACCTAGCAGAAAACATATTCACAGACATATGCTCGAGCGAACCGCTAGAGAAAGCAAGCACGTCTCCTTATGACGACATCTCTGTGTTAGAAGATCGCACTAGAGAGTATGCAAGGTTGATGGATGCCACAGAAGATATCTTTAATGTCAATCTTGAAGAATTTGATCCATCAATCCCAGTCGATCGACACCCCAATATCATCATCGATCGACAGCGTACTGTGACCTACGACTGGAGCAAAGAAAAAGTACCTGAAATCGATCTCAAACCTCTTCCAGCCGTTCTTAAATATGCTTTTCTTTACGAAAATTCCTATCTTGTCGTCATAAATGCAAACGTGAGTAGAGGAGAACAAGCACTGTTGTTGAATAAACTTTAGAAGCACCGCAAGGCTCTCGATAATTCGTTAGATGACACCCCGGGAATTTCCCTTATCTATGCATGCATATGATACAGCTTGATGATGAATCAAAATCTTCCATCGAGAATCAGAGGAGATGGAACCCTAATCTGAAAGAGGTAGTCAAAAAGGAAATCATGAAACTTCTAGAAGCAGACGTTATTTATCCGATTTCACACTGCAATTGGGTAAGCTCGGTTTATGTTGTCCAAAAGAAAAGAGGAATTACTGTAGTAAAGAATGATAAAGTTTAATTGATCCCTACTAGAACTGTCACCGGACACATGATGTGTATCGATTACAGAAAACTAAATACTGTTACAAGAAAGGACCATTTCCCCTCACCCTTTATCGATCAGTTGCTAGAAAGGCTCGCGAGCCACAAATACTATTGTTTTCTCGATGGATTTTCCGGATTCTTCCAGATCCCCCATACATCCGGACGAACAAGAGAAAAAAACACCTTTACTTGTCCTTATGGAACATTTGCATATCGCAGGATGCCATTCGGACTCTGTAACGCCCCTTCGACTTTCCAAAGATGCATGATGTCAATATTCACCGATATGATTGAGGACTCCATGGAGGTTTTCATGAATGACTTCTCAGTTTATGGTCCAAATTTCAAGGCATGTCTCGATAACCTGTGTAAGGTATTTGCTAGATCCGAAGAGAAAATCTGGTTTTGACTGGGAAAAATGCCATTTCATGGTCAACAGCGGAATTGTCTTGGGACACAAGGTCTCAGCAGCCGGAATTGAGGTTGGCAAGGCAAAGATTGACATAATGACAAAAATGCCACCACCCACTAATTTCAAAGACGTTAGAAGCTTTCTAGGACATGTTGGATTCTATAGGCGATTCATAAAACATTTTAGCAAAATTGCTAAACCCTTTACCGCACTTCTGTGGAACAAGTTAAAATTTGATTTTACGCCCGAATGTCTCAAAGCCTTTGAAATAGACATATCTGCGCTCGTATCCACCCCTATTGTCTAAGCACCAGACTGGGATCTGCCATTCGAGATTATGTGCGACGCCAGCGATTTTGATATAGGTAAAATACTTGGACAAAAGAAAGACAAAAACTTGCACGCTATATACTACGCCAGCAAAACTCTAGACGATGCGCAACGTAATTATGCGACAACGGAAAAAGAGATATTGGCTGTGGTATTCGCCTTCGAAAAATTCTGATCCTATATAGTCGGTTCGGAATTAGTAGTTCACACCGACCACACAGCATTGAAATATTTAATGAACAAAAATAATCTAAGCCGAGGCTACGATGGATTCTCCTTCTCCAAGAATTCGACATAGAATTCAAAGATAAGAAGGGAGTATAAAATGGAGTCACCGATAACTTATCACGAATAAGAGTAGACGATGACATCCCTATAGATGATTTCTTACCCATAGAAAATGTCTACTTAGCATAATCGACATTCGTGAGTAGTGTCAGTTCGGCGCATGAAGCAAAATCTATCGACGAAACACTGATACCATCGAGCGATTGCAGCCATAAAGCATCGATCGATGAAGCTTTTGAGAAGGACGATGAAATAATCATTCCAATAAATATCAACGTCACTTGTAATCCTTAGACCCCAAATGATGATTCTCCCAGAGGTAGTAGTTTGAGTCGGGGGTGTCTGTACTAAACACCACAAATAGACCTTGGTACGCAAATATCGTAAATTATCTTGCGGCCGAAGTAGAACCCGAACTTTTCAAAGTATATCATAAAAAGAAATTCCATAGAGAAATCCATAAAGCATCGATCGATGTTTGCCATCCAGCATCAATCGATAGTACACTTGAGAAGGACGATGAAACAATCATTCCGATAAATATCAACGTCAGTTGTAACCCTTCAATCCCGAATAATAATTCTCCCAGAGGTAGACGTTTAAGTCGGGGGTGTGTGCACTGAACACAACTGATAGACATTGGTATGCAGATATAGTAAAATCTCTTGCGCCCGAAGTACAACCCAAACTCTTCAAAGGATATCATAAAAAGAAAATTTTTAGAGAAATCCGGATATATCACTGGGATGAACCTTATCTTTACAAACAATGTTCTGATGGAATATATAGACGATGTGTTGCCGAACGCGAAACTCCAGAAATTTTATATCACTGTCACGGATCCGATCATGCCGGACATTTTGCTAGTTTTAAGAAAGTGTCAAAAATCCTACAAGCAGGCTTTTGGTGGCCGACCATGTTTCGAGACGCTCACGCCAATGTAGCGAAATGTGATCCCTGCCAAAGAAGAGGAAAAATCAGCAAGAGAAACGAGATGTAATAAAATTTCATATTTGAAGTTGAAGTATTTGATTATTGGGGCATCGATTTCATGGGCCTTTTCCCTTTTTCTTCGCACGGAAATAAATACATACTGGTCGCTGTAGATTATGTATCTAAATAGGTGGAAGCAATAGCAACCCCAAAAAATGGTATTGCTGTTGTCGTAAAACTCTTCGAGAGTATTATCTTTCCCAAATTTGGAGTTCCGCGAATCGTAATAAGCAATGGAGGTACCCACTTCATTAACAAAGTATTCGAAAAACTGCTCAAGAAAGATGGAGTTCACCATCGAGTAGCTACACCTTATCATCCTCAGTCCAGTGGACAAGTAGAAGTATCTAACAGTCAGATCAAAGAAATCCTTAAAAAGACGGTAGGATCAACCCGTAAAGATTGGTCTTTGAAGTTAGATGATGCACTTTGGGCATACCAAATAGCGTTTAAAACACCATTGGTCTCATTCCACTAAATCTATGAAAAATCCTGCCATCTCCCTATAGAGCTAGCGCATAAAGCCGAATGGCCCATAAAGAGATAAACTTTGATGCTAAATCCGCAACAGAAAAGAGATTTATTCAGCTAAATGAGCTCGACGAAATCAGACATCCCGCTTACGAGAACTCGAAATTGTACTAGGAGAGAACAAAAGCCTATCACGATAAGAAAATTATTTCACGGCATTTCGTACCGAACGATCAAGTACTCATTTACAACTCTCGATTAACTCTATTTCCTGGAAAACTACGTTCTCGTTGGTCCGGAACCTTCACCATCAAAGAAATTATGCCTTACGGGACAATTGTCCTATTTAATCCTAAAGGAGAAGATTTCATGGTGAATGGGCAACGAGTGAAACATTATTGGGCTAGAGCTGAAATTCCGCATACTCCGACCACATGTCTGAAGGTGCCTAATCCCGAATGATAAGTCCATTTTTCGTCAAACTAACGACTTAAAACAAGTGCTGAGTAGGAGGTAATCCAGTAATTTAATAATAAAATAATATACATATAAAAAATAATAATAAAAACATAAAACAAAAAGAAGAACATCTATAATAGCAATAAATCAATAAAAAATATATAACAATTATCTATTATCTATTATCTATTACTTATGCAATCACAAAATTGTTTATTTATGCGAGAGGTGACAGTCTTCTCTGACAATCTACAGCGTCTCGCTTTCCAGTCAGCTGAGCTCACCTCGACACGGCACCCCTCAGAGTACGACGCGGAGGAGGTCTCTGTCCAGCATTCCCAGTCGCAGCAGCCGCAGCGGACAAGCCAACACAGCCACATCCACCTCTCCCAGAGTTCCCTCAGATTCCAGAGATCCCCATACACAACCATGGTGCTTTCCAGCGAGTCGTGTTGGACGCGCTTCGGGCGATATGGGCCAGGGTAGTGACGATGTCACGGTGTCAGTGTTTCAGACGTCCTAGGACCAGAGCCAGATCAGCAACAGCACCACAGCAGCAGCAGCAGGACCAGGATACATCCGACGAGGAGTAGTCTTTTCGATACTCCTTTATCTTTCATTTTATTTCCCTTTCAGACTTATTCTCATATTTCTTTTTCTTGTTGCATGTGGATACAAACAAACTATTTATTGCTGTTTGGATTTTATTCTAACGTGTTCTGGAGTGTCTAATAGGAGCTAACCCCAAAAGAGAGATGATCAGAATGGAGAGTAGACACAAAAAAATCAGTCTGCAAGCCTAGCATCGATCAACGCCGGCAAATTGCTATCGACCGATGACAAACTAACATAGCGTACCGTGTTCTTTAACATTATTTATATTATTACTCATATCATTATTTATTCTATTTATGAAGGTTTACCCGATAATTTGAATACCCATCGATTGATACCATACATTCACCATCGATCGGCGAGGATGGTTAATCGTCGGTCGATGCTCATCTACTACCATCGATCGATACTCATAACAGAGTTGGTATATTCTATTATCTCTAACACTGTTACTTATTATTTATTTTCTCTTAATCAATCCATGCGGATTACACTGGGGACAATGTCATTTAAGTCTTGGGGAGGTTCGCTGTGACACCCACGGTCATAAATAACCAGAAATGGCACAGTCGAGCTCCCCGAAAACCGATCCAAGGTTCCCGGAATACATCCTAGTTCCTTAGACTAGCAATCAGAAAACACCAACGTTCCTATTGGACATCGCCCGAGGCTTTTCAACCCGACCGAGCAAATACCCGATAGTTGGTTCGTCTAGACAAGGACTAATATCGTATGGAACCCGTACTTTAAAAATATTCTTTATAAATTATATATTTATTCATTCAAAAGAATCTTACAAAAATGTTATAGATTAACCTCGAGGTTTTCGGAAAACAATATTTATACATAAGATTGATTAAAACTACTTTGCAAGGATAATAAAACTATTATTGGCTAATGCTGTTCCTTCCTGTCCTAGAGTAATGTTCTCCCTCATACTGGTTACCTGCATCACAAATGAGTCATGAGTAACTAGTGTACTCAGTGAGTCTAATCTCTCACCCCCAACACATATCAGTAGTATCCCGAGCAGTTCACTCCATTCGTTTGCAGTGGAAATGTATTCCATAATTATTATAAATATAGATATAAGGCCTATCATTTCATCGATGTGAATCCTATCTAAAACATTACCTCCATGTCACCCTCCCTTCACACATATATAAATACAATATATATACTAATCTTGATAAACCACAAAGGCTAACCGAGCCTTGTGAGTTACAATTACCATCATCCTCGAATGTCCTTATGAACATTCGAGACTGCATCGTCATGCAGTACACAGCCTCCAGGTTGCTGCCCCATCATTTTGTCTTGATGTTCTTATTCCATTCGCAGGACCAAGTCACGGTAATGCAGAGACTTTAGGGAGGGTGAATATGATTAGACTTCACATGATTTGTATTCATATACTTAATAATATACATATATATATATATTAGTACCTGAGAAAAAGTACTAAGGCTCAGGATAAACCTCAAAGAATAATTCATAATAATCCTTAAGTGTTTACACAAGGTAAACACTTCATATTTCATTATATATTAAAAGACTTTGCTTATCAAAAAAAATCAAGTAATACTCATTCATAACTCGTCAATATCTATCTAGACTCACCTTTGATTCCATGAATTTGGCTAAAGAAGACTACACTCAAGCTCAATTAGCAACACTCCACTTCACTCCAGATTCAGAACGTGTGTATACAAGATCAGTCAGGTCGATTCAAACAGAAACTCAACTCAGCTTAGTTAAAAGCAGTTCAGTTCGGTTCAAGTATAATTTAGTTCAGCTAGGCCATTTAAAATATCTAAGAGACATAACTGAACCAAGATCAATTCATATAAGGGCTTAAGAAACTAATCTGTACAGGAAGCTTAACAACTCAGTCCACTGGTTCCAAACAAAACTTCTCTGAACTAGTAGCTAAGGCTTACTGATTTCCTCAAGCTTTAAGATGAAGTTTGTTGATATAAACTTCAAGCTTAACACACGTCTAACCAAGTCAGTAAAATATATCCATGTTAGTATCAAGGTCAGAAACAGAACAACTCTTTAGGGTCGCTTTACATCGACTGAAGCTTAACTAGAATTGATCTCATCAAACCTATAAACTCTTACCGATTCAAATCAACAACCTTCTGAACTTAGCTGTTACACCACTTACAGTTTAAGCCACGCATAACCTAATAACTACCATATAAAGCCGAGGACAGATTCATTCAGAAAAAATCTCAAGTGTAGCTAAACCAACAGAACTGCTCACAGAAAACTGATCCACACAGATTTTACCGATAAAAATCAAAGACTGAAGAACATGGTGATTATCAACTTCAGGATGCCAGAAATTCATCTCTTAAACACACCAAAACTCACTGACGTTAGAATAGGGTGAGAAAGGGTCGTTCAAGCTCACTTCTCTTTCTGAATTTTCTTTAAATTTTATATGGATTTGTTTTCACAGTTTTTTCTCTCTTTCTTTCTCTGAATTTTTCAGTCTTGTTTCTGAGATGAATGAGCTCGACCAGGAAGAGTAAAATATAATAAATGACATGGTAAATAGCAGGATAAGACTCAGAAAGAAAGGACAAAAGTTACAGTTCAGAATAAGACATGTGGTGAGCTGAATCACACTTTCCTTCCCATGAAGTAATGTCATTTCCTTTCCATGAAGAAACTTCAAGCCGGTGTGCAACTCATGACTTTCAATGTAGCAAGCAAGCAGGAAGGTGCAAGTCACATGTCCAGGTCATGAAGGAATCAAGCAGCCAGGCAGCACATGACATGCACATGACTTGCAAGCAGCTGAAAGTCTTCCAGACCATTTTTCGATCAAATGATTTCCGTCCATTGGTTCTCGCCCTGCTTTTGGATAAACTCGTCCAGGTTATATATAACTCGACCATAATAACTAAAAATTGATTGAGGGAAGTTATTTCCGCCTCAAGACAGTCCCGTCGAGAAATTAATTCACCAGGTCGATTTTATTTTAATTCTCGTCGGACGAACTCGAAACTGGTCGAGCGAGATTTTTCTTGACGAAATTCCAATCCGGTCGTGAGGGTTATTACATTCTTACCCCCTCAAAAGAATTCATCCCCTAATACTCAAAACACAGATACACACTTTGCTGATCCCTGGAGCCTATGCGAAGAGTTCATAATAAGCAGCTCTAAACTTATCCTCATCATCTCATGTCAAAAAAAAAAACTGATGGTTGGTTCCCCAAACTACTTGAACTTACAAAGTTTTTCTGATTCTCCAATCTTCTAATTTGACGTTCACATATCCACAAAGAACTTTTAGGATAGGAAGACTGGATTGCAAGTTCTCTAGTTTCTGGGCTCTATCATACTTGAGTCTTATATTTTCTTACACAACATCAACACTTAACATAATAGATGCATAAGCATATTTGAAAGAAGCTCTTGTCTATAGACAACCTTTCCAACTCTGATAAACTCACAACTCGGTACAGATCAATATATCAGATTTCCGATTTCCCAACTCTTACAAACAATCCTTTCTTTTCTAAGCAAACATTTTAAAGAAGAAATAAATGCGTTACTGCAATACAAATCTCTTCACTGCGGTTTACGTACTTCTTTTGACAGCCTTGAGTCTCTTAATACCATCAATCTGAAATCTTCCTATCTGCCTATCCTTGATTAGCTCTCTTGATGCATAGACGATTACCCTATCGTCTTTCATAAGCATTCACCTAAGCTAACACACGATACGTCCATTCAATAGTATATGGCTGGTTAGGCTCATGCACATCTAAGATATGTGTAGACGTAGAGACTTCCTCTAGCTGATTGCTTACTACATCAATCATTTTACTCCATTCCAAGGTAACACCATTCTAAGTCGATAAACTCAGCGGTTTATATGCTTTCTAACTCTTGAAAAACCTTCTGATGGTAACTGGCCAATCCAAAGGACTTCGAATCTCAATAACGGAGATTGGACATGACCATTCTGTAATAGTAGCGTTGTTTTTTAAATCTGCATAAACTCTTTTTTCTAACACTGATTGTCTTAAGAATCTAACTTCCAATTACCAGCAGAAACATTTACTAAATCTTGAAGCGTCCATCGAACGTCGAAACAAAACTGCACCCTATGACCGATCTTAACCACTCTTCAATTCTAGAACTTGATACTTGATCCTGATCGTCACGTCCTTGAATTAACAATAGTCAAATATAACCGCAAATTCTATTTCTTATTCTTTACCACTTACATGGGTACACTCCAAGGCAAAGAACTAAATCGAACGAAAATTTTCTCCAAACAAATCATCTATTTGCTACTTTGCTCGATTATAACCACTTGCGCAGATGTCTAGGCTATTGCAGAGAATCCAAGTTCAGGATGACTACTGAATAGGTTACTTCTAGATGTTGAAAATCCTTCCAAAGCCTTAAACAGATCTTTGAATTCTCTAATTATTGGACTGTCCTCTATACTCTGCTCCTTTTGATCTTCTACTTTCCCAATGATCAGGATAATAGAATACACTACTTCACCTTTTGCCAAAAGGAAGTCAACTCTCGAGACTGATACGACTAATGCTCCAAAACTTAGTATAATACAATTGTAACCCAACGGTGACTGGTCTTCTCCCAAAGTCTTCTTTCCTCAACAATTTCCTTAATTGAGCTCGGTAACTAGATAGCCAATCTCAGTCTAGATAGTAACAAACCGCTCTAATAGAACTATTAAGGAATTGGGATTGCATACGAAGGCATAGCATAATTCTGAATCGTAGCTAGTACTTCCACGAATAAGAACGATATACTTGAATTCACCAAAGTGAATCTTCCCTACAACAATGACACTACCCGGGAAATGCATCTATGTGTTGTTCCCGAATTAAACACAATATGGTCGGAAAATTCAGTCCATGAAAAGGTCTCTTACGACACCTTGATCACGCTTCCACTTATTTATTTAATTATTCATTTTTTTTTTAAATTAACACAACATATACTGGGATAAGAAGCAAACATGTGATTGGACCATTCAGGTGTATTCACGGTCCAGGCAACTAAAAAGAGTAGGCTCTACCCAAATAGCCAAACACTTGGTTAGGGACTAACTGTAAGGAAGAGCGAAAAATTCCACCAATTGGTACCCTAGGTATATAGGTAAAAGGAATCAGGTAAATTCATGGATAAGGGTAGAATTAAATCCTTAATTTTCAGAGGACGACCAAAGTGTGAATGACGTAAACGATCCAGGATTTATCCACTTGAACAATCATGACCATCCTGTCCTCGCTAGCCACAACCATAACAACTCAGGTTCCTCGGTCTTGATCTAATGAATCGTCCAACCAAAATAGTAAACTGATCCACACACACCTTACCGAT
Source organism: Moricandia moricandioides (assembly GCA_905132885.1). NCBI lineage: Eukaryota > Viridiplantae > Streptophyta > Magnoliopsida > Brassicales > Brassicaceae > Moricandia > Moricandia moricandioides. Next base: position 185,131 of record CAJHQQ010000467.1, read on the forward strand.
AAAAATCAAAGGCTGAAGAACATGGTGATTATCAACTTCAGGATGCCAACAATTCACCTTTTAAACACACCAAAACTCACTGGTTAAAGTTATAATAGGGTGAGAAAGGGTCGTCCAAGCTCACTTCTCTTTCTGAATTTTCTCAGAGTTTTTTATGGATTTTTTTCACTGTTTTTTTTCTCTCTTTCTCTCTGATTTTTTCTGTCTTGTTTCTGAGAGGAATGAGCTAGAGCAGGAAGAGTACAATATAATAAATGACATCGGAAACAGCAGGATAAGACTCAGAAAGAGATGACAAAAGTTTCAGTTCAGAATGAGACATGACTTTTAATGTAGCAAGAAGGCAGGAAGGTGCATGTCACATGTCCAGGTCAGGAAGGAAGCAAGCAGCTAGGCATCACAGGACATGCACATGACTCGCAAGCAGCTGAAAGTATTCCAGACCAGTTTTCGATCAAATGTTTTCCGTCCATTGGTTCTCGTCCTTCTTTTGGATAAACTCGTCTAGGTTATATATAACTCGACCATAATAATTAAAATTGATCAAAACTATCGAGGGAAGATTTTTCAGCCTCAAGACAGTCCTGTTGAGACATTAATTCACCGGGTCAATTTTATTTTAATTATGTTCGGACCAATTCCAAACTGGTCGAGTGAGATTTGTTTTGACCAAAGTCCAATCGCTTCGTGAGGGTTATTATATTATCCCCCCCCCCCCCTCTCAAGAATTCGTCCCTGAATTATCAAAACCTAGATACACACTTTGCTGATCACTAAAGTCTCTGCGACGAGTTCATAATAATCAACTGTAAACTTATCCTCATATTCTCATGTTAAAAACCGATGGTTGGTTCCCCTAACTACTTGAAGTTACATTTTTTTTTCTGATTCTCGAATCTTCTAATGGGACGTTCACTTATCCACAAAGGACCTTGAGGACAGGCAGACTGGATTGCAAGTTCTCTAGTTTATGGGCTTGATCATACTTGAGTCTTATATTTTCTTACACAACCTTTCCAACTCTATTAAGCTCACTACTCGTCACAGATCAATATATCAGATTGCCGAAATCCCTAACTCTTACAAACAATCCTTTCTTTTCTGAGCAAACATCTTAAAGAAGAAATAAATGCTACTGCAACACAACTCTCTTCACTGTGCTTTACATACTTCTTTTGACAGCCTTAAGTCTCTTAATACCATCAATCTGAAATCTTCCTATCTGCCTTTGTCTTATATCAAAAACATAAAATGTGGAAAGTTAGGTGTTGTGCCATACGTGAAGGTAACATCTCGGGTCTTGTCGATGTTAACTTGATTAACCGTGCAACAATCAAAGAAGAACATGCAAGATCAATCACGCTAACATGATTCAAACCAAGCGTGCTACTCTCAAATAAACACATTCATCCATTCCAAGAATTATCTTCCTTACAATCTTCAGTAAAATTATGATCTATCTGTGGCCCTCTTCATAAACTTCAGAACAACTCCAATCTCTCTCCCCATTACCAAATCTGGTCCTACTGCTTTTTGATTTCCTTCTTCTATCCAACAACTGAGGATCCAAAAGGTTTGTTTATACCACGCTTGATTCACCAATTGAGTACCCGTGTACGACGACTCCAGACTTTCTGTATTGATACATCCTCTAATATCTTAACAATCTTGGCATTTCCATTTTTCTTATGGTCATACATTTCCTTTTATTCAATAATCTCCCTCGGGTTTCACTTAACATCTCTTTTATAATCACCACGCTTAACTCCAAGTAGGACTTGGGTTCCTTCTCCCACATCTCCTCTTACTGAATTTGTACATGGCACAGTTCTCATACTATTCTTTGAAATTCTCTTCAATAAATTCCTTCCATGTTTTCTTAAGTTCCCATACTTCAGCTGAGTTCCTCAGATAAAAACGAGTAAGCCATCTTGAGTACTACTTGCAATCTTGAAGATTCTTCACTCTCTCCTTATAAGGGCAGCCAAATTATTATTCATGATTCTTGAGATCTTTCTCAATATACGGAATTTCCTCTCCTCTAAGCATAAACAACTGCATTTGCTTTTCGTAGGCTTCTTTGATCATTGAACACTTGCATCCTTTCTCCATACCGAAATGGTTGCGAAATTTGATCTTCAACAAAACTGCAGGATAAGTTACCTTATCCTTGCTTAGCTCTCTTCATTCATAGACGATTACCCTATCGTCTTTCATCAGCATTCACCTAACCTAACACACGATACGTCCATGCAATAGTATATGGCTGGTTAGACTAATGCAGATATAAGATATGTGTAGACATAGAGACTTCCTAATGCTGATTGCTTACTTCATCAATCCTTTTACTACATTCCAAGGTAACACCATTCTCAGTCGATCAGCTCAGCGGTTGATATGGTTTCTAACTCTTGAAAAACCTTCTGATGGTAACTGGCCAACCCAAAGGATTTCGAATCTCAATAACGGAGATCGGACACGACCATTCTGTAATAGTAACGTTCTTTTCTAAATCTGCATAAACTCTTTGTTCTAACACTCACTGTCTTAAGAATCTAACTTCCAATTACCAGCAGCAACATTTACTAAATCTTGAAGCGTCCATCGAACGTCTTTGAAATAAAACTGCACCCTGTGACCAATCTTAGCCACTCTTCAATTCTAGAACTTGATACTTGACCCTGATGGTCACGTCCTTGAATTAACTATAGTCAAACATAACCGAAAACTCTATTTCTTCTTTACCACTTACATGGGTACACTCCATGGCAAAGAACTAAATCGAACGAAAATTTTCTCCAAACAAATCTTCTATCTGCTACTTTGGTCAATTAGAACCACTTGCGCAGATGTCTAGGCTATTGCAGAGAATCCAAGTTCAGGATGACTACTGAATAGGTTACTTCTAGATGTTGAAAATCCTTCCAAAGCCTTAAACAGATCTTTGAATTCTCTAATTATTGGACTGTCCTCTATACTCTGCTCCTTTTGATCTTCTACTTTCCCAATGATCAGAATAATGGAGTACACTACTTCATCTTTTCCCAAAAGGAAGTAACTCTCCAGACTGATACAACTGATGCTCCAACACTTAGTATAATACCATTGTAACGCTTGCATACTTTCTCCATACCGAAATATTTGCGAAGTTTGATCTGCAACAAAACGGCAGCCAACTCAGCTCGTGCATCCGATAATTTACCTTATCCTCGCTTAGCTCTCTTGATGCATAGACGATTACCCTATCGTGTTTCATCAGCATTCACTTAAGGTAACACACGATACGTCCATGCAATAGTATATGGCTGGTTAGGCTCATGCACATCTAAGATATGTGTAGACGTAGAGACTTCCTCTAGCTGATTGCTTACTACATAAATCATTTTACTCCATTCCAAGGTAACACCATTCTAAGTCGATAAACTCAGCGGTTGATATGGTTTCTAATTCTTGAAAAACCTTCTGATGGTAACTGGCCAATCCAAAGGACTTCGAATCTCAATAACGGAGATTGGACATGACCATTCTGTAATAGTAGCGTTCTTTTTTAAATCTGCATAAACTCTTTTTTCTAACACTGATTGTCTTAAGAATCTAACTTCCAATTACCAGCAGAAACATTTACTAAATCTTGAAGCGTCCATCGAACGTCGAAATAAAACTGCACCCTGTGACCGATCTTAACCACTCTTCAATTCTAGAACTTGATACTTGATCTTGATGGTCACGTCCTTGAATTAACCATAGTCAAATATAACCGCAAATTCTATTTCTTATTCTTTACCACTTACATGGGTACACTCCAAGGCAAAGAACTAAATCGAATGAAATTTTCTCCACACAAATCTTTTGTCTGCTACTTTGCTCGATTATAACCACTTGCGCAGATGTTTAGGCTATTACAGAAAATCCAAGTTCAGGATGGCTACTGAATAGGTTACTTCTATATGTTGACAATCCTTCCAAAGCCTTAAACAGATCTTTGAATTCTCTAATTATTGGACTGTCCTCTATACTCTTCTCCTTTTGATCTTCTACTTTCCCAATGATCAGCATAATGGAATACACTACTTCACCTTTTTCCAAAAGGAAGTCAACTCTCCAGACTGATATGACTGATGCTCCAACACTTAGTATAATACCATTGTAACCCAACTGTGACTGGTCTTCTCCCAAAGACTTCTTTCCTCAATTAATTGAGCTCGGTAACTAGATAGCCAATCTCACTCTAGATAGAAACAAACCGCTCTAATAGAAGTACTAAGGAATGGGGATTGCATACGAAGGCATAGCATAATTCTAAATGGTAGCCAGTACTTCCACGAATAAGAACGGTATACTTGAATTTACCAAAGTGAATCCTCCCTACAACAATGACACTACTTGGGAACTGCATATATGTGTTGTTCCCGAATTAAACACAATATGGTCAGAAAATTCCATCCATGAAAAGGTCTCTTACGACACCTTGATCACGCTTCCACTTATTTCTTTAATTATTCATTTTTTTAAAAAAATTAACACAACATAAAGTGGGATAAGAAGCAAACATGTGATTGGACCATTCAGGTGTTTTCACGGTCCACACAACTAAAAAGTGTAGGCTCTACCCAAATAGCCAAACACTTGGTTAGGGACTAATTGTAAGGAAGAGCGACAAAGTCCAACAATTGGTACCCTAGGTATATAGGTAAAAGGAATCAGGTAACTTCATGGATAAGGGTAGAATTAAATCCTTACTTTTCAGAGGACGACCAAAGTGTGAAAAACGTAAACGATCCATGATTTATCCACTTGAACAATCATGACTATCCTGTCCTCGCTAGCCACAACCATAACAACTCAGGGTCCTTGGTCTTGATCTAAATAAACGTCCAACCAAAATAATCTCCATCGACTTCCTTGATTCCTTACCTGAAACTGACCTTCGATCTGAACCTGATAGCCTTTAGACGGTCTTAATGGCACGAAGAATCTTCCTTGGCAATAATAGTTTTCTTAACCTACACGTCATACTATGATGTCTCCTCAAAGCTGATAAGAACTACAATATTTAGTTACTCCAATTGTTTGGCATAAATCCCCAAAGAACGTCCTTATGATCTTTAGCTCATCCTTCAAAGCATAGATACACACTTTGCTGATAACTGG
>CAJHQQ010000468.1:0-189629 GCA_905132885.1 Moricandia moricandioides
TACTCTATGTATTTCAATAAGATGTATGTTTTGAAATTTTCAAACTTATTAAAAAACATATAAAATTTTAGTTATTATTGCATTATTTTTCGTTGTTAACAAAAAATAATGCACTGAAAATTAACTAAAATTAATAGTACATTAATGCATTATTTTTTGTTGTTAAAAAAATATCAAACATATAAAAACATCAAACATTCTGTTTTTATATGTTATCAATGCATTATTTTCCATTGTTAACAAAAACATCAAACATATAAAAATAGTACTAACATACTCCCCATAATTTCAACCAATAAGATTGTTATACACTTTAAAGATAATTAATTACATTAATTAATGTATTAAAATGTAAAAATGTATATTTTTGAAGCTATTTTTTTTCTAAAGAAAAGTTATTTCCGAAATGGAGGGAATATTATACAAAACATTATGTTTTAAAGTTATTGAAACAATGGTAGTTATATATACATATGCCCTTTTGATTCCACATTGTTATAAGACATACTGTACAAAGAAGAGTTATTCATCATGTTGTGTCTTTTCTTTGTTTGGTTCTTCTGTTTATGAATGGTTCTCTCTTTCCACTTGTTTTTTTGATTCATAATAGTGGTTATATTGCCAAAAAAAAAAAGTATGATCATGTAGACGCCAATAAAGAAGAAGATATTGCCAGCTTTTAAGCCTGTTTTATTCTTTGAGATGTGAAAGCTACATACCAACAAATCCTACGGAAGCAAACATAATGCCATTGACATTAAAATTAATTATCATTAATTAGCATTTGGTGTTTCCTACTTCTTTTTAAAAATGTGACTAACTTATAATAGACGAAGCAGTTACATAATAATGCAAAATAATTAAAAAGGAGAGGTGGTTAAGGGAAGAGTCGGTGGTCATGAGCGTATCGTGAAGCTATTTACACTTAATCTTAATGTCATTTGTCCGTTGCCGGTAAAATTTAGTGATATCAACATTTTTTCCCATCATTTAATATTCCACTATCACGGGTTTCGTTGAACTTTTATACCAAAATATTACAATTATTATTAGTATTATTGTTATTATCATCTATTATTATTATTTATTAATATGATTGTTATTGTTATTCAGGAGAGGTCGATGATTTCTCCGTCAAAGTATGGCCGCTTTGGATGTATGTGAACTCAAAAACAATTGACAACGGATAACAACTAGAAAACCATTAAGTAGTTGGTTATTTTCTATCCAGAATTATATATATGTTTGTTTTTGTATATATATTATAATATTGGTGTTGCGTCTTGTCACTTAGATTTATGTTAATATCTAAAATACTATTGGTAATGAATCATTTACTTGAATCATTTTTTTTTCACAAATTCCTTGCATTATCTGTCTTCACAAATAAACTAATAACAAAAGTTACAAACCTAAGTGTCGAGAATCAAGACACATTTTCACAGATTGATTATTTTTGCGAAAGAAATGTTACATGAGTTTTTGTTCAAAGGTTTTCGGCATATTTAAAAGTTTACTATATCTAAAACATTTAGTTGACAAAAAAAAAACTCAAAACATTTGGATAAGAAAATGGGGTCTCTCTAAAAACAATTCATATATATATATATGTGTTATTTCTCTATATCTATTAACGTCCCTCCCATTTAGAAGTCTGGAAGCAAAATTGAAAAAAAAGGATTGTCTTAAAGATTGAACTTGAGATATGTTAAACCAAATACAAATGTTTTACCAATAGCCCAAAAGCAAATTTTATAATTATAGGACCAAAATTAAATTATAAAATTAAAGGTCAGAAGCCAATGCTTCTCCGGCTTTCTCTCATGATGGGCCCTGATCTGTACTATTAAAATATTGTGATGAGATAAATTAAGACATGTTATGTGACAAACAAAAGTTCAGGCGGATAAAATAAAGTCGAGTGTGTCATATATATCCATGGTGGAACCAAGATTACTAAAGAGTAAGACTTATCAAATTATATGCACTGTAGTGATTATGATTTGACGGCATGACTTTAGCCAGGAGCACTAAAGAAGTAAACAGCGGAAGATATGCACAGAACACTTTGTTGAAAGCCAAACAATTTTATATTGGGGGAAAAGTATTATATCGTGCAAAACTAAAGTACTATATCGTGTGTGTGTTTTTTGCTTAAATTTGGTGCAGTGTGTGTTACAAAAGCATAGAAACAAATTATTCGATAACCGACTCCATTAAGGTTTACTATAAGCATATAAGGATTAAAGACACCTAACAGCTAACTACCAGGCTTTACAAATCATTAGGAAAGTTCAAAAAGTGAGAAAACGAATCATTTTTATTAGTAACAAAAATATTATTTGTATAGTCAGAGTTCGCAAAATGTTTTTGTTATTGCCGCAAGGAAGCAACCTGTACTCATGCAAGTCAATTTTCATCATTTCATCTTACCTAGTTCATCTGGTTAATCAGAAATATTTGTATTCTGATTTCTAAGAATACTATTTTGAGCAAAATATATAATGAGGGATCAAAACATGGTAGTAGCATTAACGAGTTTAAAACAAGATAACCTCATGTTTTAATCCTTATGTAAATCAAAATTGCGGTGTTCTAGTTTTTTGTTTTGTTGAAAAATATATCTTCAATTAAGTGGTGGTAAGTGGAGGTAATTTGTTTAGTAATCTTTTGGTGCTCAGCACGTACACATGTTGGTTATAGGTTCGATTACTTCTGAAAACTAAGTTACCATTATTTGGTCAGTTTGGGTTTGGGATTCAAGTCATATGATTAACATGATAGACTCTAACAAATGATCGGTCCACCTTTGATATTAGTTCGGAAGACATTTTAAATTCGGAGAAGACATTGTGATAATTAATTCACTCTGTAGTACTAAGTGTGTTTTTCCTAAAACTGACTGGATCAGCCGATAGAGTTTATCAAAAAAACAATACATATCTTGACATTACACCAAAAACAAAGGTACCTACTTTCAGAAAAAGAAAACAATTTGCAAGTGCAATAGCGCGTCCTGCTTTAGTGGGATCACAGAGGGATTAACATCTTCTGTTAGGTACTTTTATGTATATGGAATCTGGACGATACGTTTGTTAAATAAATAACAATTAACAAATACATATTAAGGAATAAACGTTCAAATTAAAGACTAAAGACAGAAAAGTTGGTGAAAGCTCAAAGAGTTGGCATTGGGCTGAGAGCGAACGTAACCATTCAACATAACGCGTTGAAAAAGATTTGTTGCAACGACTTGGAAACTTCGTAACGGTTTAACACGAGATGTCACCTCACGGCTCACACTCATTTCCCTTCCAGTACGCTGTCGTTTTCATCCCACCTCATACATATTTCATGAGGACAATTGGTTCACCACAAAAAAATATTCATAGTTCATACAATCATATACTAATTTCATTTTTGTTTTTATCTCCCCCAAGTTATCCACAAATTCCACTTTATGATTATTTTATGTGGAAGAACTACATAATACAATGTTTTTTTTGGCTGATTGTGTATTTAAACTATAATCCTTTTACGTTGGTTTATCAGTATTAGGTACTTGTGAGATGTCATTGTTTTTAAAATTTTATCTATAAAACGTTTTATTGGTTTACATTATAAACACACCCTCTTAAAACTAGATTAACACACTTTTTTCACTCTACCTACTAAATTTTGTAAGACAATTTGTTATTTTGGTAAAATTTTATATTAGAGTGTGTAACTTAGTACTAAACAATATTCTGTACCTGGTATTATCAACAGGATGATTTAAGCCTTGGACATTGTTTTATCTATCGATGGTTAGCTCTGGTCCTCGGGATGGTATTACTAATGGGGTTAGCTCCGGGAGAATATATCATATATGGACCAAAACTTTGAAACTCCAAAATTTAATAATGAAAATATTTACTTATTTTTTTTTGAATGAATGTGAAATTATATTCAAGCAAAAAGACTGTTTTACATCAAGTGCGTCATAATTTGAAATTCGTTTCTAATTTTCTAAAAGAAGAAAAGAAAATGAAAATAAAAAAATTAAGGAATGTTCTAAGTGTTCATCCTCTAGCCAAACCAAGTTGCTAGACCATCTTTATACCCTTTGTTGTCTTGATGGCTGATTTTGCTAAGTCTGTTTCGGATTGTCTTGTCTAGATATTTTTCAATTCTAATGGCTGGTGAAGGAGGTTCTCCATGACGTCGATTATTTCTTTCACGCCAAAGACAATGAACCGTAGCTTGGAACACATATCTGATAATAAAGATTCTTATCCTGCTGGTTGTAGAATCTTTTATAAGAGCTGTCAAGATGTTCCAGTCCATAGTATAGTCATCGCCAAGCATTCCTCTCATGAGAGGTCTCCAAACCTGAGAAGAGAACTGACAAGAAAAGAATAAAGGATTACGGATCTCAACTGTAGCTTGGCATATATTAGCATTCCATCTTTCCATTTGATCCCCTGTAGTGAGCCAGTTTTGAATTGCCAACCACGTGATGAAGGCGAATTTAGGTGTTCCATAAGTAAACCAGACACACTCATACCCCATGGGCAACTCGCAGTCTCTCTGAGTTGTTTCCATGTGTTGTTGGCTGAGAATTTGTTGCTAAACTTGTTCTCATTTTGTTTCCAGAGCTGTAAATCTTCACCCTCCACCCAAGTTTGCCTTTTCTTTTCAATCTCATCCTCAACCTGGTTCAGAAGTAATACTCTATGCCTTCTGCGTCTATGATTGTTTAGGACATCTTGCACTGTTATTTGATTATATTACTGCTATGTTCATATTCCAGAATTGTAGTCTTCTAATTGTTTTTCTGACTAAAAAGCAATAGTTTTTTTTCCCATGGTTGTTCTAATTGTTTTCAACATTCGTTTCTACTTATTTGTTTTTAACATTCGTCTTTTAAGTCACTGAAAAGTTTCACTAACAAGAAACCTTTTTTTTTACCTTTTGGAGTATATGAATGATAAATAACTAAAAATTGAAATCTAGCAAAACTGCATTTTTGAGGTTTACAATCATTGAATTATTATTTTTTACATTCGAGCACGAAGCATCTAATAGCTCAATCAACAAGTACTAAGGATAATTGTGTCTAATTAGAAAACAAACTGTGATTCTCTATGTTAATGAGATTCAAACTAAGTTAATTATATTAGTCCACACTCTACAATGCCAATTCAAATATCAATTCTACTTAGAGCATTAGCAAGGGCAGATGCCCATAAGAGAGTATTTGACACAAATATTTTAATTTTGTTATTTAAATTTTATAGTAAAAAACGTTTAAGTGAATAAATGAAAGACATGTAAGGATAAAGTATTTGAACTTTTATTTTCAAGCTTCTCTGCACCGAAACTTTTTTCACTTTCTTTCCTCTTGTTTTATTTTTTAATTAATCTAATCATAAGAACTTTAATAAAAAAACTACCGATAATGTTGCCCTTAGGGGATCCTGAAAGCATGAATAAGAACTCACGTATCAAATCCTTATTTCCTTTGGGTAACTTATGTAATCTGGCATTGACAGAGCTAGGACTTGTACTAATTCTTGTTTCTTATGGATTCATATAACTTCGTTATAGTGTTAGTTATACACAATATAACTTCGAATCAAGAGTTATTGAAGATCACTTCGTTAATACAAAAGTGAACTTCGAATCAAACTGTACGAGACTATTGTGTTATTTATTCAATATGATGCAATAATCGTTGTACGAGATTATACGTTGTCATTATTGTCATACTTAGTACTATCATCATTTCTACCAAGATTATGCGAAGAGAAGACAATAAAATAGGTCAAAGTAATAAGTGAACTTCCTTTTTTTGATGCATAATAATTACACACCAGCAATGAAGCGTGGTCGACATTTTCATTGGCAATAAGCACAACGTTTATTTATTTATAATAAACCACAGAAACAAACATACATTTAATAAATAGTTATGGCATTTCTTTATTAGTGTACTTAATTAGTACTAGTATCTTTGTTTTCATCAAATTTGTTAGTCCATTATTATAACTTTTGCAACTACAGAAATCATTACACTTCTTTGCATTAAAATTTCGCACTATTAAACTAGTACTACTACATTTCCTTTGAGAAAACATCTCTTAAATTAAAAGTTTAAACCTAACAAAATAACATTGCACATCACTTGATACATAAGTTGATGACCGTGATTCGTGAAGGTTAGGGCTGGAAATTTAAACCGAACTAATTTCTAAACCGAATCAAATCAAATAGAGTTTTTAGGTTTTAGTTCTAGTTTAATTACTTATGTTAGGTTGAACCAAAGTGTTTTCTTCCAACCAAAATATATATCAAATTATATAAAATTTAGCTGAAATGTATTAAAATTTCTAAACCAAATTAATCAAATCTATCTAGATGTTTAACAATTTTAACAGATTTTAACTAACGTTAGAACCAGAAAAAAAACATCATTTAATTTTGATAACAATATTCCTATGTTTCATAAAAATATTATTTTAAATTTATTTATTTAGTTGATTATATATTAAATAACAATATATTAGTCTTTTACTTTTTTTTTAGTTCGAGAGAGTAATATGTTTGGGCATTTTTACCCCAAACCGAACTCCCTTGAATATTTCCACACCGACAGAATTAGCCGAAGTTAGCTCTAGATTCTAGCTAAGGTTCTTAATTTCTTCTTTTAAATTAGATAGGCCCTATTGGTCTGTCAAAAACAAATGGCCCAATTCGACCTGATGGACCATGGATGGTCTCACAAAACTCCGTCTCTAGATACCCAAAGAAGTTTTACTCTCTGAATCGACAAACTCATCCTATGTAATACCCGACCCATTCCCAAGCGCCACGCGTATTACCACGAAGAAGACGACGACGAGGAGGAGGATCAAGAAGACAATGGAGGTGGATACAGTCGTCATCGTGGGAACGAAAGGTTTCAGAAGAGGCTCAAACCGACCAAACCGGTTTCTGGTCCGAGCGACACGAAAGTCGAGCAAGAGGGGTTCATGTTGTTGGAAGTGTGGGGAGAGAGGTTCTTGCAGTTGGGTCGGAGGAGTTTGAGGAACAAGGACTGGAACGAAGTCGCTGAGAAGTCAGCGAGGAGCTTCGGTCGGAGAGGTCAGAGACTCAGTGTCGGAGAATGGTCGATAGCTTGAAGAGGAAGTATAAGAAAGAGAAGACCAAGGTTGAGAAGTCAAAAAAAAAAAAAAGTTGAGAAGTCTGGTTTGGGTTCGTGCAAGTTGTCGTTTTTCAACAAGCTGGATATGTTGCTTTCGGCTAAACCGGAGTTTGGTTTAGCTTGTGGTGTTGATTCAGGCATGCCAGTCTTTAAACTATTTTGTGGCAAAAGATAAGAAAATAGACTCTATTTTAAACATTTTTTCAATCTTTCTCATTATATTTTTTAAATTCAACAAAAAAAAATTGACACTATTTACTAACTATTTGTTCTTTAGCAAATTAATGTGTGTTTTTAATTATTACTAAAATTAGTAGATTTTTTCTTTTGGATTCATGGGCTCATGACCATAGCCCTTATTGCCAAGGTCAAGAGCCGGCCCTGGATTCAGGAGAGTTCGTGTTTTTATAACTTGTGTTTGATGGTTACAAGTTTTATTTATATGGATCAGTACATTATTTTTATAGCCATGACAAGTACCTCAAATCCATGCATTGTTATATTTCCTCATCAAGAGATGTTGCAAGGAAGAAGAGTTGATTTTGCCACCCATGTTTGGTCCTGTTAGTAACCATTTGAAGCAGGCAATTTTTTTCCACATGCAATTGAAACATCATCTGCAAGTGCAAATGCATGTCACAGTCTTTGGACTCTAAGTATTGGCTCATTTGTCTCCTGATAACAGACCTGTCCATGCTTCCGGCAGAGAGATGTGCAACGATTGGCACAAGACCGCAAGACACCGAAGCAGCTATATGATGTGAATGACCTCAGGCCATTTAGTGGGTCTTTCAGTAAGAGTATTGTTCCAGCTTTAGTATATATAGTCATATTCTCTAGTCATATCTTGGTTATTATTTGATAATAAGATCAGAACTGCCATGGGGTTAACTACAGTATGAAACTAGTGTACCAAAAATGTAAAAACTCTTATTGATTTCGTAAATGGACAAGAGAACAAAAACGTATACTGAAAAAAAAGAGTACACAAATGGTTTTATTATTGATTACGTTTGTATTTAATGATGGACAGTTTTGCTACATCCAAGGGGAGTTGTGGAGAGGCATAGCGATGGATTTGACTTGTAGATAGTTATCGAGAGCGTCCATGCCGCTTTCACGACAATTGCCACTCATCTTGTAGCCACCGTAAGGCGAATCAAGATCAAATCCGAAGTAGCAGTTAACCCAAATGACTCCTGCTTTGATTGATCTCGAAACCGTGTTGATCACGTCTATGTTCTGGCTCACTATTCCAGCTGCTAGACCGTATTTCGTGTTGTTTGCGCATTTGATTCCTTCCTCTATACTCCTGTGGAAGCAAATATATAGAGATGTTTAGTGTTTTATAGAATGTGATCCAAGAATGAGGATTTTAGGTCTGCTTTACTTGAATTTCATCAAAGACATGACTGGTCCAAAGATTTCTTCTTTGTATATCTTCATATCTTCCTGTAATCAACAAACATCAAAACCCATTATTTAAAACAAACTTATGTACTAAGGACCTAGGGACATTTCTGGACCTGGTTCTAGTCCAAAGGATTCAATGTTAAGCAGGGCCGGCTTAGATAATAGGGTGGGCAGTGCGAGCGTCCGGGGCTCAAGGGTCTAACTTTTTTTTTATATAATTTGTTTACTATTTCTAATTTAAAATAGATATAAATATATTTTAATTATATTTGTTTTGAAAATCTCCATAACAAATAATAAATATCTTAAATAATTACATTAACTTTTAATTTTTAACTATTATTTAAAAAATTGTTTGCCTAAAGGCTTTTTTTTCTTTGCAGAGAGGCCCTATATGTTTTTGAAACGGCCCTGGCGTTGAGCTGAATGAACTTTTAACATAAAACAATTGGTGATAATTTGATTGACTTATCTATTTTATATATTACTTATGATCTCTCCGATGTTTGTCTCCAATATTCATGACCAAGATTCTTGCTCATCATGTAGATGAAAAAACGAATAATGAAATGTGTAAAGTTACCGTGACATCCGCGAATATAGTTGGTTCAATGTAATATCCTTTGTCTCCAATGGCTTTCCCTCCGGTTAATAAGGTAGCTCCTTCGTTTTTGCCATGCTCAATGTAAGAGAGAACCTTCTCATATTGTTTTTTATCCACCTGAAGACACCAAAAATAATCAACCATTTATTAATCTACTTTAAAATCAACTCATAATAAAAGATCACTTTAATAGTGTATTTTACTTGAGGTCCTTGTCGAGAAGTGGAATCAAAAGGGTCACCAACAGTCCATTCTTTAGCCTTCTCCACCATCTTCGCTACAACCTTATCGTATATACCTTCTTGGACAAACACACGAGAGCTCGCCACACAAATCTCACCCTGTGCATCCACCAAGTATGTTTTACATAAGAATATCACCACATTATTTATTATTCATCGGTATTTTAGCATCTATGATATATATACCTTGTTGTAGAAGCAACCTAGTAGCGCAAGTTCTGCGGCTTTGTTAACATCCGCATCATCGAATATGAGAAGAGGCGATTTACCGCCTAGTTCAAGGGACACTTTCTTTAGATTGCTTGTGGCTGCGGCTTGCATTATCTTCCTCCCAACATCAGTTGATCCTGTGAAACTAACCTGAGCACACAAAAAAAAACAAAAGAAGATTCATGAATCCACACAACTAACATCTCTCATAAGAAAAATAGTTATTTACTTTGTCAATGTCCATATGGGAGGAAATGGCAGCTCCAGCAGTTGATCCAAATCCAGTCACCACGTTGATCACGCCATCAGGAAATCCTGCCTGTGCGTTAAAAATAATAATAATAATAATAATAATACAATATTTAGATTGTTAAACTTCAATTGTTTGATTGCCTACACGTTTGCTATTGCTATGAACAATGTTATAGTTGTGTGTTTACTTTTAAAATGATATCATACTTTTAGTATTTTATATATGGATTGTTTCTTTGTTTATGTTATATTTTTTTTTTTCAAATGAACCCGTAACCTTAAATGTCTTAATATATACAAACAAACAAAGAGATAATATATATGATGCATTATCATTTAGAAAATGTGTGTGTTTTATAAAATTTAGTTATATGAAATGCTTAATAAATAAAAAATGAGATAGATTGACTTACTTCTTTAGAGAGATGAGCATAGAACAAAGCAGAGAGTGGAGTCTGCTCTGCTGGCTTGACCACCATGGTGCAACCAGCAGCTAAAGCCGGAGCCACTTTCGTGGCAAACATAGTGCTAGGATAATTCCAAGGGATGATGTGACCGACCACTCCAATAGGTTCTTTAAGTGTGTATCCGAAAAAAGATGGACGTGTCATTCTAAGCGTCTCGCCGTGGATTTTATCCGCTGCACCCGCATAGTACCGGAAATGACCAGCTGTGGCCGGAATGTCAATCATTTTTCCCAGTTGGAACAATTTTCCGGCGTCAACCGCATCAAGAACAGCCAATTCTTCGATGTTTTGCTCTATCAAGTCGGCGAATCTGTTGATAATCCTTGCCCTCTCCTGATTGGGATTAAATCCACCAATTTTGCCAAGTGAGAAGAATAGTATAGTATTGTAAATAATAAAAGTATCACCTAATAATAAAAATGTCACAAATGGTTGTAAAAAGATCAACAGTGAGTTAGCTTACTGGCTAAAACGTTTAAATTTCTTAATAGAGATCTAAGAAATCATGGATTTAATTCCTATTGTGAAAGGTCTGCTCACTTAAACCGAACTAGATTTTGACCCGCACATCCGTGCGGATAATTTTTCATTTTATTAATTGTAAATTTTGAAAAATATGTTAATGTACCAATTTAATAATTTTTTATATTTCATTCAGTTTAATATAATATATAGATTATACTCATAAAATCCCTAAAAATAGCATAAAATTTTCTTCTATAATAAAATCTTATTTAATTTGTATTTATGATAATATTATATTACTAATTATTAAATTAATGAATGAATACATTTAAAAATATTTAAAAATCTTAGCAAGATCTTGTTAAATTTTTCACAACAGATTTTATTATACTGATTATTATTAATATCGTAATAATTATTAAAAATATTTGATATGTTTTACTTTTAATAGATTAATGCAATAATCAAATAGATATAATTGTTTAAATGAATCTTTATGACTTTTTATCGTAAATAAAAATTGTAAAAAAAAAAATTAATAGAGAAGATTCATTTAAAGTGGTGTGGGCCTCGTCTTATGAATATTGTACAAGCTTTCATACTCATAACCACTACACACTCAAAAAAAATTAAACACGAGAAAGAAACAAGATACAACCCGAATAAATACATATTTATTAGTGACCCACTCCGTTCGGGACCACATCCATCAACAGATATCAATTATTTTATTTTAAATAATATTTGTCAATAATTTGTTAGATAAATTATTAAAAACTGATTTGACCAACAAAAAAAATTAAAAAACGGGTAGGTGCAAAAAAAAACATTAGGAAAAAAGATAGGAACGTACGAAGCCACTCATGCGAGGCCAAGGGCCATGATCGAAGGCGTGACGTGCAGCATTAACGGCCAAGTCAATGTCTTCTTTGTCTCCTTCAGCTATTTTCGCGATCACTTCACCGTTCCTTGGGTCTATCGTGTCAAACGTTTTACCTTTAAACACATTAAAACAAACACTAAATAACCAATATATGCCAAATCAAACTAACCACCCCGTTCAATCTTCAAATCACGAGTTTTTACCTCTTTGTTTTCATTGATAAGAACAAACATTAGATTATTATTATAACTTTGTTGATCAAAAAAAGAAGAATATTATTATAACTTATAAAAAGAGAAGAAAAAATATTAAGAAAATTATAAAATTTGTGGTTGAGAAGAAATTGTCAGGTGGAGCACTGGTTTCGAGTCAGGATGATAACTTTTTATATAGGTTGAAAGAAAAAAAAAGTTACTTCCAACAAGTCAACAACTCAATACTCATCCAAAGTAGCCACTGTAAAACTTTTAGTAGTACATATTTTCAGTATTGGTTTACATTTTCGGTATTTTGATCTCCAAATCCTTATTATTATTTGGAAAAAAAATGATTTTGTTTATTTATCATGTTTTCAATAAAAAATTATTTGTTTTACTAATCAACTTTTAGTAATTTAGCTGATGTTTTATAAGCCGAGACTGTTTCTATGCTTTCAATACCAATGCAACTGTTCCATTCCACAATTACAAAAATGGTTTGATTTTAAATCCAAGTTGCTTAATGATAGTTCGATTATTACCAATTAAAATTTTGATCCAAACTATACCCTCTGAAGAAAAGATGAAACAAAAAAATAGAACTGAATACATAATTGTCAATATAAATATTAAATTATATGATTTCTAATATTAATTCATTACATCTAATTTGGTCATTTAGATTTAAATAAATATTAACATGAATATCAAACTCTTTTTTTATTTTTTGAAAGCAATATCAAACTCTGTTGGATATATATATATTAATCGGTACAAGCTGTGCGGACCCACACCTTTTGAAGTGTTTAATGTGTATATATTAATTATCCAGCTTTCATCTAAAATATATATGGATCATGCTCCTAAATCCTAATTGTTTCAAGTTCCATATATTTTAGGATGATCAAAACATTAAAAATTTCTGGGGAGACATTTTTGTTAAATGCATAGAAAAGATTCTGAGGCAGCGATTTGGATAGTTTTTTTTTGAAAAAGATAGTGATTTGGATAATTAAAATCAGAAAATAGGAAGGATTTGGATACATCTACTTTTCTGTTAATTTCATTGTTTTGGAGTTGTGAGATTAAGTAGATAAGAGTGAAACTGATAAAAAAAAAAAACCTGAAACAGCATCAAGGAACTGGCCGTTGATGAAAAGCTTAGTGAATTTGATCTCCCGTAACTTCGCTGAAGTGCCTTCGTTGCATTTACCGTTCTCCATCTCTCTCTCTCTCTCTCTCTCTTTCCTTTTTCTCTCTCTGTTTAGAGGGACAGAGAGGTTGTGTACGTATTTATATCCAAGCCTCCCTATTCACACGTCATCAAGGCTAGTGGTGTTTTTTATAGGTGGTAGCTGAAGTTTATTTAGAACATGGCATTTTACTCTACTATGGTTGTCACCGGTTAAAAGTTAGACAAGGAGAAAAAAATAAAAGCAAAACCTTGCGTAAAATTTCTCTCTCCCTTTATGTAGAGAATCTCACTTTTTTTTTTCAAAAAAAAAGTTGGCTGACAACCTGTTTTCTAGTGGAAGCCCTGTTCATCCATTAGTTATACTAAAAGTTCATTAATACTTATATATTATAAATTTTTTAAAAAGAATACAATTATGCAAATTTAAAAAGAAAAAAGTTACAAGAAGTCTCTATCATAGCGCAAAAAATATTGTATTTGTCATAGTTTGTAATGGCATAATTATCTAGAGTTAAAAAAACATTTTTTTATTTAATAAAAATAGAGCAATTCAGTAGAAAATCTTTTTTTTACTGTATTTTATTAACACTAAACATATCATCTTTCCAATCACATTCTAGGGTTGATTCACAAAACATAAGCATAAGCATTTGTTCTTTATTATCCAATCAATAGTTAAAACAAAAACATTTAGAAAAGTATTTACAAGATACTAATGTTCTCTATATGTTCTTTGCTCAATGCTATCATATAGATATTTTGGTAGAATATTTACATATAATATACAAAATTTTATTAATAATTGTATAAAATTAATTTATTTTATTTAATATTATGAAAATTATTTTTATATCCAAAAAAATATATTTTAAAAAAATATAATTTGAAATTAATATTTTTTAAAAGAATATTATTTCAAATTTAAACTATAATTTATATAATTACATATGATTCATTATTTTTAATAACAAATATAAAAAATATCTATTTATATATTATAAGTATAAACATATCTATATTATTTAGAAATAAAAACACTATATACCATGTATAATTTTTATGAGATTCTTAAATATGAGTCATTTACTACTTTACCAATCACCTTATTATATTTATAAATGAGATCATACAACTTTTGCAACATATTTTTTCTACGGTATATCATCAATTCTACTAATAAAGGATTACATCTTTTGAGATTAGTTAATAGTTTTTTTTGAGAAAAAAGAGATTAGTTAATAGTTGCATTAATAAAGTAGAGTAAATATGGTTTTTACTGTGTTGTTGTTTTTGTCGCACAGTTAAATATTTGGACATTCTCTATTTTTGTCAACTGACATTATCTATTTATATTATTATAAACTAGTTGTTTTCCTGCATAATGTGCAATAATAAAATTTTTAATTTATATTCTATTTAAAATAAAATTATATTAATATTCCAGATTTTATTATTTTATACTAATATTTTAATATAAAATTTAATTCAGTTAAACATAAAATTAAGTTAAAATAAAATTTTGATTTATATTAAATTATATAAGAATATATATATATATATATATATATATTTAAAATCGATATAATTTTTTTAGAATTATTAAAAACAAAACTGAATATAATTCTAAAAATTTGTAGATATCAAAAGGAAAAAAATGATGTTACGATTAAAGTTTATAATTTTTTTAAAAGATGTATGAAATTTTGAAAATTTTGTTTAATATTAAAATTGTATGATTATAAAAATAAACTTAAATAATATTTTAAAAAATTTAAAATATTTTATATTTCTATTATTGTATTATTTAATATCATATTAAATAATTTGTTTTAATGATGTTGTATTAATTATTTTTATATTCTGAAAAGTTTAGTAAAAATATTAATTTACATTAAATATAATTACCATGTCATATTTACCCATAAGTTATGTCATCAATTATAGCATGAGATGTCATTTTAAAGTAAATGTGATTTTGGAGATTACATGTGACAAATCACTTATCAAATAATGTCTAATAATGTCTAGGAGATCTTTACCTAATTCTAATACTATTTAACTCTTATTTACTTTAGTTTTTTTGAAAAAAATATAACTCTTATTTATTATACAACTATTCATGATTTTATGGTTTTTGAGCTCTCATTTTCGTTTCACTTGTTTTTATAATATTTTATTGTGTGTTGATGGATTTCTAAAACTGAAGTGATAACTACACATATTAGGCAGGCCATCAGCAATGATGAGGTTTTTAATGGGTTTTTTACATATTAAAAAAATAAAAACGCAAATAAAGAGATGAGAGAGACAAGAGATCATCTCTTTAATACGAATCTTTGTCCAAAATTATGAGAAACTTTGGTCACTTGTTTATTATTATCAGTTTTACCATAACTTTAATATTATTTTTAAATTTACTATTAATGAATAATTATTTTTAAAAAATATTCTGATGAAAATAGACTAAATTAATTTAGAAAAAATTAAAATTAAAAATACATATTATTTATTATCTATTAGCTCTTCCCTTTTTAGTATTAATTTTTTTTTTGAGAAAAATGCGTATCTTTTTCCCTTTTTCCTTGAGTTAAAAATGCTCATCTAACTCGCCAATATATATATATCATAGACGTGAGGTTTGGTTGCACCTCTACATCGACCATCAATGGCATGATGCTGAAAAATCTCAAAGTAAATAGGCATCAACTAATTTTATACAACTATTTTGAAAAGTCCAAGAAACGAGTTACATTATCTTTTCTTTGTCAAGCATGTTATATCATATGCAGTGGCGGAGCCACATTGTGTGAGAAGGGGGCATCTGTCCCCACCAACTTTTCAGACTTTCATGTAAAACGTTGAATAAATTCAATATGCCCGTATTGTTTTTAGAAAATACTCCTAATTCATTGACCAATTTTACTAATGCCCCCAACAAAAAAAATATCTACTTCCACCCTGGGGATATAGCCGATTTTTTATAAGAGAAAAAGGTCAAAAAAAACTTAAACTTTTAAATTTATGTCACAAAAGCTTAAACTTATGTTTGAGCCAAAAA
This sequence comes from Moricandia moricandioides, assembly GCA_905132885.1. Taxonomy (NCBI): domain Eukaryota; kingdom Viridiplantae; phylum Streptophyta; class Magnoliopsida; order Brassicales; family Brassicaceae; genus Moricandia; species Moricandia moricandioides. The sequence continues at coordinate 16,173 of CAJHQQ010000468.1, forward strand.
AACTTTCAATTATTTTAAAATTGTTTTTTTAAATCTCATATTTTGTTGACTGGACCAAATTAGAAATCCGATTAAGTCAACAATTAACTCTTCAAACGTCTGTTAACTAGCAAAACGACGTCGTTTTGAAAATTGATTCACAATTAACAAAACGACGTCGTTTTGTATCTCATCTTTTTTAAAAAAAAAAATTCTTCTTCTTCTCTTCCGCGACAAACCATAAACAAAAAGAAATTATTCCCAAATTAAAAACCCTAATCTCTAAACTCTCTCAAATCTCCAATCTCTCCATTCTATAATCTCTCGAGATGAAACAACTAAGTTGTTTCTGTGGACGTGGAGAGATTGGAGATTTGAGAGAGTTTAGAGATTAGGGTTTTTAATTTGGGGATAGTTTTTTTTTGTTTCTGGTTTGTTGCGGAAGAGAAGAAGAATAAATTTTAGAAAAAAAAGATGAGATACAAAACGACGTCGTTTTGCTAGTTAACAGACGTTTAAAGAGTTAACTGTTGACTTAATCGGGTTTCTAATTTGGCCCAGTCAACAAAATATGGAATTTAAAAAGGTAATTTTAAAATAATTGGAAGTTTTTTTGCTCAAACATAAGTTCAAATTTTTTTTTGCATAAATTTGAAAGTTCAAGTTTTTTTTGACCTTTTTCTCTTTTTTATAATTATAGAGACCTATATTTATATAATTGTGTCAAAAAAATTGAAGGGTCATAAGTAAATATTTTATATGACTTTACCCGGGACCGACCCTGCATGTTATATTGTTGATTCTTATGAACAACACAAAATTAACAAACAATTGCTGGCTCTAACATCGTCGATTCTTATAAACAACACAAAAGCAAAAAAAAAAACAATTGCTGGCTCGTCAGGTGGTTGGAGCAAAAAAAAAACAAAAAACAAATGTATAAATAAAGTAGAAACAAAGAAAGCTATTTTTTATACAAAAAAGTTTCATTTGTAAAATATAAAGTAATCACGTTTCAGTTGTCTTAAGTCTATTATAAATTTATAAGTATTGATCACTAATTTCGCATGTCGGATTACAAAGGTGTTTGTTTTTCAATATAATAGGGCATCGTTAAAAGTAACTCATAAAAGTGCTAATCTTAATAAAGAACAAATCTGCAAGAATAGCGTGGCTGTTGTGGTCAATTCTAGACTTTTTTTTTATAACACTATTATTGGTGATAGATATCTCATTATTTTATTATAAAACTAAAAATATCTATGATAAAAAAACTAAAAATATGAAATAGAAAGAATAATGTAAATGATACATTCTCAAAGTTTATAAATATCTTTATAAATATGTACTAAAGAAATTCTATATAATTTTTTTAAGATAAATTATATAACCATTTAAGAAATTTACAAAATGTTAGTTTTACTAAATAATTTGACATATTGTAAAAGTGGATACACAAATTTCTAAATATATGATTTTTCTTTTGAAAATGACATACATGTTCATGAAAACCTTCCTAAATATAGACAACTAAATTTAGAAAACTTAGTCTTACATATTCAAGAAAGATTTCTTGAGTTTGAAAAACAATTTTTTTTGTAATTTTTTAAAAAATTGCGATTAAGATTTTAAAATATGGAAATATTTATGTATTTTAAAATGTTTATTAAATATACAGAAAAATAAATAAATATTTATTTTTATATTTTAATGAAAATGTTAAAAATTATCTTCAAGTGCCAATTTTGAGATGAATATTTTTTTGATGTTCGAACATCTTCAAAAGCAACTTTGAAACTTTAAATACAAAGCTATACATGTTCAAAAAACAATTTCAAAATTTCAAAATTTGAATTTTTGAACAGTGAAACATCATATTTGATGTTTTATTGTAAAAAACTTCATATTTAAAATTCTTTATTTTTAGTTCCTTGCAATTATTTGTTTTTCAAATAATATTGTTTACTTTTATTGTTATCACTTTAGTCTTTATACTTTTTATCTTATGATAATTTCTGAAATTTTAGTCTTTCTTATAATGATCTTGTTTATCTTTATCATATTAGTATTTATAAGTTTATTATATTATACAATATTATATAATTTCATATATGTAACTTTTATAGTTATCATTTTAGTCTTTAATTTAATTATTTAGTTAGCATTCTTATTTCTTTATGTTAATTTTATATTAGAATGTAATATTTTATTGATTATATAAATTATACTATTTTTATTAAATTTTATCAATTATAAGAATGATAATATAAAATATAAAAAACTTGTAAAATTAGATTTGAAGTTCTTTTTTTGTAGAAATGCACTTTCAAATTTCAAATTGAAGTTTTGACAACTTCAAAATGAAGTTACTTTTGAAATGCTCTAATTAAAAGAATTACCCAAACATTGACTATTTAGTTTGAAAACATCTTTTAAAGATATTAATAAATTCTAAGATTATTCGTTAATTGTTAGTGATTCAATTTTATTTACTATTTAATTATATAACTAGTATTATTTTTATACGGGTTATATATTTTGGAAATAAATTCTATGAATAGTAATTTTTTAAAGTCTTAACTAAGTGGTCTTGGTCTAATGGTAAAGGAATTTCCGCTGGAGCTTCTGCCATGAGTTCAATTCCCCTTGGTCACCCATGGACGTCTTAATGACAAGAAAACTTGGATTTCTATGACTCTCGTGATAATTAGTATTTGAGCCTAAAAAATCTTTAGGATTCACCACGGATATATAAAAAAAAGCTTTAAAGCCTTCTAGTTTAGACAAGAGGACCAATGGTTTGTTTCTTTAGTTTTTTTTTTTCTTACAAAGTAAACGGGCAATTTGGATTATTGCTATATGTATTTGTTTTAATCGTCTGCAACTCACATATGCACACATTTACGAAATTGTCGAAACTATGATAACGTCACTAATAGAACCATCAAATAGTATTTCAACTAATAGAACAATCAAATGGTAAAAGACTACAAGTCCAGGTAAATGGCGGTCATCTCATTCCGTTCCGTGTTATGAGCTTACCTAGTTGGTAATGAAAATTCTAAATTAGCAGGTTTGAATAAAGGAAATAACTTCAGTGATCGTCCACCAATAAATTTAATATTAATTGGAAACATGAAAAACCGAAAAAACAACATGAAAGACATTTAAGCCTCTTTAGAAAACATAAAAGAACCTTTGGGGGAGAGGGGCTCAAAACTCAATTACGTATTTTGTTTTATGTATTTGGAAATAGAAAGCAAAAACAAAACAAATTAGCTTATTATACTAACTCCAATATATTTTACTATTATTAAAATACATTTTTTTATAATAAATATTGAGTTTATCCAATCATATTTTTATGAGTATTGCTCTAAATAAAGAGTAAAATATAATTTTTTTATTTATTCTTCTAAATATAAAAGAAAAACAGTAATTTCTATTTTAGATAAAAACGTGTTAGAATATATTTACTTTTAAAATTTATATTAAATGATAAATATAAAAATGTTTTGAAAATGCTAGATGCTACATAGCGTGCCACTTGAGTCGACTGGACAACTGGCATCAATATTCATAGTTATTAGTTTCAAGAACAACTCTTCGACTCTTACAATTGATAACCCACGTAAATGGACACTAAACATCCTCATAGCAAATGATAATTAATCACAAGTTACAGAAATTATTCTCTCACATCAATCTCTCATTCTCTTTCTTTGCTCACACACAAGAAATATATAATATTTATATAAATATTTTTTTTCACTTACACACATCACGTATCACCACGAACTCTAACAAAGTGAGCTAAAATTTAATTTATGTCTTTCAATAAATTTAATATATATTTTTCAACAAATTTAATTTAATTTATTTTAATTTTATTATTATTCTAGAGTGATAGACGTTATCTTCTCTAACTGATCGTTATGGTAAGTTATGCCTTTACGATCAGAGGAACACTGATAAGTTTTACCTCTGTGAATAAAAATGGTCATTAATAGACTATGTTTCCTTGGACCATATGAAATACTTTACCTCATTGAATAAAAAATGATCAATATGTTAAACTACATCACCTCGAATCATGTGGTAGGCTATACCTCTAATGTTATTTATGTTTTTTTTTTAATTTCTGCCTTCAGATTATACAAATAAATTTCTGTTTTAAAATTATGCATTTAAATTATGCATTTATTATATTTCATATGTTATTTATGAATAAAATTATCATATCGAATTTGACACAACTTAAAATTATTGTCCTTAATATTACGAGAAATAATTATATGATCTAGATAGTAGGTGTAAAGATGGACCTAAGAGGAAACAAACTTTTAGAAACCTTCGATAATTCAAAAACTATGTCAGATGAGAGAAAGACGAGAGCCATGATATTTTTACGGCACCACATACATGATAATTTAAAAGATGAATATATTATAAAAGAGGATAATGGATATTTGACAATCATTAAAAGAGAAGTTTGATCACCAAAAATATTTGATCTTATCGAAAATTAAATACGAGTGGATCCATCTCTGGTTTTAAGACTTCAAAAGTGTGTAAATATAATTCTGTGAAATTCAGATTACATCAATGGTGTTATGTGGAGAGAAACTAAGTGATTAGGATATACTTGAGAAAACTCTCTTCACGTTCCATCTTGAAAACATAGTCTTGTAACAACAGTATTAGGCGAATAAATATACCTATTACTCATAATTAATGTAAGTATTCTTTGTAATAGAGTAGAGTAATTAATTTGTGACTTTAAACCATCATGTTGATCTTGATCTGCTCCCTTCCCTGAACTAGGGGGAGGAGCTATTGTCAGAGGATGGACCTTCAGTCCTTAAGTGAGAGTTGGACAAAAAATGATAAGGTGTTGTAAACCTGATGGTTTTGGGAATGCACATAAGTGGACTTATCTACTTGGCCTACACTTAAGCCATCGGTCCATATGTTATGTCGGATTGGGCCAGCCCATTTACCACTTAGGTTAGCCGACATTAAGCCTTGTAAACTTATCCCACATCGACTATTAGATGTGGGCAAGTCGGCCATATGCTCATATATATATGTATCCCCTTTGTACTTATTTGATATACAAGAAAGCAATAAGAACAAGTCTTTAGACACTATCTATACCTAGCCGCCTACTCTCTCTCTCTCTCTAACCTAGTTCCAGTTAGAGATCAACCTCTAGTAGACACGAGATTTACAACACGTTATCAGCACGATCCTGCTCTAAGCCCAATCATCTCGAGTCCTAGACAGAAGCTCTACAAGCCGGCACACCCCAACACCAACCCGGAACCCTAAATCGGCGAACCTCTTTCTCTCTTAGTTTTGATCGATTGTTTCATAGATCTAAGAACTAATCCACTTTATATCTTGTCTTTGGTTGATTGTTTAAGGTTCCAAAGAGGAAACCAAGGAGAAAGATCGACAAGGATTAATGTATGTCATCAAACCCATCTTGAGGTTCATCGATTTTGTTTAGATCTGTTGTTTAGGTTGCTACGGTTTGGTTTTTGATTTTCGCCATTGATAAGAACCATTAGGTTGCTAGATTCATTGTTAGGCTGCTAGAAAATCGAAACTACCAAAACCATAATCCAAAAAGAAAAACCTAAATCAATCCGATTTAAGAAAACCTAACCTAAAAAGAAAACCCTAATCCAAAAAAGGAAAACCTAAATCAATCCGATTTAGGAAACCTAACCAAAATGGAAAACCTAATCATAAAAGGAAAACCTAATCAGAAAAAAAAACTTACCTAAAAATTACCTAAACTTACCAAAAGGAAAACATATCCAAAAAGAAAACTTACCCAAAAAGGAAACTTTCCAAAAAAGGAAACTTATCTAAAAATGAAATTTTCCAAATTTTCTAAAATGATAAGATCTAAATCTTAAAACCCTAGAATGATTAAGGAAAGTTTGTTTTTGCATAAAACTATATGCATTGGTCGATGATGCTAGACCTATTGGTCGATGATGCTAGACCCACTCGTCGATGATGCTAGACCCATGGTCGAGGATGCTAGACCATGAATTGCGGATGGTCAGTGGTACGTACCATGCAGTACGAACATGTCACGAACACGGATGAAAGACGGCACGGCCAGTCACGTACCATACGGTACGAACCCGCGGTAATTCGTACGAACCATGACCCGCGATTAAACCATGAACCGCGGATGGTACAAACCATGCGGTACGGACGGACCACGAACGCGGACGATAGACGGTACGTACCATACGATACGACCAGTCACGTACTATACGGTACGAACCCGCAGTGATCCGTACGAACCACGAACCGCGGTCATACCACGACCACAGACGGTCGATCACCCGCACCATGCGGATAGACCAAGGTCCATGCAGGTCGATGATGCCTACCCTCAGGAACGGCTAGACCTTGATCCGCAACGATCAATGATGCGTACCCAGTACGTTTAGATCGCGGATGGTCGATGACCCGTATTAGCACGTACGGATAGACCACATAGGTCGATAAAGCGTAGCACGACGTACAGCCAGACCGTGTGCTTGTCCAATCGGTTTTTAAACTGATTTTAATTACGATTTTAAATGGACAAGAGATGTGGTATGATAAGACCTAAGCAATCTGAATCTCATTTTCAGATGCCAAACATCACAAACTTGGACTTTGCACCCCTCAATGTCAAAGGTGACAATTACCTGCAATGGGCATTAGACATTGAGATATCTCTTGGAGCCAATGGCCTAGAGCATTGTATCGTTGAGGATAACAATGCCAGCAAGAGAGAAAACTCAAAAGCCCTTATGCACATCCGACATCACATAGAGGAAAGCTTGAAAGCTCAATACCTCACAGTGAATGATCCATATGAGCTATGGAAAGAATTTAAGATGAGATATGATCATCAGAGGACTCTGGTTCATCCAGCAGCCACCTATGAGTGGATACACCTCAGGATTCAGGACTTCAAGTCCGTGAACGAGTACAACTCAGCCTTGTTCAGGATAGTCTCACAATTGAGGCTATGTGGCGAGATTGTAACTGATACGCGGCTCTTAGAAAAGACATTCCAGACAATGTCTTCAAGCAATATGTTGCTTCAGCAACAAAATAGACAAAAAGGTTTCAAAACCTACAGTGAACTCATTCACTGTTTATTGCTTGTAGAATAGAACAATGAGCTACTCTTGAAGAACAGTGAGCTTAAACCCCCTTGTACTAAGCCTGTCCTAGAGGCCAACCATGTCCATTTTGACCAAAAAGGTCGCAGTTCCTCATATGGTCGAGGACGTGGACGTGGTAGCCATAACAAAGGGCGTCCTACCCCATATGATCGTCCAAACCAGTCCAATCATGGACGTGGTAAAAGCAAAGGCACTAAGATATCTTCAAGGATTCAGAATCCTGGGACCTCACCTTGCCATAGATGCGGAATGATAAACCATTGGGCAAAGAATTGCCGAACCCCTAGGCATCTGGTCGACCTCTATCAAGAGAGTATAAAAGGAAAGAATCCAGAAGCTCATATGATGTATCAGGATGATGAGGGTGACTTTGATCACGACAAAGAAGATCCTACATATCACGAAACTGATCATAGCAAAGACGATCCTACGGATCATGAAACTTCAGACATGTTGAAGTAATAACCAAGTGATGTTTTAGTGTTTAGGCTTTTATATTTCTAAGTTTTTTATTTTATAAAGTGATTGATTAAATAACATAAGGATAGTCAATATTATAAGACCACAAAATAACAAAAGGCATTCACCCAAATGAAAGACCCATTGAGTTATATCCCTCAGTATAAATGATTTCCACATTAAACCAATGGGCAAAAGAAACATCAGTTCCTTTCAGATTATAAGCCTTATAAGAAAGTGGTCAAAGACTATACCTATATACTCTGATCTATATTATGCTAAGGATCAGTATGATACGAGCCAAAGAGCCATGGTGACCATATTGGTATACCACACGAAATTACACTTAATGGCATGACCGGATTAGCCATCCGAGTCTAAACTTGATGCAAACTTGATATTGTAAAGGCACAAAGAGTTATCCCGTAAAATCTCACGTTGTGTAACATGTACACAAGGGAAACTCATTAGGCTTTATTGTCCTAAGCATCACGAAATTATAAGTATGTTCATGAGGGGGAGTGAGGACAAATCCCGTAGTCCATAAACATACTACAAATTCGTGTACCATGGTATATAACCATGCTATAAGTGGCTTAGAGTTTTAAATCTCTCGGTGGTACATCATCCACATCAAGCCTAATGCTTAAAGGACATCATAAAATTACATGACTAAAGATGCATCAGGCCATAGTGAGCATAGATATTCTCATCTCAGATCAATGGTCATAAACCAGACATATACCATCTTAAGGAAATCTGAGTTTTCCATCACAGACATATGTGCCACTTAAGATGGAACCTCAGCAGAGGATTGAGGATGAGAATATATGTTGGATGGGAGTATGACTTCTCCCATGAATTTTAAGAAACCTTGAGCCAAATATGGGTGATCAGATCAAGTGGCCAGGTTCACGGATTGCATAAGTAATCCGACCATCCAACATTAAAAGGAGAAAGTTATAAGCTAGTAAAGAGAATGGTATCAACCATAAAGAGAATGGTATAAACCATCATTGTCTTGGCAAGATCCTCGGACAAGCAAAGATAAGACGTCCAAATGATATAAAAGCTAGTAACACTAGATGCCAAGACACATTGACCCGAAAATAATACCAGCTTGCACCAAATGAATTGTTGTCCTAGAAGAGACACAATCAAGTTTCTACAGAGTCTATACAAGATAGACCAATATTTTCCATAATATAAAGGAACCTCAGAAGGAAATGAAATGGTGCATAGAATTTCCCGAGGTCATAAAAGAAAATCATTCCCAGACATAAAAAATGGTCGACCACAATATAAGATACCATACAATGGAATTTGGGATGAAAAAATCCATGGTACTTAAGGTGATTTGGGACGCCAAACACCATTATATTAAAGGTCATAAGATTGCAATCAACCATGTCATGTCTGAAGTACAATGGAACGCAGAAAAGGGTATCGATACCAATGATATAAGAATGCGCATACAAAGTAGCACTTGAACATAAAACGAGGATCACAAACCCACATGAGAGTACTCATACTCATAAGAAACGTGGGATTTTATAGGTTTAAAGAACCTATTGAAAAGAGATGGACGTATTGGCCATAGAACGCCATCAAACCAGTGAATGGGGTGGTGTGAGTAAAAGGGAAACCGTGAGATAAAAGGACATGGTCACGTGGTCTAAGACGTGCATGTTCCTGCTTACAACATTTGAATATAGCTGATTACACAAGGTTACTCACAGAGACCAAGGAACAAATTATAACAGATATAAGATCTGTGGTGGATGCTACTACAATCCGAAATGATAATGTCTGGAAAGAAATGACGATGTAGTAAGAAATATATTAATCACTGGATAAAGGTACTAAAGATACCATAAAGATGAGAAAAGAAATTCTCAAAGAACGGCTTTGTTCCTTAGCCATCTAAGAACTGATACAGCTGCAGCTGCATATGATATTATCAATCAAATGATAATCAGTGAATGAGTTCTATAAGAACCATCATAATCAGTTCATATATTCATTATAAGAATGAAATTCCTTGTGTTCACAAACCAACTTGAAAGAAAGTTGATTGGTTCCAAAACGATACAAGTTATCGATTGATTCTTAGACAAGTTATGGTCATAATATTTGGATCTTCAGATCCTGGTCTATATGGTTTATGGTTGTTCCAAAACTAAGAACATATTGAAAGAAATATGAAATGGTCATAAAGAATCTTGATTCCATCCATATCGACCATAGCAGGCTATAACAGCTGCGGTCGAGGTCATCGATATAAGAATGGTTGAACAATACAGCCATGATTGATGGATTAAGTTATACAGCCATGGTCAAGGGACCTTAGTCGAACCAAACGTTCGTATAAAGACCAGTAAGGTAAAAGGCTGAGTGGAATCACATAATTCCGACCATGATGGCCATAAGGGCCGAGAGGCAAAATTGTCATGCCGACCTAACGGTCGACCATATGGCCGCAATAAAACTTATCCAAGGTCCCTACGAGCCAATCTAATTTCGGCCAGGGAAACCTCATGAACAACCATATGATCAAGGTATTAAGATCAGAGAAACCAAAGTGGTTGATTATACGACCATAAGTGTGCATATGGGCAAAGACCCAAACGACCAAATGAATATGGTCGAGGCACGGTCGATACAATGGTTAGACCATAAAGGTCGATATAATTACAATCGACCATATGACCATATAAAACACATAATGGTCAAGAAATGAATCAATTTGGTCGTGGTTAAGAAAGAGGTCATGAAACATAAGACCCAACCACGAGTGGCCTGATCATGAGCCAAAGATAGCATATAAGCTAACCATTGATAAAATGGATGACCAGATCTATATCAAATGGATATATTGATCATAACCATAGTCCATCAGCATGCATACATCTATGCATAATTTAAAATCTAGCTGATGATGAAGAAAGGTAATGGTAATGGTAAACTTATACTTCGTTATTTATTTACAAGAAACGAAAGGTTTAAAGTTTGTTTACACTAACCATACTAACCAACCCAAAGAAGGGAAGATTGGTTTTGCAGATGCAAATTTTGTTTTGACCATAAACATGTTATGAATTAACTCATGGAAGCATTACAAGCTCATGAAGGTCATTGAAACAAGCCAAGGCTGCAAGTAACTTCATCAAACCGTCCAGAAGTATTGATCACACATGATACAAGTGATTAACCCGGTCGATGAATCAGAGTGATACGGTCGATGATGATCCAGCATAGATGGTCGATAGTGATTCACCAATGGAAGGAAGTTTCGACCATTATCCCTAAAGGCGATGCATAGTTCAACCGAAGGGATGATACAATCTGTGACTCATCATGGAGAGATAGAAATGAGAAGACTGAAGAACCTTCAGTGATGTTCACTTCAGGGGGAGTAATGCGGCTGTACTCTTTTTCCTGTCTATGGCTTCCCTTTTTACCACATTGGGTTTTGGGTTTACCATAGAGAGGTTTTAATGAGGCAGTATACCAAACGCATTGCGAACTCTAGATGGTTATGGCATTCAGGGGGAGTGTTGTAAACCTGATGGTTTTGGGAATGCACATAAGTGGGCTTATCTACTTGGCCTACACTTAGGCCATCGGCCCATATGTTATGTCGGATTGGGCCAGCCCCTTTACCACTTAGGTTAGCCGACATTAAGCCTTGTAAGCTTATCCCACATCGACTATTAGATGTGGGCAAGTCGGCCATATGCTCATATATATATATGTATCCCCTTTGTACTTATTTGATATACAAGAAAGCAATAAGAACAAGTCTTTAGACACTATCTATACCTAGCCGCCTACTCTCTCTCTCTCTAACCTAGTTCCAGTTCGAGATCAACCTCTACTAGACACGAGATTTACAACATAAGGTCCATTTTGTATGAGGCGGCCCATATCGAGTATGGACATCCTCACACGCAAGAAGGAAGGGGGCTCTACAATAAGCTGTCCATAGCATGTGCCGATCGCCTATCGTAGTTGACAGAAACCACTCAAACCTTGATAAGCAATAAATACAATGATGATCACTAAAAACGACTCCTTGACAGAGCCACTACGAAAGGAATGAAAGAAGAGAAAATGGACATAAATATGACATGGGATGAGAGAAATGGGAAGATGGATGTAAGAGAGATAACTTAATTAAATATTAAAATTTTAATTTTATATAAGAAATATATCCGTTATAAATGTTTTGATCCTATCAATTATTTTTATATTAATTTTTGTTATGCATTTGTATATAAATTTTTTAGATCGGTTATGCAATCATGCAAATAATTTTTTTTTCAGAAATTATTTACGATATGTTAATATAAATTCTTTAAATGTAAACAACATAACCAAGATTAATGGGGAGTAACACCATTACAACACTAGCATTGAATTTGAATCATTACAATATATATATATATATATATATATATATATATATATATATATATATATATATATAAAGACAATATTATGAGGGAAATTTGCTAAAAATAATCTAAAATTTCAATTTAAACCTATAAGTGTACCCCAATTTCAATCAAATGCAAAACAAACCTACAAGGGTGATAAAAGTATTATTTAACCCTTATGACCAAACAAAAAAACAGAAGTGTATTTTACGTTTTTATCCTTTGTTAGTCTACACGTAACAGAAAGAAGTCTACATATATGTAGACCTCGTACGAAGTCTATTCATTCGGTAGACTTGTTATGTAGTCTATACCATAATTTTATCTAATAATTTAATTTTAAAAATGAATAAAAATAATTGTTGTACTATTTTTAACTAATCATTAATATAATGGATAATATGAAGTAAAAAATTAAAATTTTATATAATTAAACATTTTTAATGAAAATTTAGGGTTTGAGATTTTTGGTTAAGGGGTTCGTAGACATATTATAAAGTCTACATATATGTAGACATTTTTTTCAGTCTACACACAATTTAACCTAACCGGATTTAACCAATATAATTTGATGATCAAATAAAACATTTACGGTTTGAGATTTGTGGTTAAGGGGTTCGTAGACATATTATAAAGTCTACATATATGTAGACATTTTTTTCAGTCTACACACAATTTAACCTAACCGAATTTAACCAATATAATTTGATGATCAAATAAAACATTTACGATTTGAGATTTGTGGTTAAGGGGTTCGTAGAAATATTATAAAGTCTACATATATGTAGACATTTTTTGCAGTCTACACACAATTTAACCTAGTATATAAATACGATTTCTCAAGCTTTTCAGGTAAAAAAAAACTAATCTTCGCCGTATCTCTCTCTAGGCGATTTTCGGCGAGATTTCCGGCGAACTCGATCCACGCAGTTTCCCATCCGCTTCGTCTCTGTCTCCTCCATCGCTCTGGTAAGTTAAATGTCTTTGTTTTACCTCTCTGTTAATAAAAAGTGACCACCTTTACTTTTTTCTCTTTTCAGATATGAGCCGGCGACTTCTGAGGAACGGTGCTTCTCGTCCAAATCTCTGCTTCCGGTCAGTATCATGGCTTCTACTTCATCTCTCTGTCCTAGCCAGCAAGGGACTGTGCTTCATCTTTCCAACGTACGTCTCTCTGTCATCTCTATCTCTCGTTTAACTAATAACCTAACAAGCTCATCCTTGTTTATTAACCTTTTAGTTTCTTTTGATTCAGATCTGAGTCGGTCAGTTTTAGATCCATTTCTCTAACGAGCATTGCATCCTCTCTAATCCATTTCTCTGCTTCCGGTGAGTCTACTTCATTTTGAAGTTTAGTATGAAGTTTCGAATTTGTAGACTGGAATTTTGAATTTGTAGACTGAAATTTTAAATTTGTAGACTGATATTTTGAATTTGTAGACTGATATTTTTAATTTGTAGACTGATATTTTGAATTTATAGACTGATATTTTGAATTTTGTAAACTGATATTTTGAATTTGTAGACTTCTCATATAAACTGATGTTTTGAATTTGTAGTATACTGATGTTTGAATTTATAGGCTTCTCGTGTAGGCTTCATTTTAAATTGTAGACTTCTCGTGTAGAATGCACTTATATAATTCTTTGTTTGTGTCTTCTTGGTGCATGTTACAAAATGGATAAGCCTGATTTCCTATCGAGGTTGTATACTCTAGGGAGGAGCTCAAGAACTGTGAGTAACAGACGGTTGTATCAGACTTTTGTACCAGACATATGGTTGTAACAAACTTATGTAATTTGCTTGCAGCAGACTTAAGTATTAGACTTCTTTTACAGAAGACTTTTATAGAAGTCTGGTACTCGACTATATATCAAAATATCATCATTTGTATCAATATAGTACTCTTCTTTCAGAGATTTTAATTCATATTCGACCAAAAGTACAATTCCAATACAATCCAGAGATTTACATATTAGTCTTCCTTTATAAGAAACTTAAAAAGAAATCTACTTTTTGTTCAAGAAGACTAACATGTTGGTTTTCACGACAAAAAGTAACATTAGAACTCAAAGTAATAGAAAAATTAAGACCTACGATTTCAACAAAAGTTCATCAAATAAGACAACATCCAAAGCGATAATACAGCTGATAAGTTAAATACATAAGACATAAGACAACATCCAAAGCAATAAGACACCATCCAAAGCAATAATACAATTGATCAATTCAACACATAAGAGATAATACATAAGACAACATCCAAAGCAGTAAGACAACACTGGTTTAACCTGGACAGTTTGGATGTGACCCGGTTGTTTGCACTGTGACAATTAACGTATACTTACTAATATGTCTACAATTGTTTTCTAGCAATATAGCAAAACCAAAGTATTATACTTTCATAATTACAACATTTTTTCTATCCAAAATCACTCAAACCCATTAAGATTAACTATTACACACTTTCAAACAAAAAAATTGTGAAAAAATTTAATGCATAGTACACAAATTAACTTTTAATGTAAATTTCAAAATAAACTCCATGTTCAGTCTACAACGTGGTAGACTATCTTTTCAGTTTACATCCGTAGACGGTCAGATAGGTCTACTCTTTGGGTTAGTTTTTGCAATTGACCATTTTACGGGTTACTTTTTATAGTTGAAAAAAAGTTGTGATTTTATATAAGCAGACTTCGTTTTCAGTCTACAACTTCAAAAATGTTAGTTTTCGCTATTGACCAGAATTTTTCAGGATTTGACTTTCAGAGGTAGACTAAATATACAGTCTATATGTTTTAGTTTTTTTGAATGAGGTTAGCTTTGCAATTGACTATGTTTGACTTTTTAGGGGGTAGATTGAAATGAACGTCTACAGATTTGCAGACTTCGCAAGAAGTCTACTCTCAAATCCGACGAGTCAGTTTTGCATTTGACCAAAATAAAAAAATAGACTTCACGGGTAGTCTACATTTTTTTTTCTGGAAGAGAAGACTGCATCTGAAGTCTACATATTAAAAAAATAATAAATAATTTTAAAAAGTTTTAGTCAAACACAAAACTAACTTTTTCAACACAGTCAAAATTTTGGTCAAATGCAAAACTGACTTTAAGTAAACTTCTTCGACAGTCTACGAAACGTAGACTTATGTTGAAGTCTGCTTATGAAAAGTCAAAAGTTCATTCAAATGCAAAGCTAACCTCTTTTGCGTAGTCGTCTTTGTAGGTCTACATACTTTTTTGTTTTTGTTGTCAAAGATTAAGATGTAGATTGTCGGAGAAGACTACGTTACAAAAAAAATCCATTTAGTCAATTGCAAAACTGACATGTGCGTTGACAAATAGACTGCATTGTATGTCTACATAAGGGCGTAGACATATAAAACAGTCTACTATCGCGACACAGATCTGAGAAACGACTTAAACCATGAAAATAGTTACCTTTTTGCAGTGTGAAGCTCGTTTCCAGCCTTTTCAACCGTCCAAACTCCAATAATGACCAAAAGAAAACATTTTTGACGATTCACAAGTGAAAAAACACGAAATTATGAAGTTTATGATTATGAAAATGAAGGTTAAGAGAGATTTTTAGATGGAAATGTAGAGGAAATGAAGATTTGCTTGTTTAGAATGAGAAAAAAATGGTTGAAAATTCAATTCTAAAGCTTTAAGAGATCAAAAATGGTGGTTCATGGTGGTTGAAAATATTGATGATGATGGCATAGTTGTAATTAAGAAGAAATGTTTAGGGTGTATTTATTTTTTTTGTATTTTTCGAAATAAATAAATAATAATGGCAAATTTGTAAATAATTCAAAAACTTATGAGTATTATGGAAAATTCAATGATGAATAGTAACTAAAAAAAAGAGGTTGGTTTTGGGTTTGACTTGAATTTTTAGGTTGTTTTTGAAAAAAACTCATATTATGATATGATCAAAATATTATAATGAATATATATTTTATTTAAGATTAAAATTTTATTGTTTTATTATTGTTTGTTAATTTTACTAAATTAAAAAAAATATAAAATTTTTAGATTTTCAAAAAAAAATTTTTTTATAAAATGACTATTTTGTTTTATTTTTTTAGATGAAAATTATTGTACACATAACATGATTGTCAATTTAATTAGCTGACATAACATTCACGTTAGTAAAAATAGTAGAAGTGGCGATTGGTGTATGATTTACCAAAAATAAATAAAATGTACGTTATTTTTGTTTCGAAGGTATATATATATATATTATACGATAATATAAATTGAATAAATTAAATATATCATGATATGTTGAATACGAAATAGTCTTTTTTCGCGAACACTATACCTAGCAATGATAGATTTTATGAATATTTGGTATTTGGAGGTGGGTGGCATGGCTCCGTAATCGAGTTTACGAAAGATTTTTGGAACGGGTTTCAATACTAAGATATGGACTAAACCTTGGTTACCAGATACATATGCTCGTCCCCAAAAGCTTCGGATCGAGATGCAAATAGAACATTTTAGAAATTATTTCTTTCTATTTTTTATTTATAGTTTTTGGCTTTTTGAAGAATTTTTTTTTAGTCCAGCCAAAACTCTATTCATTTTGACAAATATTTGAATTTTGTATGTATCTATTTTTATACCTAATTTTTAATCTATATCATAGTTGTATTAATTACAACTTAAAATCATCAAATTGTACATATTAAGGTTCTTTCTGAACACATAAAATGATTCTTGATGTATTTATGTCCCTTGTAATTTGTAATATTTATATAATTTTGAGCAAATATTAGTTTATCTATTATTTTTTTCCACTATGGCGTCGACAATTTGATTATTCGATCCGGTTATAGTAGTATTATCATATTATTGCATTGTTTTTTTTCTCAACCGAAGAATAATTGCAGTTTGTTGTTTGTTGTTTGTTTGTCAACGAATAATTTCAATTTGGAAAAGGAAGTAAACAAGAGTGACGTACATAAAGGTAAGAATGCATATACATCAATGGTTTTATTCGCAATAGAGATATGATCTAGAACATATGACCCAAAAGATATGTATATATGTCGACCATTAGTCGGAACTCATTTTTTTGTTTTAAAACCAAAATATAAAAACACATAGGGGCATGTAACCAATGTGTAGAAAATATACTGGTAAGTGGTAATATTTTATCTAAAAATGAGTATCAGATTTTGTAACATTTGGAAAAAAGTAATAATAATAAGCGTGGTAATAATAAATGATTTGTTCTAATAGTAGGTGAGTTTGGATTGTTAAATAACCAAGGTTCGAAGGCATCCCGTTATATACCAATCATATGACTATGCGTATATAAATCCATTATTTAAGGTTCATTTGGATAGTCGAAAAAAGTTTTTTTTTTGTGTGTGACTGCATTAGTTTAGAGATTAGTTTGAACTTTCTATATGTCTACAATAACTTAAATTAATTAAATATAATAATAATAATAAATTATCATTAGAATTACATCATAATCAAATACCAAAAGAAAAAGAGTCACAAGTCACGAAAACTAATAACTACAACTTATGATTCTCTGTTTCATATTAAATGATATAATAGAGAAATATTTCGCTAAAAAATAAGTGTTATTTTTAGTTTTTAATGTAAAATTTATTAATTTCATTTTGCAACTATTTTTTATTGGTTAAAATATGGTTAGATGCATAGGTAATTGTGTTTTTATATAAAAATATTTAAAATTAATTATTTTTTAATCCGTTTGCATAAATATAAAATGACACTTATAATGAAACAAACGAAGTATTAAAGAAATCTTCTAAAAAAAATAGTAGTGTTTATATAGAAAATATACAAAATTAATTATTTTTTAACTTGTGTACATAAATATATAATGACATTTATAATGAAACGTATGAAATATCGAGGAAACCTTCTAGAAGAAAAATAGTAGTGTTTCGGGTTAGAAAGTGTGTACAGCTTAAAGAGACGACACGTCTCGCACAACCAGGATCGTAGTCTATGCGTATTGCAAGGATGACAACCAGAATCGTAGTCTGTGCGTACAGAAAAGGATTTAAAAACGTTGCAAAGAGAAAATCAAACACACACACCACAATAAAGTAGCAGTCCAATATTTGTGTTGGAAGACAACAAAAATTTGTGGAACATAAGTTGACAACACAACTCTTGTCTTCAGTCTGGCCCATCGATGCACCAATTAGTTCATCTTCCAATGTACCCCTAACTACATTATTGTTTCTAGTGGGTCCTCCAATTTTCGACACAAAAAGCACATGCAGCATTCACTATCTGTTTATATTTACTGGTATAGTTTTTAACCAAAACTAAAGATACCATATTCGAATCTCAACAGCTGCTGAAAAAATTTAATAACTGATTTTTGTCAATGATTTAAAACGATAAGAAACCGCAAAAAATACCACAAATAAAATATCACTTTTCAAAAATATTCTCAATTAAAAATTATTAATATTTGAATTAACATTTTAGTAATTATTGTTTAGAGTTTAATATTAAAAGAGTGACATTGAATTTCTAAATGTTTTATAAATATTTAGAAAACTAGTTTAATTTATTTTTATCATAAATTTAATACATTTTTGTGAATAATCATTTATTAATGGTGAATTTGAAAATGATATCAAATTTGTGGTAAAACTAAAATTTCCCAAATTTCTTTATGGAATTCGATACATAATTTCTTGATTAAAAAAACGTTTACATTTCTATAGGTTTATTTTAATATAGACGCCATAAGAACTTTAAGGCGATTCTGGTTAGAATTTATGAGTTATAGTTAATCTTGAGTTATGGCTCTCCTAAATTTCAAATCTCTAACTTTTTTTTGTAATCTTATTATGCTTAAGAGTCTGGGAATTGTAATTTTATTACAAGTTTGATATCACTTGGTAAATTTACTTTTAATGAATGACAATTTTCAAAAATACCTTAATTTTTTTTGATAAAAATAGATTTAATTAATTTTCTAAGTATTTATAAAAAAATTAGAAACTCAATCTCACCTCTTTAACACTAAACCCTAAACAATAATCTATAAAATATAAATCCAAATGCTAATATATTTTGAAAATGTGTATTTTTACAAAATGGTACTTAACTTATGTGATTCTTAACAATTTTTCTTTTGTTTGACATTGCTTTCTTTCTCTTCTCTTTGTATTTACACCTATGAAGATCCTTTAAAAAGGTAAACAAAAGAAAATCTACATACATATCCATTTTTAGTGAGATATATCTTCTACAATTTATCATTTCACCCTCTTTCAATTAGTTATAATTTATGACATTATTAAAACTAAAGTATATTTTGGTACTGTTTGAAAATATGAATAACAATTATAAGTCTATTCCTTTATATCTATATTTTATTAGAGAAAAAATTATATGTAAGATAACATTTACACTTCTTAATTACATTTACAGTCTGAAACACACATTTACTATATTTTTGTCTCTTTTATCCTTCATCTAAGCGAACCATAAATTATTCTTTGTCTTAATTAAATGGCTGACATCAATCTATTAAATTAGATTCATATAAAAAATTTTATGTGTGATTTTTATTTGGACCATCCTTTAGAAAGTTGATCAAATTATGCATAATTTATCATTTAATATTTTATTTGAAATAAAAATAAACAACTTTTATAAAAAAACTACAAAAAAATCTTATAAAATATTTCTTAAATGTTTTTAATATTTGTTTTCCTGATTAATTATCATTAAATAAAATTAGAAATTAAAACTGATTCAGTTCTGATTTAAAAACAAAAATAAAAATCATATAAATATTTTTAATTTATTTTACGGTCAGTTACAATTTAAAATAATTATTTTTGAAAATACACTTAAACTTTTTTTAGAATTTTAACTATTCATTTTTATTACCAATAAAAATAAATATATTAAAATATATCCAATCTATTAAATTTAAATCATATTTTAGACTTTATGTGCTATATTTTAATTTTGAACTATCAAACACCGGTTCATCTAGATCACTTAGATTTATGATATAACATATTTATGTGTACACGTAGTTTATCAGGTATCATAAACACGTTTAATCAATATTATCGAAATCTATTACTAATTCAAATCAAATTAGTCATTAATCCTAGACCATCCATAATGTATTTCAAATATAAAATCACATCTACTTAATAAAAAAATCACTTATATTCCGATATCAATATAAATTATATAAATATACATGATTGTAAATAAAAAAATACATATCTCACAATTATATATATTTTCATGATTATTTTTATATTAAAATATCTATGTATATGCCATAATAATTTTATAATGTAGTGTATAAATAAAATTTTATATAGTTGATTAATCATAAAATCATTTCACATAATATATAATTACAAATGAATCGTTAACAAATATACCAAAGTATACACTTTTCCATAAAATTGTAGTTACTATAAATTTTTATATTTTATTAAATAAGATATTCCCAAATATATAAACTAACAAATTTTTAAAAATACTTATAAAGAAATCTTAATATTTGTTTCTCTAGATTTCATTCATCAAATCTGTAGCTAACTTATCTTATATTCATTAATGTTTATAGTTTTTTCAAAAAAAGAAATCGATTCTAAATGAAATCATATATTGATTAAATCTAATTTTAAATATATCATATATTCACTAATATATCCAACTAAAAAGCGTAAAAAATAGATTCAAAATGAATTATCTAAAAAAATACTTTTCTAAAAAATCTCAAACCATGTAAAACTGGATGCAATAAGATTAAGGTTAGTAATTTAGGATGACTCATTTAGAGTTAGAGTTGGCATGGACTTCTCGCTGACACTTCATATACAAATACTTATATTCTTTTAAAGAGTCGAGTGACAACCTACGATCCTTCTAGAAGATAGAAAAGATGAACTTAAACAATATATAAAACAAAATAAATGTTGAACTATAAAAATGAAACTTAACCACGCATGCGCGGTTTCTATTCTAGTACAATTTTAACAAACAATTGATACCAAAGAGAAACCATAAAACGTGATACCTCTCTCTTAACTCAAAATCACTTTCCCAAAAATATCCACCTTTTCTGTATATTTCCTTTATTTAATATTTACTTTTATTTCAACACAGAACCGGGAATCACAGCGTCAATTACAAGCTTAAATCGACCAAAATGTTCTAAATCAGACCTAGCTAGACTAACTTCGCTCGTCCACTAAAGCAACACCATATGCTACAGTTCGAAAATCCTTAGAATTTCAAGACCCGTTCTCATCCGTTTATGTTAATCACTCGAATGTGAGTTTACCTTGTTGCCTCGGATGCCGGTCTTCTTGTGACATTACCGAAGTAGTTGGATTTTGATGATCTCTTCAAGCTCGTAACTTAAACCGTCGATAAAGTGCGACACAACAAAAGGAGGAGAAAGATAGTGAACCTTATGAGGTGCCACCAATGTCTCAAAACTGCTAGAAACGAAGGGAGTGAGACACCATAACCGAGGGACTACACGGCTTAAACAGACGACACCGTCCCTCCTATGTTGAACTACAATTTCATAATATCTATCAGATCTCGAGATTACCCAAAAAATAAAAAAAATGGAAAAGGAGAAAGGAACTAACTTTGGTCAACGGAGAAGCAGAGAGGGGAAGAGCAGAAGGGAACTGGCTTGTTCAGTTTTGAAAGAGGATGAGGAGGAGATGCTTCTTAAACCTGATGATTCTTAGACCTGATGAAAGAGGATGAGTAGGTCGTTATTGTTCCCAATCCTCTCTCCATTCTCTACAACCTTTTCGGTTTGCCGTCTTGCTCCAGCGCGTGGAGACATCGGCGGTTGGTCCGGTGTACGTAAGCTCCACCGTCGAAGGCGCTTCCTCCTCTTTTTTTTCAAATAAAATCTTCAATCAATCGCTGTTTTTCGTCGTTGATATGTCAGAGCTCTGGAAAGGTCATTAAACCGGAACCCTAGATCCTCCCAGTGGGAGACATATCCGATGATTATGACTGTTTCTGGAGGCGAGACGAGGCGATGGAGGTCGTGAGTTGATTGGAGTCAGCTTTAGGGTTTGAAATCCGACGATGCTGCTTTTTCTTTGTAGATCTTTCCGGCTTTCTTGGCAGTGATGGCGCGTGATGCAATGGGACCTCTCTCTCTCTATGTTTCTCTATGGTTGGTTGTTTATCGAGGCTTCTTCCTCAAAGTGGAGTAGTTCGTGAAGCTTTATCTCTCGTAGAAACTAGGTGTCATGCTTCAGATGTTTGTTTGCTTTCGCTCAGGAGAGGCGGCACTTTCGTCGGTTCGTGCACGGGTCTCAGCAGCTGTGCGGCAGCTGTGTCTTTGTGCTCTGGCGTCTGCAACTCCGGCGTCGTGTTGAGAAACTGTCATCTATGGCAGTGACCTCCCCGTCTCTTGGGGTTGCTCTCCCCTTGTAGGTTTGTTCTCATGTCTGGTGCAATGTTCAGACCATCTCGCGAATGATCTTGAAATCTTCAGCCCTTCTCTCGGTCTTCCTTCGTGTCTCTAGCGTTGAGTGGCCGAGCAGTTCAAAGAAGATCGTCTTAGGTTCTCTAAGTTCGGTCCAGGTTGTCATTTCCATGCTCGTTTTAGTCTTCGGGTAGCGGATGGCGAGGAGGCATGGGGGGAGTTATGTCTTTCGAGTGCTGAGGATGCTACTTCGTCTTCTGCGTAGACTAACCTCCATCTTTTTTGCAGGGACTTGAAGTGATTGTGACTAGTGTTTCCCCGTTACAACCCGTTTGTAAGGAGGGACGGTGTCGTCTGTTCAAGCCGTGTAGTCCCTCGGTTATGGCGTCTCACTCCCTCCGTTTCTAGCGGTTTCGAGACATTGGTGGCACCTCATAAGGTTCTCTATCTTTCTCCTCTTTTTGTTGTGTCGCACTTTATTAACGGTTTAAGTTACGAGCTTGAAGAGATCATTAAAATTCAACTACTACGGTAATGTCACGAGAAAACGTAAAAAAGTTAAAAAAGTTAAAAATTACCATGAGGCCTGTTGTGGCCCAATAGACAAAAAAGAGTTAAAAATTAATTTCTATACTTTCTATGTCCATGCAATATTTTTGTATAAATGTTAAAATATAAAATAAAAAAATAAAAATGGATATTAAAACTTTAAAAAAAAACAGAATTATGATCTATAGTATAAAAATGTATTTGCTTAAAAAGATATTTTATTAAATATGTAAAAAAATTGTAAACAAATAACATATCAAAAGATGAAATAAAAAATAAGAATATTACAATGCTTCCTCTATCTACGATTCTTCTGCCCATATTTATCATATCCACGTTCTTAAATAAAAACCATATTCTATATGTCAATACAATATTTTGTATAATTGTTAATATATATATATATATATATGGATGCTAAAACGTAGAATATATAAAAATAATGAATTATAGTAATAAATTATTTACTTTAAATATATTTAAAAGAAAATATACCCAAAAGTATATGAAAGAGTAAAAAAATAATGACTAAAAATGTAAATATACCATATTGATCTATTCAAAATAACTCTACATCAAATACAAGCACTAAAATTTGCTTTCAACTTTTTGCTCATAAGGCCACTCTTGAAGCCCAACCTAGCACAATAACTTCTCTAATTAAACTATAATGTCGCTAACTAATTAATTTAATTACTTTACCAACTTTATAAAGGGTAATTTTGTCAAAAAATCACATAGGTTTACGTGAATGTGCTCTCTCTCTACATTGCAGATCCTGATATAAAGAAATGTAAAATATGACATTTTAGGTAATGGACTCTAAATATTATTTGTTTGATTAGTGTCTAAACTTAGTTATAGATTTTAAGTTTCAACATTCATGACTCTAAAGAAACCAAAAGGAAGCAAATTTGGAACTTATCTGAATAAGAAAAAAAAACTAACGATTGCTATCTTCCTCATGTACCTAGACATTACATCTTCCAGTTCAGATCAAGAAACAAGAAAAGCAAGCCAAGAAACACAAAAATGCATTCCATAACTACTCATGAATAGTGTCTCATGTACTAAAAAAGTGTGAAACTGTAGACTTCTGGAGCTTCCATTAACAAAAGAACCTGAAAATAGTTAGGAGTGGAGTCCACACAGTGAAGGCCATTAGATGTTATTATTCATTGTGTGTCAGTGACGGGTTGGATATAAAATGAGAGACGTGAGTATGTTGCGAGGCAAAGGGAATCAGATTGTATTTTGGGTGAGATAAAATAGAGAGAGAGCTCTAATGAGTAAAGAGTGAGTTTCTCGAAGTTTTCCCGTGAGTGATAAGCGCGATTATTCCATTGAGCTTAGTGGATTCCGAGGATTCTTCGGATAGACATAGGATTGTGATTTTGCATCTGAACTCTATAACATGTTCTTAAATTCTACATGAATATGTTCTAATTGCTTCATGAAAACATAAACAAATTGTTCCAAAAGCAAAATATTTTTCTACAAGTGGTATCAGTGTCAGGTCTTATCAATTAAAGAATCTAAACTTGAAAGAGATCTTGGTTACAAATTTCAGTCTCGATGTATTTCGCAAAATAAAATGAGATGGAATAATATAATGGTGTGATTGAATAGATCTTTCCAATGAATTTTTTTGGACAGTGATAATCAAAACTCAACATGTCTCGATATCCAAGACACTGTTTGAGAACTGATTGAATAACGATTTTAATCACAATTATTCTGAGAAGAAATAGTGACATAAGAGCACCCCCATCAAAAGTTTAGATGGGGGGTTCACACACTTTTCAACATAAAAAAAATATTAAAATAATAAAATCCTATAAACCCCTCTCTCTAAAACTCTCTCTAGTGATCTCCTCTCTCCTAAGGTTCATCACTGTAGCGCGGGCTCCACGACACGTGGCGGCCCGCGATTGGTCTATTTCTTTTTTTTTTTTTTTAAACAAAAAAACAAAAACAAAAAAATTTAATAATAAAAAAAAGAAAAGATGAACCTCAAAAGGGGTTCATTGGTGTGGATGCTCTAACCTGTTAAGAATAATGACATGAATCTATCTAATTAATACATGTTTTAACATAATTATCACACAAAATTTAATTAAATAAAATCAAATATAAAACAATAAGTATATGGTAATTACTATAATTAAAAATTATAAGTAAATGATTTAAATATTAGAAAAAATATATTATAACTTACACACTAAATAAGTTAATATAAATAAAATAAGATATTCATTTATTTTATTAATATTTTATATATTTATAATGTTTCTAATAAGAAATCATCCATATATGATAAAATTGTTAGAACAACTTTGAAATTTATACTTATATTTTCATGATCATATTATTTTATATATTGTTTACGATTTTATTTTGTAAAAATATATTCTACACAAGTGAGTTTACCCAAACCAAACCAATCCTTAGAATCTAATGGTTTGAAGATCTGGGTAGTAATGGATTAATGGTTTTAGTGAGTTAGTAGATTTAATGAATCGGGTTAAAATGGTTTAGAATATCTAATCTATTAAAACTGAAGTACAAATAGAAAATAATCCTTATTTTTGCTTAATATTTACAAGGAATGCCATTCATATTATCCTTGCATCCAAACATCTAACAAAAATCTAATCTATTAAAACTAAAATACAAATAGGAAATAACTCTTGGTTTTAGCTAATTTACAAAAAATGCCACTGAGATTATCTATGCATCCAAACATCTAAACATTAATTCTTAACAAGAAAAAAATAAAATTCGGCTAAGCCCATTAACAATCTTTGTAATTGAAATTGAAGACTTCATAAAAAATGTATATGTGTTTTCCAAATTTATATAATAAAAACAAAATTATACATATATATATATAGCATTAAATTAGTTTTATTTTTTTATTTATATTCATATAATCTACGTACCAACTATATTTGAAATATAAAAAAGATAATAATGTTAATAATTTTCTATTATAATCTGAATTTATTCATTTACAATAACAAAATCATGTAACTTTCTATAATAATTTAATGACTAAAATACATACTAATATTTATTATAAATGGTTATATATACAAACAAATACAATGTATTATTCATTTGTACGATATATATCTAATAAGAATAACCTATGTAATTTATAAATTTCAAATTTTTATCACCATATAATACATATACACAGTTAGGTCTTGGACGGATCGAAAATCTAGAGTATTTTAGGATATACGAATTCAGATATGTATTCGTAAAATTGTTATCCGGATCTGGATATTCAGGGTTAGGATATTCGGACTAAAATCTGAGTACACTTAGATATCCGAACCTGTTTTTTCTCATTTAAATTAAATCAAAAACTAAATATTAACAATCTATTTAGTCTATTTAAAAATACTTAAAATCATTAAAATTTGATAAAATTAAAATTTTATTTATTTTATATAAAATTATGTATAATATACATAGATAACTATAATTAAATTTTAAATATTTAATATCCGGATCCGGATATCCAGACCTAAAATTTTACTATTCGAATTTGTACGTGGATCAGTCGAATCCGTAAAATCATTATTAGGATATTTGTTTTTCGAAGCGGATGGGATCTCGGATCGGATAATGGATATCGAATATTAAATTTCAATCATATATACAGTTATATCAAACAAATTGCTTAAAATATTTGACATTCATAAAATAATACCCGCGCGGGCGCGCGGATCAAAGGCTAGTAATGTGTTAATAGATTATCCAATCCAATCCAATTTTACTTCTCCATACAATCTCTTTTTGATCTCTTCCCGTAAATCTCTTTTTGATCTCTCTGCAACATTTGTTCTCTCTATTTTTTGCTCTATGCAACATTCAGTATCATCATCTTGCTAGTGATTCTAATTTGGGTGTGATTCTCTCTCTCTCTCTCTCTCTCTCTCTCTCTCTCTCTCTCTCTCTCTCTCTCTCTCTCTCTCTCTCTCTTTCTCTCTCTCTCTCTCTCTCTCTCTCTCTCTCTCTCTCTCTCATTGATACTATAACTAAGACAAAACACCAAAATTTAAATTATCATATGTAAATAAAAAGTGCTTTGTATTATGAGAAATACCCTACATAAGTCATAAAAAAATTTGTCACAAAATAGCATTCAAATAGAAAAATGACCAAAATAGATTTTATTAAAGATCGTAAATATACATTTATACTCATTGAATTAACTAATTTGGATTTGGGGTTCAGAATTATGGGGTGAAGTCTTGGGAGTGAGGTTTAAAATTAAAAAATGTATATTAAAATTTTCAAAAAAAATTCTATTTCAGTCATTTTTAGAGCTATTTTTCACAAAAACTTTTAAAAAAAACTATTTGAGAGAATCCCTTGTATTATCGCATTTATAATATTTTAAAATTTGCAAATAAAATTTTTTGAAAATAATATGTGCTTCATATTTTAAAATTTATCTATTGTTAAAAAAAAAATATTTCAATAAATATAATACTGCTTTTAGAAATTTTTGTCGCTATCATATTCTTTATAAATAATATAATATTATTTTTTCCAAAGTTATTATAAGATATTAAGATTATTGTAACATAATAAATTTATTATAGATTTTTAGATTTTGAATTTTTTATAGAAATTTTCGAAATCTTTATATAATATATCATCATATCAAAGAAAAAAATTATTTACATATTCATATTTTGTGGATTTAAATAAGTATAACTATATTTAATTTCACTAGTCAATATAAGAATAAGCCTAATTAAGTTTATAAATTACTAAACGTGTTTAAAGTTTAGTTTTGATAAAATAATTTAATTGAGTGATATGATTTGATTCATTAGGTTTAATAAATATTTTTATAAGTTAAATCATTTTAACTAAAACCAAAAAAAATAATTTTATTATATATCTTTTAAAGAAATAAAATAGTATAAAATTATTATTAAAAATGAAAATTAGTTTTATTAAAATAAATTAGTTTAATACAATTAGATTAGAAAATTAAATTAACTTGATGCTTCACTCGCTAGGGAGAACTACTAAGTAAGACTAAGAGAATGTCCTATGTTCCAATTTGTGTACGCATCCCAATTTGTTCGTACTGTAAATTTTTTTTTTGATAAATAAATTTATTATTTCAACACAAAATTATATAAAATTATAAATAATTACTTTATACTTTTTAAAATTAATGATTTTAAAACTAAATGTAATAAAGATATAATTTTTTACTTATATTTTATAACTAAACTCAAATAGAATTATGTCACTAGAAACCATCTAATATAACTAAACTCAAATAGAATTATGCACAGTTAAACTATTAATTTTTCAGACTTAAATAATAAACCGGATGCTTGAATTTCAACCCAATACCTGACTCAATAAAAAAAAAGAAAATAAAACAAAACAGTTTTTCAAAGTCTACCACATCTGAAGTCATTCATTGCTAATGATGAGTGCACTATAATGATATACATAGTCAAATCAATTATTTTAAACATATCGTATTACAAATAACATAAATTAAGCTAATGAATATAAAAAATGCTAAAACTCAAAACATTAATCTGGAAATATTCTCAATGGTTATCAACATTTTCACCCTTTTCCAGCAAAAGATATGTACATATATTCAGCCAATAGCACCAAGAATTTCCCCTTTTCGTTGACCTTTTGACAAACACATTGGAAATACAACATGCAAACTGGTCGATTGGAAATCATATAAGTGTGGTGTTTGTGAGTGTGTATATTCTTAACTAGTAGAGTGGTGTTTGTGAGTGTGTATATTCTTAACTAGTAGATTCACATTTTCTCTGTTTTGAAGCTATTTAAACGTTTTTGGATTTGCAAGTTTTTCAGGTCTCAATCCGATTTTGGAAAACTTCTCTGAAGTCTTCTAACATATAATGCGATAGAAGACTTCCTGGAAGTCTTCTAAGTCTTCTGACGGAATCTTCTCCCATGTCAAGTGAAGTCCAAGCTTGGTTTTGTGAAAATAATTTATAATAATTTTGTTTATGGTCTTTTTGTGATTTGTAGGTGTACTTTTTTAATTTTGAACTAGGTGTTTTCCTGCACAATGTGCAGCAGTAAATTTTTTAATTTAATTTTGTTTAAAGATAGAATTATGTTAATATTCAATATTTTATTATTTGTATACTAATATTTTAATATTAATTTTAGTTTACTTAAACATAAAATTAAGTTAAAATAAACATTTTGATTTATATTAAATTATATATATATATATATATATATATATATATATAATTGATATTAATTTTTAATATTTTAAAAATAAAACTATATTTTTTTAATTTGTAGATATCAAAAAGAAAAAAATGATGTTACGATTACAATTTTATAGTTTTTTCAAAAAAATATATGAAATTTTGTAAATTTTTTTTTGATAAATAAATTTATTATTTCAACAAAAATTGTATTATAATTACAAATAATTACTATATCTTTTTAAATTAATTACTTTAAAACTGAATGTAATTAAGATATAATTTTTTACTTTTATTTTATAATTTGTTTTTAAAAAAATACTATTTTTGCGCATGTCACTAGAAACCATCTAATATAACTAAACTCAAATAGAATTATGAACAGTTAAACTATTAATTTTCAGTCTTAAATAATAAACCAGATGCTTGAAATTCAACCCAAAACTTGGCTTAATCAAAAAAAGAAAAGAAAATAAAACAAAAAAGTTTTTCAAAGTCTACCACATTTGAATCCATTCATTGCTAATGATGAGTGCACATAGATAATCAATTTAATTATTTTAAGTATTTCAACGTATATTTATCATATACTACAAGCGTGAATATTACAATTTGATTGGTAAATAAATAATATAATCAAACATATCTGATTACAAATAACATAAATTAAGCTAATGAATATAACAAAAAAATGCTAAAACTCAAAACATTAATATGGAAATATTCTCAATGGTTATCAACATTTTTACCCATTTCTAGCAAAATATATGTGTGGTGTTTGTGTGTGTGTGTATTTTCTTAACTAGCAGATTCACAAAAAAGCCACCACAACGTAAATATACTCCATTGCAACATCATTTGCTTTCATTTTTGGTTATTGAAAATATGATAATATTGTTTGAATTTTGACTAGTATTGACTATTGAGCAATAATAGTATTGAGAAAATATGTTTCTGAAACAGAGTTATCCGTTTTGATAATGTATTATTAGCTCAGTAAATCTTGACCAGTATCATAACAAGACTGGACTAGCCACGCAATATAAATGCATGAGTATATATACATACGAAGCAACCGCAAACTTTCAAAGTCTAAACCAAAACGTGAAGATGAAGAACGTTTCTCTCAAAGCTTCAATATTGATTTTCATTTTGGTCATCACATCTAGTAAGTAGTATTTCTTTTGCTTTTAGAACAGTAGCGTTACGTTTCTTTTCACAAATACAAATAGACAAAACAAAACTTAACTGTTGAAACCCCATTTTATTTATGTGAATGATGGAGAAGATTTTGGAGTGGAAGCAAGAGAGTTAACTGAAAATAAAGTTATGGTCGGAAGTTCAAGTGACGCTGCCATTGGCATGGCTCTGGATCCAGCACATCCACCTTGCAAGAGGGACGTCGATTGTAGCTTCGAATGTCCCAAGGGAGGATACTGCATCGATAGCCTTGGGTTATGTGATTGTTTGTGATCATTATTAATCGCATTCTAATCTACTTTTACTCATTAAGAACTTGTTGCCATCAATTCTTTAGACTTGAACACACTCATTTTGTATTTCAAGATCTATATAATAAACCATATGCGTGAAATACAATATGCAAACTTGGTTCAATACAAAAATAAATCAGAACAGGTTTTCAGTGTATGATCACAATCATTTAAAAAATAAAATAGTTACATATCATATTAAAATAATGACATGGATCATATTTAATTAAGACAATGTTTAACACAATTATCATACAAAGTTTAATTATACAAATTCAAATGTTAAATAATAAATATATAATAATTACTTTAACTATAAAATTATAAGTAAAATAGTTTAAATCTTTGATAAAATTGTTTATAAACTTACACACTAAATAAGTTAACAATAATAAAATTTAAATATTCTTTTATTTCTTTAATATTTTCTATATTTTAAATTTTCTAATGAAAAATTATCCACATATGGTAAATTGTAAGAACGTATTTCATTCTTATGCTTATATTTTCATGATTAAATTGTACTATATATTGTTTATGTTTTTTTTAAATATAGCATATACATGGTACAATAATTAAGTCATAAAATAAGAGAATATAAATTATCATATGTAAACAAAAGCTGCTTTATATTATAGCATTTACAATATTTTAAAATCTTCAAATATTTTTTTTTGAAAATAGTACGTGCCTCATATTTTCAAAAGTTAACTATCTTTAATATATATATATATATATATCAAAGAATATAATATTGCTTTTAGAAAATTGTGTCAATATCATATTATTTAGAAATGATATTATCTTTCAAAAATAATTATAAGATATTAAGTTATTGCAACATGATCAATTTATTATAAATATTTACATTTTGAAAAATACTTAAGACATATTTAATAATCTTTATATGATTATATCACCATATCAAAGATAAAAAAAAATATATACATATTTTTTTTGGATGTTTAAATTAGTAGAATTGTAGTTAAGTTCATTAGTCAATGTAAGGACAAACTTAATCAAAATTTTAAATTACTTAACATAATTGAAATTTAGTTGCAATAAAAGAATTTAATTGAATGATTAGTATCTGAAATATTAAGTTTAATAAAAAATTATAAGTTAAATCGTTTTTATTAAAATCAATAAAACTAAAATTTAATATATGTATATATATATATATATATATAAAGAAATAAAATAGTATCAAAAGTATTATTTTAAAAATGAAAAAATATTTTATTAGAATAAATTAATTTAAATACAATCAGATTAGAAAACTAAATTAACATGATGCTTTTCTCGCTAGGCAGAACTACTTAGTAAGGCTATGGAGAATGTCCTCTGTTCCAATTTGTGTACTCATCCCAATTTGTTAGCATTGTAAAATTTTTTTTATAAGTAAATTTAATATTTCAACAGGAAAAAGAAATTAAATTGTAAAAATTACTCAATATTTTTTTTAAATTAATGATCTTAAAACTAAATGTAATAAAAATATATTTATATCTGCATCACATGAAACCATCTAGTATAACTAAACTCAAATAGAATGTCGACCAAAAAAAACTCAAATAGAATCATGAACAATTAAACTATTAATTCTTCATACTTAAATAATAGACCATATGCTTAAAATTCAACCCAAACTTGACTCAATCAAAAAAAAAAAAAGAAAATAAAACAAAACAGTTTTTCAAAGTCTACCACATTTGAAGCCACTCATTGCCAATGGTAAATGCACTATGACAACATTTATTATTAAATCAATTATTTTTAAGTATTTCAACATACAATACCATATACTACAAACATGTATATTACAATTTGATTGGTAAATAAATAATATAATCAAACATACCGTACTACAAATAACATAAATTAAGCTGATGAATATCAAATGTTAAAATTCAATACAAATAACATAAAATTAAGCTAATGAATATCAAATGTTAAAATTCAACACATTAATCTGGAAATATTCCCAATGGCTATCAACATTTTCACCCTTTTCGAGGAAAAGATGTGCACATACATTCAGCTTTTTCATGTTTATCCAACAAACTTAAGTTAATCCACCAAATCTTCTGTTCCCATTTAATGAAACTAATTATTTTTCATATATTTCAGCCAATGGCACCAAGAATTTCCCCTTTTCGTTGACCTTTTGAGAAACATATTTGAAATTCAACATGCAAACTTTTCGATTAGAAATCATTTATATATATATATGTGTGTGTTTGTGTGTGTATTTTCTTAACTAGTAGATTTACAAAAAAAAACCACCATAAAGTAAATATACTCTATTGCAAGTTTTCAACATCATTTGCTTTCATTTTTAGTTTAAAATAAACACTTATAGAAAATATGATAATATTGTTTGAATTTTGAATAGTACTGAGCAATAATAGTATTGAGAAAATATGTTTCTGAAAAAGAGTGAATTATCCATTTTGATAATGTATTATTAGCTCTGTAAATCTTGACCAGTATCATACCAATACTGGACTTGCCACACAATATAAATGCATGAGTATATGTGGTTAAATAATGTACCAAGCAATCTCAAACTTTCAAACTCTAGACCAAAACGTGTGAAGATGAAGAACGTTTCTCTCAAAGCTTCAATCTTGATTTTCATTTTGGTCATCACATCTAGTAAGTAATAGTATTTCTTTTGCTTTTAGAACAGTAGCGTTATGTTTCTTTTCACAAATACAAATATTAGACAAAACAAAACTTAATTGTTGAAACCCATTTTATTTATGTTAATGATGGAGAAGATTTTGGAGTGGAAGCAAGAGAGTTAACTGAAACTAAAGTTATGGCCGTAAGTTCAAGTGACGCTGCCATTGGCATGACTCTGGATACAGCACATCCACATTGCAAGAGGGACATCGATTGTAGCTTAAAATGTCCCAAAGGAGGATTCTGCAACGATCGTGTTGGGTTATGTGATTGTTTGTAATCATTATTAATCGCATTGTAATCTAGTTTTAATCAATAAAAACTTTTTGCCATCAATTATTTAGACTTTAACACACTCATACAATATGCAAACTTGGCTCAATCCAAAGATAAAACAGAACAGTTGTTCAATGTGTAGCAGACTTGAGGCCTCTCCTTGCCAGTGATAATCTTGGCCTAAAAGAGACTGTTGCTTCTTCCTCTTCTCCTCCACTTTCTTCACTGTCTAGAACAACAATGGAGTCAGGCATTGATGCTTCTTCCAAGACTGTCTTCTCAAACCCATCACTCTTTGCAGCAGAAGATCGAAAATCCGAAGAGGCCAAGTTGTTAACCAATGGCTTCTTTCTCCCCAGAGAAAGCTTCTTCCCTACTGAAACTTCATTTGTGAGTTCTTCACAACACAAGTCTTTCTTTTGAGATTCAGGAGGCGACACAAGAGATAGTTTCTTCCTGCTCCCTCCGTTATTACCAGATGTGTTTGTCTCGTAGAAACTTACCACTGCTTTTCTTTTCCCATTACCATCCATTTCTTGATCTCTAGAACTTGAGAGAAGCAGTTGAGCAGAAGATGTATCAGTGTCACGACTCTCCTTATGCACTATGCTTAAAATACTGTTTCCACTTTCAGAAAGCTTCTCATCTCCATGACTCTAAAGGAAGCACAATTGTAACTTATCTGAACACCCAAAACCAACAATTACTTATAAAAAAACTCATTGAATAAACTAACTATGCACCTTAATCTCGCCATCACCAGACTTAATCTTTACAGCATACTTCTGGGTCATCTCTCGTGCCTTATAATCGAAACTTTGTCTATTGTATTTATACTCTCTGCTCTGAGACAAACAAGTCCAACAAAACAACATTCTCAGAGAGAAAAATGAGTTTGTGTTAGGTAAAACATGTTGCAAGAGGTAAAGACTTACAACTTCACACATCAATCCATCATCTGGATTGGGTTCACTAAGCAACAATCCAATGCTCGTCAACACTGTTGAGATGTTCAATGATGGTTGCCAAGCACCCTATGCTCACAACATATCAAAAAAAAAAACTAACAATTGACAAATCTTACTTGTGCAATTTCAGATCAAGAAACAACAATAATGCATTGCAAATAACAAGTGAAAAACCAACGGAGTTGGAGTGGCACTTGAGGGATAACTCGAATACGGTGAACCGGCAGTTCAATTCATTTTGGTCCATGGTTGAATTAAGTCACAGAACAATGTGGTTAATTCAAAAAAAAAAGTAAAATAATAATCAATGTTCAAGAAATTGATAAGCTGTATATGATATTTATATGAAGTATTTTAATTTTTAAATAGAAATATAAAATTATTGTGTTAAATTATCAAAATTAGATACACAAAACAAAAGAAATTAAACAAATTTGTGGATCTATGCTAACATTATTGATTAAATTAACATATTTAAACTAATTTGATTGATTTTAACCGATTTTGAATAGTTTAAATTGGTTTGAATCGTATAAATCGGATTTTAGAAAAATCGTTTCGGATAGGAACCGAGTTGCGGCCTAGACAACCGCCGCCTCATTAGAACCTTGATAATAATAATAATAAGTGCAAATAAGCATAGATAAGAAGCAATCACAAACCTTAGGAGGGAGATTCAAGATGTCAAGGCAGATCCGGCCACTGTTATCGATATTTGAGTGGTAGATCGGAGTAACGAAAGAAACAATCGGAGGCTGAAACGGATACCTCTCAGGGATTTGAATCTTCACGTTGAAGATTCCATTGGCATACACTGTATCTTCAGGCCCTTCCATCTCTGCGAAAACAAATAGAAAGAAGGTTAATTAAAATCGATGGGAATATATATATATATAGATCGATTGCAAAAGGATATTGAGAATCGAACGAGCATGGATGGTGGAGAAAGACGAGAAATCGGCGGAGCCAGAGGCGGCGGAGGAGAGGTGAGGGAAGGAAGCGCCGTGAGGAGGATCGGAGAGGAGAAGCTTAAGCTCTTTCTGCATTCTCATGCTTAGTCTCGCTGCTTGAGCCATTCGAGAACAAATCTTTAAGGTTTGAGAGATTTGTGAATCTCTAGTGGAAAACTTTTTAGAGGCAAAATGGGTTTTGAAGTGATTGGCAGTGGCGGGGAAGATTTGGCGAAAAATATCTCAGAGCTGAACCGTTAGATGATGTATATCGTGGATACGGTTCAACGGTTCAGATCTAGTTTTGTGATATTGAGGGCCGAAAAATTAATGTTGACAATGGGATTTGAACCCACGCCCTTTCGGACCAGAACCTTAATCTGGCGCCTTAGCACCATTAACCTTGGATCGGTTAATGGTGCTTATTTTTTTTTTCTTTTTTTTTTTATTTTTTTTTTTTAAAAAAAAAGAAAAAAAAGGAAGGAACCAATCGCGGGTCGCCACGTGTCAGTGGGACCCGCGAATAGTGCAAGCACCAAAGAAAATAAGGTTCTTAATTGAGCACTTTAAGAATTGGATTTAAGGGGTGCTAGTGGGACCCACACCTTAAGCACCCCACTAAGCACCCCCATTACACATGCTCTTAGACCAACTCGGCCATATCAACTTTTGATCATTAAATTTACTAATGATATATATATATTCGACTGATATTTCAATTTGGGTGGTCAATCTACATCCCATGAAAAGTTTCCATATATTGTTCAATTTACACAAACACACTAACATGATGTTAAATGATAAAACTACAAAAACTAGAGTGTAGATAATGATATAAAGTTATCAACTATTATTCAACTTAGTCTGTAATTGTTTTGTATCTTGGACGTATGAGTATTCCTAAGATGTTGGAAGCTGTAAAAAAATTAATAAGAATTTTTCAAAATAATAAATAATAAATTTGGGAGTCTAGTAAATCTTTTGAAAAATTTAAAAATTTATATCAATATTTTACTTTCATTATGCTCACAACCACCTCTGCTTAGATGTAGATAAATAAGTTAAATAAACCAATATCAAAGCTGTCAAACATAGGAGTAAACGAATAAGCCAAGGTTATTGACTTTTGACGATTGTCAATTTTTAAGTAATACTACGTTTTTATATACCAAACAAAAGTATACAACATTTTATATTATGATTATCAATTTTTAAGTAATACTACGTTTTTATATACCAAACAAAGTATATAACATTTTGTATTTCGTATAAGATATGTTTGTCTACAATTGTTCAAATATACTATAGAGATACTTGCTAACACATCTTGGAGTTTTTTTGTCGTCTTTTGTCTTTTCTGTCATATCCAAAGTGAAATCATATTATATTATTCTATAAGCAGCAAAAAAATCACATTTTTCATCGAGTGACAAAACACAAAAATATGTAAAAGCTAGAACATTTATGTGGACTGCGTCTCATTCTAGTGGACTGATTCTTCTCATGCTCTAACACTTGTAAGTTGTAAGGATAAAATAAAGAAACGCAAAAGGAATACATATTTTAACGCAATAAGACATTAACACATAAACAACTAGTTGATTACAACATAGATCACATTTTATTTTTCTGTTACATTAAAAAACACTTTTTATTTGAGAGACACAATCACATAGAACAACCGAGAGTTTGAACTGTTTTGTCCCTAGTAAAACGAGAAGGAAAATTTGTTACTTTTTTTTGGTGTAATTAAGTTTTTCGTTAATTGATATCTAATCTATTAAAATAGATTCCTATTTTTATCTACTTACAAATAGTCTAGGTTGGACCATTGCATTTAATTAACTTTCATATTATTTTTACTTTTACCTAATTTAATTATTATTAAATATATACATTAGCCTAAAATTGAGGAACTACATAACTAATCTATTATTTTTTTTAAAATAATAAATTCAGTTTATATTAACACTAAGTTTGAATAACTAATCAATTATATTTTATTTACTAATATAAAAAAGAATTATATATGCCAATAAATCCGTATAAATATAAAATTTTACTTAATCCAAATGCAAGAAATAAATTCTTCAAAAGTTTCACCAAATACATAATATCTCTTATAAATAGAGTATTAAAATTATATATATACATATATATATATATATATATATATATATATTTGATAAAATAAATATTAATAATTAGTTACTATGAATATTTAATGATATAATGAAACATATTATTATTGATTATTCCAACAAACATGTAAAATCTTTATCAAAAATAAAATTAATTGAAAAATATAAAACACACTTTAAGTTAGGCTTGGGCCTTGGAATACATGTTATATATTTTGAATTTTGGTTCTAATTTATATCATATCATATATCTTATTCTGGTAAATTTGTAAGTACGGATCGAATTTAGATATAACGTATTGGTTTTGGTTCTAATTTGTACCACATCCTAAAATTCATAAAGTAACCATATATCATTCATATTTGGGTTATATTAGTTCGGTTTAGATATATCTAAAGTTAAATCTAAAATTTAAAAACATAACATAAAAAGTAAACAATTATTTACATAAAATTAAATATTTAAATTATTTATTTAAAAATTAATACTTATTTTTAGATCTCATTTCAAAAATACAGAATTGAATATTTGAAGTACATATTTATATTTGTAATTATTTAGACATTCATACCAGTTTTTTTAGATTTTTTCGGGTTTTTTAGCTTTTGGGTTACCCATTCGGGTTCGGCTAATAACACTTCGGGTTCGTATATCTTTTGTATCACCTTACAAGATCCATTATGGTATTTCTGACATTTTAGACTGGGTATGTACGAATTATATTTTTTGGTTTGGGTTCGGTTTGAATTTCGGGTTATATATTTTATGCTCAAATATACTTCAAATAAAAAAAATGCCCAAAATATACTTCAACTAAAGAAAAATATAATTATATAAATTTTCATCGAAAAATCATCCGCGCTTTAGCGCGGGTTAAAATCTAGTTTTATGTTATTTTTTATTTCACTCTAATTTTCATTTAATTTTTTTTCAAATTCTAAAATATATAAAACAAAAATAATTGTCACAACAAATTATATATAAAATTATCTATTTTTTAATATTCATTGTCATATATTTATTTTATATATTTTCTTTAGTTATGTTGTGGACGTGAAGATCAATATATCCACCGATAAAATTGAAACTCCTTTTTTTAAGAACAAAATTGACTCTTTCAGCATTTTTTTTTTCAGTTTTCTACATCTAGGAAATTAGAAAGAACTGAAACTATGGTTTTTTTTACTCCACACACTTATACTAAAAGAGCCAACCAGTAAAACCCAGGTGGTCTCGAGAAAGGAATAATAGGGAGAAATGATTTTATAAATTAAATATTTTGCTTCCCTCTAGGGTGCGCTTTTCTCCCTATGACGTATGAAATGATGTATAAATCGCCTAGAAAACTAATTGTTTCGTACTACATCACTTTCTTACAATATATATAAAGGATTTAGATTGTACCTGCATCTATTATATCAAGTAAACAACGTAATGAACTAATTATTCCCAAAAAGCACTTGAGTGGTGGAGAATGTGCCAGCAAAATTCCACACAACATGTCAATTGACCAAGTGTTCAAAAAAAAAAGAGCAATACAAGAGGTTATTCAAAAAAAAAAGAGCAATACGAGAATTCACCACGTTATCATATAATCTTTTGCCAAAAATGCTAAGATCATGTTAATGATATGTAGATCTTACAAACGTACTATCTATAAAATACTTTGCCATGGCAAAAAAAAATTAAAACAAGGCAGAGCAAACAAGGTTTATAAACCTATGATTACACAATCCAATTTAATAAGAGTGAACGAAATTGCTTCCGATATCTCCTAGCCAAAATTGTGTTTCTTACATCCATATAAATCAACTTTGAGATCACTTGAGGGGCAACTACACAGTTGTTATGGTATGTATTGTTTCTATGTTTCCAGAGATGAAATAATGTTGCTTGAGCTGCCACTTTCCAGAGAATTGATGGGCCGTGAGATTTGGATAATCTGATCCAACCAAGACAGTAATTCGTTTCAGTCAGTGAAAGTTTGTCCCGACCGGTTAAGTCATATGAGAACCTGGTTCTAGACCCTCTCCTAAAAATTTCTCCCGTTTTGTATCTTTTCAACTTGTTTAATAATTAATTTGCTACTGGATTCAAAGGTTTCAGTTAATGAAAATTTTCAGTATCCATATAAAACAATATCTTTGCCAGCTTTTGAAAGTACCTACTAATTATACAAACATAACTATATAGCCTATGGATTAGCTAACACATTAGTGATCATAGTATTATTAATTATCAAAAAAAAAGTTATAAGATTCGATTAAAAAGAAATATATACTAAAATGAAAATTAAAAAATTAAAAAGGAAGCACTGTCTCTCACTGATTCGAGGAGGTCATTGTCTCTTAGGTTTTGCCGAATCAAGGACCATGCTTTGGTGCAATAAAAATGTTGTTTTATTCAAACAATATTTACATATATATTATTGTACACACGTAATATGTGGTTAGCATTTGACCCACGTCCCTCTTAGTTAAGTCTACATTAATCTATCCAATATATGAGAAAAGTTTCGAAGATCGCTATTGGATTACGTTGTGGTGACTTAGACAATAAAATAGTTCTGCCTTTGACGCGTGCAATTTTGATTGGAAGTAAGGGATTATATGATTCTTAGCCAAGTAATCTTTGTCCGTTAAAGCAGTATATGTTAATGAAATTTTATAATATCCCTCTAATGAAACAGCCTTGCAAATTGCAAATAGTGTCAGTGGCAGAACTAAAAATATTTGTAAACATAGGTCACTATTATTATAATTATATAATAACCATTAATATTTTTAAATTACTATATAAGAAATTTAAATAATTTATTTAAATGAAGTTACAAAATATTTTCAATATTTGGTTTGATAAATATTATTTGTAAGTTTATTTTAGGTATTCGTATTTGTATTTTGATAAAATGAATATAATTTATGATGATATTATTTGTCTGCAAAGATAGACTACAAGTTTTCATATATATATATATATATATATATATATATATATATATATATATATATATATATATATATATATTATTTATTCTTTTAAATTAATTTGTTTTAGATAAAAAGATATACAAATAGAAAAATGATAAATGAAATCATCATATAACTCATGTAAAAAAAATGACAAAACCCTTTGTCAAAAAAAAAAACTCATGTAGAAAAAGAAAACATTATGCATTAATAAAGTAAAAAACTACCAAATATGGTGCAATATAAAGTAAAAAAACCACCAAATATGGTGCAAATGATTTTTTGTCATGTGGGTCACAAACTTTCTGATTTCAAACAAATTATCTATTCAGTGCCACCTATATATATATATATATAAGCATATTTTAAAAACTTCACATGAGTGAATGCTCATCTCCAAACATTACAAGATTGCTCTGCTTTATTACTATACAAACCTTCTTTAACATGGATCTTAAATTTGGAGCAATTACATTGATAGTTATATAATCTCTCTTTCCGTTAGTACGATCTCATTGATAGTTATGTAATTTGCTGTTATATTTGTAATAAACAGGTATACCAAAAGAGATTTGATCTTCAATACCAAACCAATATGAAAGCTAGTTAAAATAATTCATCTAGTTTGCCTAAGCTACATAAAGGCTAGTTTGGATAAAAGACTTAAAACTCTTACTCACGAGTTACTCCCTTTCTTCAATAAATATTCTAGGTCTTAGCTACCTCTTGATTCCTTTGATAATTTGAGAAATCTTCTCTTCGTCTCATCAAAAACATCCATGCAAGTTTCATGATCGATGATGGCCTAAGTTAATTGCCCCCTAGCTCATCTTTTTAACTTACTTGAAATCTCTACAAAATTGTCAAAATGTTGATGGTCTCCTTTAGATTTCCCAAAGGATTGACAATAATCTTTTCCACTAGGGAAGCCAATTTTTTTACATAGGTACATATTAAATTATATAATTAACACTAATAAATTTTAAATTTTATATAATAGATTTTAAATTTTTTTTTGAAAACTATATAATATAAATATTGAAAATGTGGTTTTCTCAAGTTTTAGTTTCATAATTTAAGAATATTACAGGCCTAATTATTTGCATTTCCATAAGAGAAATATAATGAATACTAATATTATTTGATTGCGAAGAAAAATTACAGTTTTTGATAAATATATATAATTGTATAAGCATTTAATTTTATAACTATATAACAAACAATCATTAAAAAAGGATAAATTAAGATGATATATAAATAATAAAAATGAAAATATTATGCATAAACAAAGAAAGAAAACTATCAAAAATAGTGCAAACAAAATGTTTGTGTTTTAGTTGGTCAAACTTAATTATTTTTTCTAATTATTTATTCAATTCTCCCAGATATATAAGTATATTAGTGTGATTGGATGGTATCTATAGATTAAATTTTTACTCCAAAATTTAATTTACTCCATGTTCAGCTAAAAATTATCAATTAGGTAAATCATCATTATACAGTATTTACTCTATGTACTATAGATAAAGTGAAAAAGCATTCTAAGTTTTTCTTCATGAATTTTTAGAGAAATAATTTACTCTACTTTTCTATTTTCTATCATTTTTCCACCCATTTTTTGTTACTCTATTTTTAACCATTTTATTTTCTATGTGTTTACAATTTCCCAATCACAACCTATATGTCAGATTTGGTAGAGATCACATTGGTCACTTGACTTCTCTAATTGGTAACTAGGTCCGCCACTAGACTTGCAACACTTGTGAATGTGAGTATTTATGACAAGAATCCATGAATATGAATATAAATATAAAGGTTCTTTGTAAGTTGAAGAGTGTGTTTGGGACATCATGTTCAAAAAATAGAGAAATCATTTCTAATTTGTATTTGTGAGAAGGTAAAACAGAACAAGAGCATCGAATAAAAGGAAAATAAATCTTCATATCAAGAACTAGAAACTTTTAGCAAAAAAAAAAAAAATTAGAAACTGTCTAGTTTGTGCAGAGTGTAATATGAATATTAACAAAAAAAGGGACAGCTACTGCAAGGGATTAGACACTGAGCCACATAGCAAAAGAGAGTTAGGCATGTAACAGTTTTTAAGGTGCTTTTAATTGAAAATATTTCCTCAAAATAATTGTGTGCGTTTGTTTTGCACCAAACGCAAGTACTTCTAATTCTTGTGATATGAATGTGTCATAGAGATTGACAACAAGCCAAATATTTATCCCTTGGGCTTGGCAATGATGCTTCAGCTTCCACAGAACTGGCCTTTTTTTTTTTTTTTGAAACTAGAACTAGATATCTTACTTAGTGCAGAAGATCATTTAATAAGTTGTTGTCCATTGTTGTGATGCATTGTCCACCCAATGCCGGTTGCTTGATTGGACGATACCAATGATGCATCAAAATAACCCAAGTTATCCCTTTGTAAGATCATCTTTGAAAGCTTTTGGATGGTCTGATTCCATCAGTTTCTTTTTTTTTTAGTTTGTAGATATTTATGTGTCAGAGAATCACTATCTAAAGTAGCTGCTTCCTTCCAAAGATTCAAATTAGGCATGGGCGGTTTTACCCCAAGCCAAAGTAC
This sequence comes from Moricandia moricandioides, assembly GCA_905132885.1. NCBI lineage: Eukaryota > Viridiplantae > Streptophyta > Magnoliopsida > Brassicales > Brassicaceae > Moricandia > Moricandia moricandioides. Next base: position 59,581 of record CAJHQQ010000468.1, read on the forward strand.
CTACCTAAACTCGAACCGAAGAAATCGAAACCAAATCCGAACCATTATACAAAAATATCCGAATGGGACATATGAGTTTAGTACTTTGGACTTTGGGTATAACCCAACCGAACCGAAATCCGAACTAGGATCCAAAAAGATATCCAAAATTAGTAAAATATGTTAATATTTTTATATATTTAAGGCATTTTAGATATTTTATAGTATTCGAAAGATTTTTGTAGTTTATTTTATTTATTATTTTGAATACATTTTAGTTAGTTTAAATAGTTTAACTAATTTATAATTAGATTTGTGAATAATTTATATATTTTTTTTAAAAAAATATCAGATTTTCAATTTTTTAAAATATATTTTTAAACGATTTTAGACATTGGTTACAATCCGATCTGAACCGAACCGAATCCAACCTGATAATTAGTATAACTTGAATGTGACTTATGAATATAATACTGAAAATCTGAATCAATTGAACCGAAACTGATGGGATCCCGAACGTGGAGGCCTAATTGAAATCAAGTATTGCCAATTTAATTAACATGAAGCACCTGCTTGGGTCCTACACTTAGCCCGTGACACCGTAAAAGCAGAACACGAACTCGCCACGTTATCACAAAAGCAAAGCCACGTCATACCCGTCTCACTGTCAACACTCACTACTATACTATTTTCCCATTTCACATTGCCTATACTTTTTGTTTATATAAACCCACAAGCTGCCTCGTTAATTTCTTTACCAACAGCAAACATATAACCCAAAAAGAAAAAAAAAGAGATGGAAGAGGACAAAAATAATAACACAACAAACGTGATCGCACCTTTCGTTGGGAAGACATATCAGATGGTGAACGATCCTTCGACCGATTGGCTGATCACCTGGGGACCTGCCCACAACAGCTTCATCGTCGTTGACCCTCTCGACTTCTCCCAACGCATCCTCCCTGCTTATTTCAAACACAACAACTTCAGCAGCTTCGTTCGCCAACTCAACACCTACGGTTTCAGGAAAGTTGATCCCGACAGGTGGGAGTTCGCGAACGAGCATTTCCTCAGAGGACAGAAGCACCTCCTCAAGAACATAGCGCGTAGAAAACACGCGCGTGGGATGATGTACGGTCAGGATTTGGAGGACGGCGACATCGTGAAGGAGATCGAACGGTTGAAAGATGAGCAGAGGGAGCTCGAGTTGGAGATTCAGAGGATGAACCAGAGGATTGAGGCTACTGAGAAGAGGCCGGAGCAGATGATGGCGTTTCTCCACAAGGTCGTTGATGATCCTGACCTCCTCCCGAGGATGATGCTCGAAAAGGAAAGGACAAAGCAAGTTTCGGACAAGAAGAAGCGCCGTGTCACGGTGAAGTCGGAGGAAAAGGAAGAGAACTGGAGAGTCTTTGGTGCCGTTTCGCCGTCGCCTTCACCGCCGGAGAGTTCGATGGGATGGATTGTTCCGATGGGGCAGTTTGGTAATTACAACGAGACCGGTCTGGTTGCGAGCTCGATGATGTCTATTTCTTCTTCGTCCACGTCGTCATCGTTGACGTCTACGTTGTCGTTGCCGGAGAGCGTGAACGGAGGTGGCCGAGGAGAAACAAGGTACAAAGAAACGGCGACGTTTGGAGGAGCGGCAGAGTCAAATCCACAAACGCCTCCTTATCCGTTTTCTTTGTTTCGAGGTGGCTTTTAGCTTTTCACATCATATATGATCTTTGGTTCTTCTTATTATTATTTATTGCTATTATTTTTTTCTTAATAATTACTTGTAATGTATAACCAGCCAAAAATAAATAAATATTGATAGTTGTTAAGTTACGTGAGTATTAGGACAGGGAGACTGTGTCAGGAGTCATATCCATTTATAGAAAGTTGACAGTGTATATTTTGTATTGTTTAAAGTTCATGTGTTGACATTGTTTAAATTATTTTGAGGGGGTTGTAATTTATTCACACTTTGTAATAACAACAAATTTGATCTTCTTTATTGTTTTTGGTTTTGGAATTTGAGTAGTTGAGCTACTTCTCTTTTTGTAATAACAGCAAAATAAACTCCATTTTTCTAGACTTTAATACCTTTTTAAACTATTTTAAATTAATAATTTATTATTTAAACTCTGTCCAATTGACTTTTACTTTAGACTATCAACAATCGAGATGTTGAATAAAAGATTCAACAGTTAAATCAGTACAATGGCGTGTTAAAAATGAAAGTTGATGATGTGAATTATTTAGTGTTGAAAAGATTATACATATTGAATAAAAATAAAGTGGGAACACCAACAATACATGTCACTTTTTACGGATTTTTGATATTTTCATAACCTTTTAATTATTTAAAACCAATAATCTCATTATAAATTAAAAAAATTATTATTATTTCTTATACAAAAAATTATCGTCTTAAATTCTTTATAAGTAGGGACTTAATTTATTTAATTTGTATATAGAAAAAACAATTATTAATTAATAAAATAGGATGTTGAATTTTATTAAATAAAACTATTGTAATGGATAAATGTTGAATGTGTGTTGAATGGTGAAATAGAAGAAAGAGAAGATGATGTAGAGTGTTAAAAAATAGATGGAGAATGTTGAATATTGAAACCATTGTACATAGTCTTAGGGTATATGTTTTCTAGTTGAGGCATCCTTCACTTTTGTGTTTTATACTTTTGGTGAAAGTATGATTTCATCCTTCGAAATTGCTATTGAGAACCTTAAAAATGGGAGAAATTATTTTTAGAAACTAGATTTTGAATCATTATATTAGAAGTGTGATGAAATTTATATTTTGTATAAACCTTTTGCTTTCATTTTGAGATTGAAATATACTTTTTCTTTGTTTTTGAAGCGCCATAACATATATAAAATAGAAAGGAGACTATTATAGCCAGTGAAAAAGCCAAACCTAAATTTTAATATTTTATATACTCCTTATATTTCATATTAAGTGTTATAATAGAAAAACTTTTTCGTTACAAAATAAATGTCATTTTCAGTTTTCAATGCAAAATTTATTAATTTTATTATGCAATTTATTTTTTATTAGTTGAAATATAGTTAGGTGTATAGGTAATTATGTTTTTATATAGAAAATATACACAATTAATTATTTTCTTAATTCATATGCATAAATCTAAAGTGACACTTGTAATGAAACAGTGGGAGTATATAACAAAAAATTTACAAGTAATAATTATTAACCTTAGTAAAAGATTGTCCAGCTCAAAAATAGATTAGTAAAAAATTGTTTTTCTAATGCTACAAATAATGTTTTCATATTATCCGTTTCTTTTTGGAGAAATTGTTAAGAATATCACAAGTTAAGTATCATTTTTCAAAAATACTTTCAATCAAAAATATATTAACATCTTGATTAATATTTTACTGATTATTGTTTAAGGTTTAGTGTTAAATGGTAGTGTTAAATTTTTATTGTTATAAAAATTTAGAAAAAATTAGTTTAATTTATTTTCATCGTAAATTTAGATTAGTTTTGAAAATTATCATTTATTAATGATAAATTTGAAAAATAATATCAAAAAACTCATGTAAAATTGAAATTTTCCCACCTAATTGATACCACCCAAATTAATACTTCCCACCTGTTTAGAGCTGATTATTAACAGCAGTCGAAACACTGCCTATGTACTTGCCGCAATATAGGCGACACTAGTTAAGAAGTTATCGAAGCACTCAATTCAAATCTCCTAATACGACGATCCACCTTAATGATTTATGTTATGATGCTTTGTAAAATTTTCAGAAAGTGACAGGTAGCCACGGGACTTTGGTCGGGCCAAAACGTTTCTAACGGTCATTGGGTTAGAGAGATTGGAGAGAATCTCAAAACACGATTGATTTAGATACCGGCATGGACCACCTGATGTTCCGCACATGGACGCGTGTCGATACTAGTAATGGTAAAATATTAAAATCTATTTATAAGATGTGCTTGTCCCACAACGATTATGTCGGCTCTACGCTACTCGAACATCAAGTACTCTGTAGCAATTTTTGTCCTTGTTCATGATCAAATTGACAACTACGATCGTTTCCAAATTATTATTATTATTTTTTGGCTCAACCTTCAACTTATAATTTATCAAAGGATATTACAAAGTTTTTGACCTCTAAAAAGATTAAACCACATAGATAAATAAATAATTTAGTATCACCTAAAAACATGTCTATAGATTCTACGCTACCTAATCGGCTTTCACTGTACCTTACAACCACTACGAGAATAATTCTCTTTTTAATTTGTTCATTTACCCTAAATATATGACATCCCGTCCCAACTTTTTTGTTTTGATGTGACTCCCAGTCACAACTTTAGTGGTTAACATTTCATATGTATATTTTTCATTTTCTTATTTTGGTAAACATTTCATATGTATATCACTTTATGCAAAATATCTCTTAAATTTGTCTTGCATTTATACAAAATATCTCTTAAATTTTTGTTCCATTTGTCGAAAAAGTTTCAGACGAATACATATACATCACATCTTTTGCTTACCCTTTAGACTTGATGGCCAAAAAAAATTTGTATAAAATCTAAGATTTCTTTTCGATCGAAGAATTTTCTTTTATAGAAAAAGATCAAAAGAATATTAAATGAAAATAAGAAGTATATTTGTTAAGTAAGAGGTAGTAACATTTGAAAATTTATAAAATACTCATAAGACTATGAGAACATCCATTATTTTCTGAATATTTTTTTTTTGTTTCAACAATTAAATTTTAATTAGAATATATAAAAAACATCCTGTTAAAAAAAAATAATATACATGTACTAAAAAAGTCACCTCAATAGCTTTTTTTCTCTCTTCTCTCTAGAATCATTTATAGAGAGATGAAGAGAAAGCAAGATGATTCTTTTTTGTTTTTTTTATCTGGTTTTAATAGATATAGTCCAATAAGATCAGATTTTTTCTGTTGCAGTATAAATATTTTGGTTGATCTTGTTTTGTTTTGTTTTGTTCCCCTTTGCTTTTCTCAAACAATCACGTTTAAATGGTGATTGTTAATTCCGATGAAATTGCTTGAAAATCACCTTTCATCAGAACTGCTCGAAGCTTTAACCAACGGAGATAAATCAGTTATATTCCTTAGTGGAGCAACGATTCTTTTAATATGGTTGAAGATTAGAAATAAGTTAGATCTCTTATGATTGTTTTGATACATGATAAGTAGTGGTGGAGTCGTCTCAAGGATCAATATTCCAGCAATATTCTGGTTCAGATCTCTTCATGCTCTGTTGACTGGCAGTTGATTCAGACCATGTTCATTCTTATATCGAGACGCTTCATCATGATGCTAATATTCGTATGTTATTCATTTAGACACTATTCTATCAACATCAAAATGTAGCTTTTAAATGCAAAATCTATAATATCTAGAATATATAGATATTTGATAGGGCAAATCTATCAAATAATCATTTTGAAGTTTTTGTCACAAAAAAGAACTTGAGAGAAAAAATGACTAAAATAAACTTTTTTTTTTATTTTGAAAATTTTAATTTTTTAATTTTTAAACCTCAACTCCAAACTCCCCACCCTATAACTCTAAACCTTAAGTTTAGATTAGTTAACCTAAGTTTATAAATATATATTTACATTTTTAATAAAGTCTATTTTGGTCATTTTTCTCTTTGAGTGCTATTTTTGGGACAAATTTTTTTTAGGTTTATTTTGGTCAGTATCTCTATTTGATATGCTAAAAATATAAAGTTTAGATGATACATTTGTATTTCAAAATCTAAATACCTTTAATATAAATATAAAATTTAACAACACTAGTTATTATAATTATTATATAATATTTTAATGAAAAATTATGTTTTTTACCAAAACCGAAAGTTTACATTTTTCCCTCATAACTGAAAATTGCGGTCATTCCCCAGTCCTGAAATTTTGTTTCTCATCAAGACCAAAAATTAACGTTATCCTACCAAAACGTAAAAAAATACATTTTTCTCCTAAATCACAAAATTAATTTTCCTGTCAAAAATTAAAAATCACAATTTTCACAGAAATCGGAAATCATAGTTTTTTACTAAATCGCAAAATCATATTTTCTGCAAAAAATGGAAAATCACAACTTCATGTCAATACTAGAGAATCAAAAACTGCATTTTTCCATAAAAACAAAACTGCCGTTTTCTACCGAAACTGGAATATCAGAATTTCTTGCCAAAATCAGAATCGTAATTTTCCGCAAACTTGACAAAACCAGAAATCACAATTTTCGTCAAAATCGAAAAATTATGTTTTTCATCAACGATTTTTTTTTCACAATCATATTTTTCTGTCGAAACATAAAATCATGTTTTTCTGCTAAAACCATAAAATTGTGTTTTACTTTCAAAACTATAAAATCGTATTTTTTTGCAAAAATCGTAAATCGTGTATTTTCCGTTAAGATCACAAAATTAAGTCGTCGGTCACGCGAAATTGTGCTTTTAGGAAAAAAATGAAAATTTAATTTTAAATATTTTTTAATTATTATAATCAGTGTATTATTAAGAACTTTATTAATATTCAAATGTTATTATAAAATTAAAAAGAACAATTTAACATTTACATATGATCTGAATGCAAATATTAACTATAAAAGCGAACAACATGTAAATGCAATATCTAGATGTTGTATTCGGATGCTACATCTAGAAACTGGATCAGATACAAAAACAAAGATGGCCTTACTCGATCTCCGGTGGTACAACAAAGGGAAAGGGGTGGACCATTACACAATTCTATCAAATTCATGGTGGTTGCAAAACGGAGAAGCTTGATTCGACGTTGGCTGTTTAAACGTTGGAGGAACCATGAAACGGTAGTGACGATCAGAAGATTCGTGAAACTGTAGTAGATGATGATGTCGTCATCATCTATTGCCTAAAGTTAACACGTCTATTGCTACTCTTTTAAATCTTGACATGTATTGTTGTCATGCAAACTGATGTGTGTTTTCTTGAGCTTTATTGGGTATCGGTTGCTCCAAAAAAAAAAAAAGAGTTGGGCTGTATCTTTGTTCCACTTTAATGCTCAGTTGAGCTATTAAAAATATACATGCTCTAGAACACAAACGGCCAAATATTGAGTTAGAGGTTGTTATTTTGTTAGATGTATGTTATTAGATTTTCCAATAATTTTTTCTACACTCAAGTTTTGAATACGTTCCCTTTTAATAATTATAACAAGCACTAAAATATATATATACGAGACATCACGTATGTGTGGTAATTATATATGTTTCTATGCTATTAAGTTATGTGTAACCACAAATTTACTGTATACTTTTGAAAGTTTTCTATTTTATATTGTCTAATATAGTGATATATCGCAAAAATTATTGAGTGTATATAATTTTGATCTTGAGTTCATATACGTATTTAATGGATAAGAAGATTTGTCTCACGAGATTATTGAATATTAAGGTGTTAAAAGTAAAATCCAAAGATAGAAAAAAAATATTGAATTTTTTTATCTGGTTGATTGTGGTTTCGCAAATCATCATAACTTTCCTTTTCATATTAGTTTGTTTGATACCATCTACAAGAGTTTTAATTATCGTCATATTTCGCTCAAGAATATTATGAAGAAATTTTTTGGTATATTCAATTTTTGATTTTTAAATTTATAAATCTACACCACTTTTCCTTATAAGACTTAAATAGAGATTATACTTGCATGTTCTGATTTACGTATTTTTCTTCAAAAATTCTAACGAACATATATTTTTCTAAAAAAAAAAATTCTGAAAACAAAGAATCTCTTGAAAAAATTGATAACAATGGTGAAAAATATCTTTTCAATATCAATAAAGAAAACATGTCAATTAAGTGAGAGCTACCATAAAAATAAATATGTGTATATATTTTATGTTATTAGAATAACATATAATATACAAAATGATAAAAAGATATGTTGTAGTTTTTAGTGCTTCATTTTATTACAAAACTGAATTTATTACAAATCCATTCCATTTGACTCATGTATAATAATTCATTTATTTTGATCTTTAAATCTACTTAAAATTTAGTTGTTTGAATTTAAAATTAATGGATTTATCAAAAAAATTCAAAATGCAAGAATTTTTTTAATCCACTAAAAGTGGTAACCGCTAGTAAAACTCGATCATTGTTTCTCATTATGTTTATAGTTTAGTCAACATAACATATGGCAAGGTTGACTGTCAGACCACTTTCCTTTTCTAAGAAACAAATGTTTAAAGCAAACTTTCCAACTTAATCAGTAATTTAATTAATTAGAAAATAAAAAAAAGTTCAAAAACTATGCAGCATTTAGAAAAAAGAAGAAGAAAAATTTCCCCGGCGCCGTCTCCGGCAACTACTCCGCCACGATCTCCAACAAACTCCACAACCACCACTCCTCCTCCAGCTTCCACTCCTCCGCCATCCACTAATTCGACGTCTCCTAGTCCTTCTCCGTCTCCAACTCCGCCGGGATATTCCTCGTTTCGGCCTTCAGAAGAAATATCAACAAAAGTGGCAGTTGGAATCGGCATCGGAGGAGTCGCTCTGCTTGTGATATTCACTCTGATTTGTCTCCTTTCTAAGAAAAAACGACAACGAGACTATAAACGTGCTTACTATGGTCCCAAAGGTGAAAAAAACAAATAAAAAAAATCAAAACCGAATCTTGAATCAACATTGCATGCTAATTGTTGAATTTGTTATAAAAAAGGTTTCAATCTTTTTTTTTGCAATCTTTTAGAACGTTTTTGTGTTTCTCAGTTGGAGCACTTTACGGTGGGCGGCAAAAACCACCGTCAGATCATGTTGTGGCGTCACTTCCACCACCACCACCACCACCACCACCGCCACCGCCTTTCACGAGCAGCAGCGGCAGCTCCGAGTACTTGGATCTTACAATTCTTACTCGACGGTCTCCAGTTGTGTTAGGCTTCTCCAAAAGCACCTTCACTTACGAGGAGCTAGCAACAGCCACAGATGGCTTCTCTGAGGCTAATTTGATAGGACAAGGCGGGTTCGGTTACGTGCACAAAGGTGTGTTGTCTAGTGGGAAAGAAGTTGCGGTGAAACAGTTGAAAGTTGGGAGTCGTCAGGGAGAGAGAGAGTTTCAGGCAGAGGTTGAGATCATTAGCAGAGTTCACCACAGGCATTTGGTGTCTCTTGTTGGTTATTGCATCGCCGGTGCCCAAAGATTGCTTGTCTATGAGTATGTTCCCAACAATAATCTTGAGTTTCACCTCCATGGTAAGACTCATACTACACTTTTAAAAAAAGGTTTTTAGGACATTGTGCCAAGATTATTATAGTGAGTGATGGTTATAGGCAAGGGACGGCCTACAATGGAATGGAGTACTAGGTTGAAGATTGCTCTTGGATCTGCTAAAGGACTTTCGTATCTTCATGAAGATTGTAATCCTAAGATCATTCACCGTGATATCAAGGCGGCAAACATACTAATGGATTTCAAGTTTGAAGCTAAGGTTATGACCTATCTTTTTTTGAATATATGTTTGGTTACTGAATGCTATGTTCTATGTCTTTCAGGTTGCTGATTTTGGTCTTGCAAAGATTGCTTCTGATACAAACACTCATGTATCGACACGGGTGATGGGAACCTTTGGGTACTTGGCTCCTGAATACGCTGCAAGCGGGAAGCTCACTGAGAAGTCTGACGTTTTCTCATTTGGTGTTGTGCTTTTGGAGCTCATAACAGGGCGTCGACCTGTAGATGCAAACAATGCCTATGTTAATGACAGTTTAGTTGACTGGGCACGACCGTTGCTTAACAGGGCATCTGAGCAAGGAGACTTTGAGGGTTTGGTTGATACAAAGATGAATAATGAGTATAACATAGAGGAGATGGCTCGTATGGTTGCTTGTGCTGCGGCTTGTGTTCGCCATTCAGGTCGCCCCAGACCTCGTATGAGCCAGGTAACTTACTTCTCAAGTCTGTTTTTTATTTCAAATAGTCGTTAAGTATATATATTAGAGAGATATTGGACAGCAAGAATGTGTATTTCGCGAACCAACTGTTGTGGACCATAGAAGTTTGTTTTTAAGTTGAAAATCCATGATAAATCCGAATTTGACATATATTACTTTACATAGTATCAAAGCCACTCGATATTGGGTCACTCTGTTGATATTGTTTCCATAGTTACCCACGCATAAGCGTGAGGAAAAGTGTTAATGAATGAAACTAAGTTCTACATCGATAAATGAAAAATATTTAAGTAATATATAAAAGGTTATGACCAATCTAATTAGTGTCAGTTTGTTTTAATTTGGAAGTCCATAATAAATTCGAATCTAACAATATATGTTAATAATGCTAATGGAGTGAATGATGAGCAGATTGTGCGTGCGTTAGAAGGGAACGTATCACTGTCAGATATTAACGAAGGGGTGAGACCCGGTGACAGCAATTTATTCAGCTCATATGGAGGAAGCACTGATTATGACTCGAGCCAGTACAATGATGCCATGAAGAGGAAAATGGCACTTGGAACAGAAGAGTACAACACGACCGGGGAGTACAGTAATACAACCACTGACTATGGACTGCGCCCGTCTTGTTCAAGCAGTGAGGGGGAAACCACGCGTGAAATGGAGATGGGGAAGATTAAAAGAACCGGTCCAGGCTATAGTGGACCCTCTTTTAAACCATAGAGTTTCTTTTTTTTTTTGGGATTCTTATATAATATTTTTTAATTGTAATTGAAGTAGCATCTTTCTAATTGAACCACATTGTTCTTCTTTTACTTTCGTCTTCAGAAGTTGTGTGATGAGTTGAATAATTCACCTGTTTCATATTAAGTGTTATTTTAATTTTTTTATTAAATAAGTATCATTCTACAATTTCAATACAATTTTCTACATTAAATTCATCTTTTACTCTTTTAAATAACTAATAGATTTTTATTTAATTAATTATGCATTAAATAAGTGTATATTAGTTTATTATACAATATTTTATAATTTCTATGAAATGTCAAAGTAACACTTATAGTGAAACAAATGAGTATTATTCTTTCATTCTTTTCTTTTAACTAGGGTATAAAGCTGAAATGTTGTGGTAGCTAGCTCGTTTCATGAATTACTTGTTTATTGGCCTAGTTAGGTTAAGTTCCAACAATTTTTTCTCTAATACATCTACCCTTAAGTCTTGGCCAATCTTCAGGGCTGTAAATAGTCAGAAACAACTTCTCTGCTTCCATCTACACAAACAATCGAATAAACAATGTATACATATAATGCATTGTGACATGTGACAAAAACCAAATCAAAATTTTGTCCCAACCATTATTAAGAATGTTATATCATATCTTGATGTTTTTCCTTAACATTATTCACGCCCTAGTTTTGTGATATATTATTGAAAGTCAGATTTGTGGATCAAATAAGGTCATAATTGGAACATTATTATTTCATCTCAATTTCTAGTTCAAAAGGGCTAATCAAAAATGTGAGAATATGAAAATTCATCACAGTATAGAATGATAATTGGAACTCGCTTGAAGTTAGTACTTCCACAACATCAAAACCAATTCCTAAACCATTTAAGAAGCTTAAAAGATCTGATTAATTTGGCAAATCACACCTAGAATATAGATTTGCTTAATGCATACATAGATCATCCGGATATATGTATACATAAATAGTTCTCCTTATTACACACAAATATACAACAAAGAGGAATTTAAAGCAGGAATGCAAAGCACAACTTTGACTCTGGTCTTACTCACAGCTTACTTGTGTTTTCATGAGCGTAAACACATAGTGGAATTAGATAACTTGTTCCTTAGAAGTCCATTGGCATTGTGAACAATTTGTTGATCTCATCCAAGACTACTTTTTGTCTTAGATAGATCACGCTCGCTTGGTTTTCTGGGAGATATCCGAGTCAGCCATATCTTCTCTTGATGTTCTTGCTCAGCTTCATTTTCATATGTAGGTTCATCATAACCAAATATTTCAAACGGCACTTGATTAGGCTGGGAACACTGAGTAGTGCCAGTGTTTGGTTTTCCTCTTACACCCGTTTCACATTCGAGATTCTCATCCATGAAAACTTCAAATATGTTGTTGCACCCTTTTTTGTCTTGACTTCTCTGCTGTGATTTTTCTCTGAAGTGGAGCAGTTTCAATAGTCTCTTTTGTACATGTTGTTGATTGGCTTCTTTCATGTTTATTGTGGCCTCATGGGATCCACCAAACCGTGGTGGCAAGCATTTTCTGCTTTAGAATGTAAGTGCAAGATGCAACCACAATAAAGTAATCAGCAGATAAATCAAGAGACAATGATACAAACAAACACATTTTGTTTTATAGAATTCTCGTTAAACAATCTATTACAAGACTTTTTTAATCAGTTTTACATAGTATTTGTTAATCCATTAAAAATTGTTATTGAAAGATTCTTAAACTACCCAGTTATGTCTCTCATTCGTCGCCTACTTCAGCGTCTGTTTCATGACCACCAAGAACACCTTCAAAAGATTTTTTTTCTCTTTATAAAATCAGTTTCTGTATCTATATGGAATAAAAACGATCTTATATCTATTTTATAGTTATCTTCACATTCTCAAAACATGAATTAATAGAGTAAAGCAAGAAGAATATATCAAAGATAATGTTTTACTAATCAATAATTCAGGAATAAAACGTATTATTTATAAATCCTAGTTTTAGCTATTTACTTCTTTAGTCGAAAATCTTCTAATACTAAAAGTACAATATACTTGATAGGGAGGCTGTCCAACTCAGCTTGGAAAATCGTCCAATCAAAATCCCTGTAATTGCCACGTCAGACCCATCTGTTTGGTCCTCGATTTGGGCTACGAATTAAGGCGGCAGGCCCACATGGAAGCGTTCATTCCGCTAATTCCGACTTGGGCTTGGAAGCGTTCATTTTGTTTTCACGATTTGGGCTACGCAATGAGAGGCCCACATGAAACTAATAAAAGGGAATAATAAAGCCATGTGAGCGTATCGACGTCTGATTGAAAATCAGCCAATAAAGAGATGCCAGCTCATTGTTAGTATACACGTAGATTTATAGCTTTTTCAGAAAAAAAAACAATTGATGATATCTCTTCTCATAAACGTACCGACGCTTCTCCTTTCTCCTTCTCCACTATAACTTTCTCGCTCTTCCAAATCTCCTATGTAACTGTTGCATTCCATCACCATGCTTTATCAATGTGTCTTCATGAGTAACAATTGAAACGAGTTTTGCAGATTCCCCTCCCTACACACTATATATCTCACAAGGTTTTACTCCGTCAAGCATCATGTGCAAACACACCGGCGAAATCATTCACTACCGTCAAGGAAAAAATTCACAAAATTCAAGGATTCCTCATCTGTTCTGCCTGGTAAGATTTTCAGTGTCATAGCCTTCGAATCCCATATTACATTCAAATCACATGTTTCTCCATTTATAAAATGGTATGCCTTGCTCCCCTCCAAACCATCTTATATGTCTCTCGAACCAGACTATCTTCATCTTGAAAATTTGCTCTAGATGATTTTCGAATTTCATCTGTTCTGATTTTGAGTATTTCTGGTTGATTTGTGAATTTTGATTTTGCACGCGGCGATGTTTTGCAGGCGGAGAAAAGAAGATAGAACGGATGAGAGATGAGATTCGTTGTTGAATCTCAATTACGATGCGTTATAGAAGCACGGTCTGAAAATCTTCTATGACGGTTGACTTTTATCTCCGGATATAACTCGATGGGCTCTGGTGTTACGACTTCATTGAGAGACGGTGGAGTCAGCGAGCGTCGATGCTTGTGCCTCGGTCTATGTTCTCTTGCTGCGTTCTCGACGGAGATCCATCTCTATCAGGATTGATGAGCGTCATTGTCGCTGGAGGATTCACTACTTCTCGGAGATCCATCTCTATCAGGCGGAAGCTGCATCTATATATAGGTATCTTCGTTGAGATGCACAGAAACTCATCAATCTCTGCAAATCCTTATATCTCAAAACATAAAAGCTTTCACTGAAACACTTCAAAGACATGGCGATAACTAACATGCAGCTTTCCGGTTTGAAGACCAGGAGACTGTTGTGACACGGCTTCTACGGCTTTGGGCAGCTAGAACTGTGAAGAAAGGGTGGGGGAGCTTATGGGTGTGGGCTTGGTGGTATGTATAACTCATCTTCATATTCTCTAATGTGCGATAATTGTTTGAAAATTTAAGGGTTTATATGAAGATCTTAGTTGCACAATCGGTTTTGATAATGATAGTTTATGCGTTAGTTCTGATTTCATAGATATTGTTTCTTTTAGGTTTATATGAAGATCTAATTGTATGTGGATGATATTTGAACGTGTGAATAAAATCTGTTTTCAATTCGTTTTGTTGTGACAGATGCAAAGAGATTGATTGCTCGGAGATTTATTGACACCTCTGTCCAAAGTGACATGAAGCTATGGCCTTTCAAGATCTTACCTGCTCCTGCCGATAAACCAATGATCGTCGTCAACTACAGAGGCGAATAGAAACAGTTCGCCGCCGAGGAGATCTCTTCCATGGTTCTCATCAATATACGTGAGCTCTATTGAGAATTACGAATGCGGTACACTCTCTCTCTCCTTCCTTTGTCTCCCAATACAACACACTTAAAGTGAAAACAAATTACAAGTATGCTTTCACAGACATTACATTCTCTCTTCTTAAAACGTGAGGGTTTTGGTGAAGGTGCGGAGCCACTTATTCAGCTATACAAGATTCTACCGAAGGCACGTGGTGTATATGGAGCACGGTTCAGTGGTGCAGGCTTCAGGGGATGTTGTATAGCCTTTGTGGATGCAGAGAAAGCTGAGGAAGCTACTTCATATGTGAAGGATGAATACGAAAAGGCCCAACCCGAGTTTGCGAAGAAACTGAGTGGAGGTAAACCTGTTCTCATATGTGAAGCAGGTGACTCTGCTCGCGTTCTCTGTTCAAACTCGAAGTTTTGTTCCCTCGAGTGCTCTGTTATAGTTGTTGATTCTTATTTGTTCATCCTTTTTTTTATTCTCTCTCTGTGAGATTCTCTGGTCTGTTTAGTCAAGAGATAGAAATGGAGCATGCATTGATACGTTTTTATTGTTACCAACAATTTGACAATACGTAATGTAAATCATTTATCTTTCTGTTTTGTTTTGTGTTTCTTCAAGTTCTGGAATTGAAAGATCTTATAGCCATCTCTTCCTATCTTCATTTTCCCATCTTACTACGAGAAGAGAATACCATGTCGTAATCGGTTATTAACAGAAATGTCATGTTACACCTTTTTTGGTTTATTCATAAGATTATGCAAACAAAAGATGCTACTTGAATTGTTGAAACAAATTATTATTCTGTAATACCCCATTATTCTTTGTAACATAAAATCTAAGGCAAACCATAAGTGCCACCTACTATTGTTTTGTTTTAAACCAGATCAGTAGAACATGTTTACAAGTGGTACAAAGAAACACCATAATCACAGGAGAAACTACTCCGACTGTTTTTTCTTCTTCTAATAATGTTAGTATCATAAAATGAATAATGAACAAGTTGATACGATGGTTCCTAAATACCCAATTTTTTTTTTAACTTAGGAACAAGATTAGCTTTAGAAAGTGTCTTGAGGAACCAATTCTAAAACAAATAAAACAAGTTTATTAGGACAGCTAGATAGAATAGGTGGGTCAACGTCAAATTAGCAATAAACGACTAGAGGGAGGTTCACACAAAGCTCAGTAGGCGGAGGCGATATGTTTCAACTGCTCAAGTCTCCTAAAATATAGGCTTCTGTCCTAATAGTATGGTAAATTAAATGCAGTCTTTTAATTGATTTCCACATCTCATATTCTGAAGTTGATGCCTGTTATGATCTTACATACTTCGAGTCTCTTTAATATATTTATTGGCTTTTGATTACGGTCCTTATTGTTGATGATCATGGATATCTCCACGCTTGAGAAGATTCTTCAGGTAAAAAAACAAAGTCGCAGCAAACCCGTAGCTCTTAGTGACCCCGTTTCTATTACGCGAGACAAAGGCATGATCACCGTTAACGTCACCACCGCTTCCAACTTCTCCACACGAGAGAAAGTACAATCTCCTTGATTGGCTTTGCGTGATTGCGTTGAACAAAGACATGGACCAGTACGACCTAAGATACTTAAGCATGTACAAGCTAAATATTAAACCTATATAATGAGTTTTCTTTCGTAGTTTTCTTCCAGGGATCAGGAATAGGTGCTTACTTCAACAGTTTTGTAGTTTGACAGCAAAAGCTTTCAGAGCTTTGAGGGCAGTATTTGACGGCTCAACTAAAAGATGATGACGTTCCCTTTTGTGTTCGTGGCTGAAAATTTTCTTGCTTTTGTATATTTGGTGTATGCATGTAACTTCAAATGTCTATGTACTCCATTTTTGTGTAAGTGGTGCATGGATACACGTCTATGTACGTGCTCCATTTAGCTTATATATCTACATTGATTCAAGTTTATGAAGAAAATTTGAATTTGGATGCTTGATCGCTAATCACACAAACTGAAATACAACTAAAATTATAATTATCGAGCCTTGAAGAGCTTCCTTAAAACTTCTAAGCAGATCATCTCGAGAGTGTCACAATCATCAAGAACCACCACCTATCATGTCATACAATCCCCATTACAAATGAAATTCACATATTTGGCAAAAAAAAAAAATCCCCATTACTAGCCAAAGCTGCTAGACACATCTACATTTACAAAGAATATGACCATCGAAGCAATAACTATCCATCCACTTGCATTGCATCTCTAACAAGGTATAGTGATCTAATAACAAAATGTTTATTAGTGGGAAGATATGTGGAGCAACATGGAAAGTTTTTATAACTTCCATGAGGCTATAACATTAAACTTTTATAAGAAGTAAATTATTTGATATAATCGGTTATGCAACTCAAGTAAATTTCTGATAGAAATATAATACTTTATTAATTTATAACACTATTAATCTATTAAAATATTTTCAAATAGCATGAGCAAAATTTCCAACAAATAATTGTTATAAAACAAAAAGTTCAACAATTGCTGAAATAATTTACAGAACATAATTAGTAAAAAATTAAAGGTGAATGAAATTCCATTATAAATTGAAAATCTAATATAAACTGAAACAAATATATATTATAAAACATTTTTAATAATATATATTAATTATTATTTATGAAATTATAAATATGCATATATAACTTTAAAAATATAACTTTATATAATTTTATCACATTATATTATTTCAATTTATTTAGTTCAAAGGTGGATTAATTTATTATCGTGGGGAAAATAAATATTGTAATAAAATTAAAATTTGATGCTCTTAAAAATAAAAAAAGTAATAGTTGTTCTTACTTTAGATTTTCTTCAACTATATCAAAATGAAAAACAGAAATTAATACATTTTCCTTAATTTTTTATTCAATAATTTCATTTTTTCTAACAGAAAAATGTTAATGATCTTTTCAACTCAAATCAACAAAATTTACTAAAATTTATAAAATGATAATAGGAAAAACATTTTGTGTTTATTATTTCAATTTAAAGTAAATTTTCAAATGTTTTATAAAATTATAATATATTTAATATAAAATAATTTTAATGTAAATTTACCCGCCTGTAGATCGATTGTAAAGCAATAGGGTTTGAAAAGGAGAGGTAATTAAGCAGTTGCATAGGGTTTCTATGCTGTCAACGAAAGGTAATTACAAATATCTAAGCAAATAATATTGATAGTTTTGTTTGGCGAGACTAATTCGTTGAACCTTTAATATATTAGACAGCTGGAAGATGGTATTTTGTTGGAAGTGGATGCAAAATGCTAAGTTTTGCATTGCAAGTGGATGTCATTAAAGAGACTCTATCAAACGTTCAAGTAAAGGTTAACATATAAAACTCATAACACCATTTTTGCAATTATCTTATATTTCAGGTTGGAGCTAAGTAAAGCATTGAGCTACCCGTTGAAATTAAGCGCCAAGAACGCTGGTGTTAATAGTAGAATTAACTAAGTCAGTATGTAATTGTTTTATTCCGGTCCACAAGTGCTCCCGAGAAACAACCTGAAACACGGTTACAACGCTGCAACTAGCACATACAAAGATCTAATGCCAGCAAGAATCATTGATCCTACCAAAGTGAGAAAAAAACATCGCTGACTACAATTAACCGCTTTGTCATGCTAACCAAGTGTTTTCTCTTAAGGTTGTTAGATGTTGCTTATAGCATGCTTCATCCGCTAAAACATATTGTGATGTTGTGTAGACCAAGGAATTTGAATCAGCAACTCTTTTGGTAACCTTATGAACAATTTCGGTTTATCTTAGTTCTTTAATATCAACTCCTCAAAACTATCTGCAACCTTTTCAGATAACTATGTTGATTTATTTTCAGGATTTTCCTTTCATCTATTCACCTGATTAATATGACATTTCTAGGTTGCCTGAAAATACTCTTGCATCTCTTTGTAGGAAACATCTGAAATAACCAAGCTGGAAGCACTCACCATTGGCGAGATCCTTGCCTTTGTGAAGAATGAAACAACTCAGGTGTGTCCATCTCTCTCAAGCTGGTATTATATTGCACGCACTGACTGCTAAACAAAACTAAACAGGAGTCCTACATCATTTATTTTCTCATAATGTGTTGCTGACATGCTACTGGTATTGTAAAGTAATTTCAGGAAAAAAATGATAAAAATAGATTTTAACCCAAATAGATTTTAAGGAAAAAATGATAAAAATAGATTTTATTGAAGGCTGTAAATATATATATTTATATCCCTTAAATTAACTAATCTAAACTTAGAATTTAGAGTTATGGGGTGGAGTTTTGGAGATGAGATTTAAAATTAATATATATATATATATATTAAATTGAAAATAAAATATGTCTATTTTGATCATTTTTTCTTGAAATCTATTTTTGAGACAAAAACTTTAAAAAGTCTATTTGAGAGATGACAATAAAATTGTAGTATTAATAAGGAAATCCAAGAAATACTCACTTAGCAACTCCAGAAAGAAGGACTTACAAATCTACTCCGCTTTCAAAATTAGAAAAGACTGAAACTAATTATTATTAATTAAAACAAATAACTGTTTATGTTTTTCATTTATTCAAAAATGTTGATTCAAACAAAAAAAAAACGTTACTTAAATGTATTACAGAGAAGTAAAGTTTACGAAAAGAGAAGTTGAATAACGAAATAACTTACTAATCAAAAACCATCACCTTATAAATTTAAAATATAATGTTAAATTGCAATAGTTTTATCTTCAAAAAAATTGAAACATAATTCATACTTAAAACATAATCCGCGCGTAGCGCGGTTGAAAAAACTAGTGAATATAATAGTCGATCTCCTCTTATGTTTACATGTCTTTTTATAGGTTTTTGTAGTCTAAATATAAGATAGATCATTTGATATCATAAATCTCTTTTGGTAAAAGCTTTCTATTTTGTTCGGAAACATGAGAAAAATATGATATGAAAGCCAGAAGTCGTTTAAGTAAGAAAAGAAGGTCCGCAATTCTCTAAACAGTAAGAATTGACTCATAGATTAAATATCCCTAACATACATGATATTAGTGAAAATGGATTTTATGTGTTGTATATTTAAAAAAAAAAAAAAGAGAGGCAAGTTATATGGCAAAGCACATTTGCTTATACATGATGAGATTTCAAGGGATAAAGAAGTATGAATTCTTTAACCGCTAAATGAATTATGTTTGTTGACAACCACTCTAAATAAAGTTATATATGGCTAACTATAGAGAATATTGTCTATCTAAATAATATAAGAAAAAAAATATTTTGAAAAAATCCATGTATTCTGATTAACTATATAATTTGATGCTGTATACAATACTATTATATAATCTTAAAGTATAAACTATATCAAGTTTTTAAAACTAAATTTATTTGATTAAGAAAGGAAAAAAAAATCCACAAATTCAATACAATAATACATAACTTTAGCGATTATGAATTTAGAAGCATGCAAATATTAAGTCCTAGTAAAAACAAGGTTATTTAATGGAGAGTTTTGAGTGATTTGTATTAGAATAAAAAATTTATTGTTATTTAAACATTAATTTTAAAAACTCATTTAAAATTCACTGTTATTGAACTTGACATTTCATAAAATACTCCGAAATCTACCGTTATTAAACATATTTAAAGTTGTGGAATTTTAAAGTTTTTAAATGATTTTAAAGTCTCTCGGTGAAGTTTCTTAGTAAAAAAATAAAAATCAAATCTCACGGTTTTAGGTGATATTCTAAAATGGTTTAATAAAAATTACTTTAAATTTTATAATTCATTGAACTTATCTAAAACCTCATTTAAAATCAAATTACTTCAAACTTTACATTATTACTTTAAATTTTATAATTCATTGAACTTATCTAAAACCTCATTTAAAATCAAATTACTTCAAACTTTACATTGAATATAAAAAAACTAATAGTGGAATTATGTGAAAACAATAAACAAAATTTAGAAGAATTAAAACTATAGAAAGCTGAGAGTGAACAGAAACAGAAGGAAAAAGGGTACCTTCTCCTCAATTTGCATAAGAAAGTATAGATTTTGTTCACTGGTATTCTATAAACCAATTAGATGTGTTTGGTTTAATGTTTTCGGTTAACCTACAGTCCGTTTTGTACATAAGATAAAGAGGAAAATCGCATAAAAAACTTTGAAAGTAGAGACACTTTAACCCTTGAACTTTTTTGACTAGCACTTTAAACCTTTAAAGTGACATTTGTATCACAAAAAACTTTCAACTTGGCTTTACTTATTCATCAAATAAAAAGTTGAGATGAACAATAGTTAAAAGTGATGATATGTCGGTTTTTCAAAAAAAAAAATAACTATTTAGGTAATAAATAAATAAAAATAAAGTAAAAAATCAGAAAATTAAATAAAAAATCTGATAACTAAAAGAAACATAATTAAAAATTCAAAAAAATATAAAATGAAATAATATTTCAAAAAATCAAAATAGTAAGTTAAATACAGAAAATTAAAGAAAAATTATAAAATTAAAGAAAAAATCACAAAATAAAAAAAATCATAGTATTCTCTTTTAAATTACAAGATTATTTAAATAAAAAAACAAATATATCATCGTGACAATAATAATTTCAAACATATCACTGATGACGATAGTGGTTTCTCACATGACCATTAACAGTGACGTTTTTGACATATCTCTAACGATAATTTGATCATTCACATATCTCTAACGATAGTTTCTGACATATCATCACAATTTAAATGTTATACATGTCAATTTTTTGCTTGATGAACAAGTAAGTCAAGTTGAAGTTTTTTTGTGATATAAATGTCACTTTAAAGGTTTAAAGTGCTAGTCAAAAAGTTCAAAATTAAACTGTGAGTGTGTTACTTTTGAAAGTTTTTTATGCGATTTTCCCTACCATAAAGCATGCATATTGTATATTTTGAATAATTTGATAATACGGTACACTACTAGAGCAAACAAAAATATGTGGTTCGCTTTCTTCTCCAATTTCTCGACCTATCGCCGGATTCTCACCGGAAATAGTTTCATCTCCATCTCTATTCATCTCGACGAGCTTGTTTTCACCGTTAGTGTGCTAATAATCGAGCCAAATATTTACCATGGGGTTAGTTAGATGCTGCGAGCTTTACTCAGATAATATTTGCATTTTAATTGTTGATGATTAGGTGTTTAATCATCATATAAGTTGAGTTTATGGGCTAGCCTGTCATTGAGACTAGATTTCTGTTAGTATGAAATGACTTTTGCATTCGTATTCTAAACTTTTGATGATTGGTTTGTATATACTCAGATGTTCCGATGGTCTCTATCAGTTTATCTAAATGAGAGTTTTTTCTTATTTTTTCTTTCTAAGATGGGAAAGTTGAATTATGCTATCACGGCTCATAAGCCTACCAAAGTCACCCACTCATGTGTGGATAACCTTACTAGCGTTACACATGTTTTGTAATTCTCAGTTATGATGAACAAAAGATCTAGTGGTCTGTCATGCAAAAGATGAGCTGACTTTAGCAGAAATATTTTAAACTTACTACAGATTACAAAGAATGATGAGAGACAGAAGATGTATGCTCACATGAGGATGAAACAGTTCCAGAGAAACAATACGCCCATTGATAGGATCATCCTTTGTAATCCTTAGTTAGTTTAAAACATTTCTCTTAAAGACAACATATATTTTACAAGAATCATCCTAACTAAGAGAATCAAAACATGTGTTCTTCAATGGGATGTTGATTCATGTGAGCTTATTACATGGTATAGCTGTCAAAATATAATTTGTTCTCTTGTCTTAGGTAGAACTTCATAACCATCTCGCTGTGTAACATCTATTTCAGGACCCATGGATCTTAAATGTTCTCTTGTCTGATTATTGGATTTTATTGTTGGAGAGAAATCCCACATTGGAAAAATGTAAGAGACTTAATAATATATAAGGGATTTGGGTAAATCCACTTATTGCCAATTGATTTTAAGTTGAAAGCCCAAGAAACTTATCATGTTATCAGGGTACGCACACACCCTGACTCATTAATCCAACCCGGACAGTGGTCCAATTATCTCACGAATTGATGACCCAAATAACGTTCAATTCCTTCGAAATTACTAGAAAAATAAAGCATTGTCTCAGAGAAGATCCCACATTGGAAAAATGTAAGAGACTTGAATAATATATAAAGGACTTGGACCAATCCACTTATCGCCAATTGGTTTTAAGTTGGAAGCCCACGAAAACGTAATAAATATATCTGTAATTTTCTGTAAACCATGTTGAATATTCATGTATCTGCTCACATAGTCTGGCATTGTTATGCCTCGATGAATATTCCCGTTGATAAATGCAAACGACTGTTCGATGATCAGGTATCGAATCTAGTACTCACAGACTATGTATTCATTACTATATCTTTCTTGTGATGGTTTTGGTGGGCAACTGGGCATGTAGCTAAGTCTTAACTCACCGGCTTATGTCGATTTGCACAGTTGATCCAGATTGTAGAGTAATTGGCCTCTCTCTGTGTATGGAAGTGTAAGGTATTATGTTGTTTTCTGCTATAAGAAAATTGACATATGTATGATGCTGTCAGGTTGTTCCACTTGATAATATCGGACAGCTCGAGGAACCTTTTGACTTCATGTAGTGTCTTTTTTCAGTTAACACTTATTTTCAGTGAAAACTTGTTCGATCCACAAATATGAATGTTATATTTGGTGTCGAGCCTAGATTTCAGGTTGCATAGATTGCTGGTTAAGGATATCAAATTTCTCTATGGATGTGAAGTGCCCACAGTTGCAGTACTTTGTCATGTTCAAAACCAGTTTCTTGTTTTTTAGGCATATCCGAACCAGTTTCTTTTAGGCCTGGGCATTCGTGTCCTCGGGTCGGGTTTGGGTCGGGTCCGGATCCTTCGGGTCTTAGATATTTAGACCCAATAGGATAATTAGAATTTGTCGGTTCAGGTTATGTTCGGGTCATGTCGAGTACAGGTCGGTTCGAGTCTTAGATGTGAGATCCAATAGGGTAATTAAAAAAATTCCGGTTCGGATCCAGGTCGGGTTCGGTTCGGGTCATACCGAGTCTGAAAAATATCCAAAAAACAAAAAAAAAATCTGAAAATAGTTTAAATCCCCAAAATATCTAAAATTTTACCTAAAATTTGACCCGAAGACATGAAAAATACCAAAATTTTATTCGATTAATTGAATTATATTTTTAAAATCTATAATTTTACATAAAATCCAAAACTATACTAAAAACAAACCAGAAACTTTAAAAAATATCCTTAATACTAAAAATATACTAAAATACCCATATATATTTAATATACACTGGAAGTTTCGAGTATTTCGGGTACCCTATCGGGTTTCAGGTTCGTTTCGGGTCGGGTCCAAGATTCGTGGATCCTCCACAACAAAATCCAATAGGGTAAAATGACATTAACCATACCCAACCGAACTGATTTTTTCGGGTCGGTTCCGGTTCGGGTTTTTGGGTCTAGGTAAAATGCGCAGCCGTAGTTTCTTTGTTTCTTTGGCATGTCCGAACCAGTTTCTTGTTTTTCCCTCCCTCATTTAGCCAAATTTCACCATGGGAATAACTCTCTTGTAGTTTGTTAGTATCAGTATGTTGGTTGAATTTGACCGGAGTAGCTTCAGTGTATATGTATGTTGTGAATTGATGCTCGGTATCATAGGACGCCAAAGGTGCTCGTCATGCCAAAACGTATGAAGTCTCCTGAGAGTATATAGTACCTGCTACTGATTCTTGTACCTATACCTCTCTGTGGCATCCTTATTATTGGAGGAGTTATTTACTGTAGCGCAAACACATTTAAAGAAAGACCAAAACCAGATGTAAGTTAGTTATTTCAGCCTTAACATTGAATAAGATTTCAGTTAAAACAGTTTTTTCTTAGCTCTATCTATGACCGTCAATTTGTATTTACAGTTCACAACTAAAGCATATGGAAGAGTTGATAGCTTTAGATTTCTTCTCGGTGATGGTGAAGGACTGATTCACCTGCTTGTTGTCACAAGTGAGAATCAAAGGTGAATTGACATGTGTACTGTTCTTTCTAAATTCTTAAAAGTTGGAAATATCTGCTGTAATGAATGATTATGTGTGTGCCCTGACTTTTTTTGTATCTGAAGGGTCACTGACCTCGCATTTACAGGTTTGGGTAAAATTGACCTTATTTTGCCGTGATTCAATCAACTTGTACAGGTATGCTTTTTTTTTTCAAGTGCTCATTCATTATAGAGTAGCTGCATTGGCTTATAGTGCATATTCTAAATGTTTGATGATTGTAGTTTCATTCCACATGTATGGACAAGTTCCATTGAAATTCGTTTGTAATGTACTAGTCTCTGCCTAGATTGCTAGCATTAAGCTTGTAATGTACTAGTCTCTGTTTTTTTCTGCAGAAATGTTTATTGATGGATGGTTAATCAGTTGTGATTGAGGTCCTTTGCCTCGACAAAAGATAATAAACTATAGATGTGCATTTGTATTTGTTAGCTGCTACTTCTCCTCAGACTTAGTCTCATGTATCCTCTCATTTTTGTGAAATTAATTTATTAACATAGGCTCATAGCTGAAGACTGAGGTTGTGTTTATAAAAAATCTCTTCATTTGTTGGAATGAGCCATACTAACAGTGAGTTTCATATTTTATGATGCCCAGAGTCATGCCTACCATGTATTAAAAAGGGTTTTGCCTTAGGCCCCTAGATGGATATATGATTTATGGGGCCCTAAAATTTGAAAAAGTTGTTTTAGTGTAGTGGTAGAGTGAAGTTGGTGTGTGTGACCAAGGGCCCCAAGTTCAAATCTTCCCTTGTACAATTTTTTTTTTTTAAAATTTGCCTTAGGCCTCATTTAACCTAGGCACGCTACCGATGATGCCAGATATCTTTCTTGTTCAGTGGTCTTGGAGATGGCAATCTTATAATCTTCCAGCTCGATAAGATTACTGGAGATATAGTAGACACATAACAAGTATCATTGGGGACACAACCTATAACTTTTCATACATTTTCATGGAAAAACTCAGAATATATCTTTGTTGTATCAGATAGACCAACTGCAATATATAGCAGCAATAAGAAGTTTTTCATAAATGACTTAGATCTTGGAGATGTTAGTCATATGTGCCAGTTCAACCTTTCTGCTTATCAACGTTCTCCTTTTTATTTCTTGGCACTCGGTTCATTGCAAAGATTATCATTTTAAGTTCGCCTGCTAGTTTTAGTTTACTTTAAGTAAATGCATGAGCTTACTATTCTACTAGTATACTTGAATCTGATTCTGCTTGTATAATATGGAAGCATAACAATTGCCACGAGAGATAAACTTACTATCGGCAACATTTATCATACTCAAAAGCTTCGCATACACACTATTCCCCTTGGAGATTTTACTCGTTGTAGATGCCATCAGACGCAAACAAAGTATATATGGTGTCTGAACAGCCCAAAATTCTAATGCAATTTGTTTGTTAGATGATCATGCTTTCCAAGTTTTGTATGCATTGTGTTGGAGAAAAATTCTCACATTGAAATATGAAAGAGACTTACTTAATATATAAATGAATTGGGCCAATCCACTTACCACCAATTGATTTTACGTTAAAATCCCATGAAATATAATATGGTATCAGAGCGGGATACCGTTCAAATTTTTAGTTTAGTGTGGAGTTTGAAACGTTTTGTTGTTGTTTTCAGCCTGGTGAGTTGGAGAAGCAAGCTAACTTTTACGGTCCTAAGATTAACGATGTTGCAACTGTTGAGATTCTCGATGGCAGCGTCTATCTCAATGTTCACTAATTCTTCAACCTATGCACAACGATTGCACAACGATGAAGAACACTGAAGATGCAACTTCTTAATCCGGATTTGGTGGGCCAGTATCATCTTGGTGATAGCGTCAAAAGATTTTGTCATGGTTCTCTTGAAAATGGCCAAGTAGACTTAAAGATTATCTTTGACACAAGTAACGACATGCTTGGAGTGATAGTCTTCCTGACAACAGATTAGTATGCATTGATTGAAATTATGAAAACTAGAATGAGGTCAATGATTGATGATGTAGGTGGTCTAAGCTACAAGAAGTGGAGATCCCTCCACTATGACTTGATTATGTTCACAAAAAGCTTAGACGCTAGAAAATTTATTGATGGAGATCTTGTTGAGTCGTTCTTGGAACTTAACAGAGAAACAAAACAGAAGATATTCAATGATGTGAGTATCCGATTGAAATAGCTTTATAAAATGGTAGATGATCTCACAAGGCTTCACTAGCCTAATTTGTTAGCAGATAAAATGGTCATTTATGTCTTTTTGGTTTAGAACTCGATTGAGAATAATGTGCAAAATTTAAAACTCTGCTTAAACACCAAACACTTGGACTTGATCATGCTTGAAATTAGTTGTCATGGATGAAAAGCATATGGATTTTCATATAAAAAGTATTTTACTGATATTTTGAATATCCTAAAAATGTTACAAATATAACATAATTGACCATACACATATGTTTGTTAATATAATTGACCTTATAAAAGGACTAGCTGACTCCACCACTAGAAAGACACTTGCAAATGCTGTTGTAATTCATAAAGCCTTTGTATTTCGGATTATCTTGATAAATTTGGATTTCATATAAGGCAGCAAAACAAAAACAATGTTTCTGTAATCATTAGTGAACCCCGTTAAGGATAAAAATCCTTCAGAAACCAGAGAAAATGAACATAAAATTAAAATAACCAAAAAAAAATTGGAGCTAAAACTAAAAAGAACAAATAAACAATGAAGGCTAATATTCAAAATTAGACTAAATGTTGTGTCGTAAGAACTGTGAAACTAGTGATGATGATTGTAACCACCAAGGAAGAATGATGCAATCCCCAAATAACAAATAGAATGAAAGAAGATATTAGAGAATCTGAAGTAATCCCTAAAGCCAAAACCCAATTTGGTAGAGAGAATTCAAAGACATCAGCTCCAACTATATAGTAACACAAATGTACCCTTTTGGATTGGAAATTAAAATGGGATGGACCTAAACAAATATAAGTTACAGCTTACTTGTGAGTAGGAGAATCTAGTACATAAACAATAAAAGTGCTAATTTTGACCCCCCAAAAAAAAAAACAATAAAAGTGCTAACACAAATGGACTAGTCTTGAAAACAAAGCACTACTAGAACACGATTGCTTTCCTAATACTTGAACATTACATGCAAAATTGCGGGTAAACACTTAGTGACATTTAACAAGAAAGATTTCAGAATCTGTTTTTTTTTTGCCGAGGACTAATCTTCCAGCTTCTTTCAACTCTACTACTTCTACTTCTTTCTGGAGCCATTCTTATATCAAGTGTTCGACAGAACTTGTGGCATTGACATTCCTCCTGACACTACGATCTCTGCAGATAAATAATTCACACCCCAAAACATAAGAACATAACACTTCTCGACGTTTTTAATAATGAAATAAATTGATCTTTTTCTTCACCTATGCCTTCCCTTACTGAGAGATTTGGTCTGATCACATCATTTGTACTTACAAGGAATACATCCCCAATGTAAAGGTAATTTGTAGGCACATACACACAACAAAGCTCCTCTTCATCCGAGTAAGTCTGCAATGATTTGAACACATTTAGGTTGATGCAACATTTTTGTATAAATTTTGTTGTAGTCTCTAATATAATGATAAACTTCTCGAATTTAAAATAATATATGTATAAACTTCTCTAATTATAAACTTTAATTTTAAAAACATAAGAATGCTTTTAATTTTAAATTGTTATCTGAAAGCAAAATATTTCGTTATCAGTAATTCGGCTTCATTATTTAATTTTGACTATCCGTTTTAATTTAAATAAAGGTGTCATTGTTATAATTATATATATTTGGATAAGGGTGTTTCACTTAATTGATTTATTCGTTAAAGACAACTGCTCTGTTGGGAGTGAGGATGAAAACAGCATGAAACTTTTTTTTGGTAAACTAAACAGCATGAAACTTCTTCTAATCAGTCACGATCAAATGGATAATATGTAATCAAACACCCGTAACATTTTGGATATTTTTTTTAAAAAAAATTGGATATTTGAGGATAAATAATGGTTTAATCGATATTATACATTTTAGGATTAGTAATGTGTAATCAAACCTTTGCTAGAGTCTCTCATATGAAACTCCTTTTATCTTTCTTATATTTTTCTTCATTTTTTTCTTTATTTTTAATTTAGGAGAAACTACAAATTGATTGAAAAGATGCAAGGAGGTGTATTCAATCTTAAGTTTGAGTTGATTTGATTTTAAATGGGTTTTTGGATGATTTTATATGAATCATTCTAAAATATCACTTAAAACCAAGATATGAGTTTTAACTTTTATTTAAGAAACTCCACTTAACATTCTAAAATTACTTGAAAATTTGAAAACTCCACAAATTAAAATATTTTCAATATTAGTGGATTTCACAGTAATTTATGAAATGTCAAGTTCAATAACATTAGATTTTAAATGATTTTTTAAGAATCATGTTTAAATAACAATGAATTTGTCGTTTTAATACAAATCACTTCAAACTCTCGGTTGGATACGTTCTTGTAGACTAGCATGAGAATAAGAATTGGTGTTGTAGGTGGTCTAATCCACAATGACCGGAGATTACTCTACTTTGACTCGATTACAAAACCAAAAAAAAAGTCGAGATGCTACAAAATTTATTGATGGAGATCTAACTGAATTGTTCTCGGAACTAAGCAGAGAAACAAATAAAAGAGAAGATATTTGATGACGTGAATATCCCATTGCAACAACTTTGCAAAACAATGGAGGAGCTCAAAAGGCTTCACTGACCTATTTTGTTAGCAGGTAAAATTGTTCTCTATCTTTCTTTGGTTAGAACTCGGTTTAGAAAAACTAAATGTTGGAGTTATTTGAAAGAAATGATCTAATAAATATTGTAAAAGCAAACAACCAATTAAAAGCCTAATTAAGATTGGGTCTTTTGTTAGTGCTTGCGTATACATGTTATAAGTTCAAATGAAACCACAAACCCCATTATTTTAATTGTAAACACCATCCCAAATCCATAATATTTCATGAAAACACACAAATATATATATATATATATATATATTGATCAAGAAACCGCACACATATTTATTTATCACAAATTCATAAGTATAATTAGATAACATTTGAAACAGCTGCACTAGGCAGGAAAGCTTCACCAGACGTCATCTTTCCACTCTCAAACCAAAACTGGAATTAGAATTTTTTGAAAGTATATTGAATCTTGCTTCTAAAATGCTTCAAAAATATCATATTTAAAAAGACGTTGAAAACTTATAATTTTGTTTGGAATCATGCCTTTATTTTAAAATACAATATCATAAAAATATAAAGTCATTTTTTGTATAAAATCTAAAATTTAATAATGCGAGAATGGAAAGAATATAAATATTAAAACTAATACTATAAATTATATTTATATACAAATTTTTTTATTAGAGATAAATATATTTGGTATTGTGTCATTATTATGAAAAAATTAAAAAAAAATGGATTATAATTTTTAGAAACTTAATTTATTTATATTTTCAAAACTATAATATGAAATCATTTAAAATTATTACACATAAATATTTTTCATTTGAATCATATTTGTAGTCATAAATTTTATATTTTAATATATATATATAAATATATATGGATATCCGCTTCTAATATATATTCACTTCCTAATTTTGTAAAAAAATTTCCCTTATAATCCTTCCGATTCCATGTACCATTTACAATTCGGTACAAAATTCTCTATTATTGAAATAGTCTAGATTTTAGTTATTCTACAAATCTATCAAACTAAGTTTTATTAGGAGTTGTATTCTTAACATTTTAACTCATAAAACAAAATTTTAAAAATATTACATGTATCCCTTAAATTCTTAGAATCATTAAAGTAGTTTACTTCCATAGACTTTTAAAATGTATAATATTCTCTACAGATTTTTTTCAAATTTAACAAATATTTCAACTTTTAAAATCAATAAACTTTATAGAAGTTAACTATCTCAATTTAAGTCTCGCTAAGAACTCTTAAAATCACATGATAGGCTTTGAGCGTAATAGGCGGCAGGTCTTGGTGATGATGATAGGTCCAAGGTTTGTCACGACTGAGTCAAATTTTGGCACATATGTTTTTGGAAAAAAATTTGTCAACTACACAAAGTTTACCCTAATATGGTAGAAATCATCCAATGTTTCATAATATGTTAACAATTACACGATATTTATGTTAATACATGCCACATATACGAAGTAAATGATTATATGGTGGAAACATCAAAATCAGGTTTAATTAATTTTATAAAAAGTTAATGGGGTTAAACTGTAATTAATCAAAAAATCAAATTTAAAACAAAAAGAACTAAGTTATAGAAAAATAATTGTTACATTAAATTTTGATTGTGTAAAAATTATAGAAAATAGTTGACAATAAAAATAAGAAAATTTATAATTAAAATTTAATATATTTTAATATTTATGCAAAATTAAAAAATAAAGACAATCACTTTGATATTGTCGATCATATTAATTTCCAATATAAACATTTTAAAGAATTCATATTTTGGACTTTTAAATTGGAAATAAATTTTGGTTTAAATATTTTTAATATATTAACAAGATGAATTATTTTAAAAGCCAAAGAAAAAAAATGCTACGTCTCATAACACTTACAATTAACATCATAAAACTATAAAATACATTTACAAATATATTAATACTATCAATAATTAGAATGATATAACATACATAAGCATTATAATTTTTTTTGTAATATGTATGTATATCTGATTTTTTTGTCAACATCAACATTTCTTTTTGTAAATATTATGTCAACATAATCTTGATATATTATGATATTAAAATTTACGTAGCATTTTTTTTCTTTGGCTTTTAAAATAATTCATCTTGTTAATATATTAAAAATCTTTCAACCAAAATTTATTTCCAATTTAAAAGTCCAAAATATGAATTCTTTAAAATGTTTATATTGGAAATTAATATGATCGACAATATCAAAATTATTGTCTTCATATTTTTTTAATTTTGCATAAATATTAAAATATATTAAATTTTAATTATAAATTTTCTTATTTTTATTGTCAACTATTTTCTATAATTTTTACCTAATCAAAATTTAATGTAACAATGTTTTTTTCTAAAACTTAGTTCCTTTTGTTTTAAATTTAATTTTTTGATTAATTACAGTTTAACCCCATTAACTTTTCTTAGAATCAATTAAACCCGATTGTGATGTTCTCACCATGTAATCATTTACTTTGTATATATGGTATGTATTAACATAAACATCGTGTAGTTGTTAACATATTATAAAACATTGGATGGTTTCCACCATATTAAGGTAAACTTCGTGTAGCTGACAAACTTTTTTCCTATGTTTTTTTGGACTATCTCTGTTTCTGAAGTTTTTAGTGTTTTTATTATGGTAAAAACATTTTTGACATTGTAACCGACAACTGTGATTCTTATGGTTTTAATTGGTTTAAATCTATGATACTGTACCATGTTTGTCATTAACATAAGAAGCTTGTTATGGTGCTTCTTATATTTACTTAAGTTGGTGAACGGTGACCAGAACTCGGTTGGCCGTCTATCCATTTTCCTAATTTAATTGAAGCGAAATCAAATAAACAAAATAAATATTAGTTTAATTTTAAATGGAGAAGTTACAATAGTTTTAGAATCAAATAAAGGAAAGAAATTTGTCGTAATAATAGACCTGAAAAAAATGACAAATTATCATATTTTTTAAATTCTAAACCTCACCTCCAAACTTTTTTTAATATTTTGATCATTTTTTTTCTTTGAAACTATTTTGATGACAAAATTGTTTTTAGAACTACTTTCATCATTATTATCTCATAGTTTTATGAGTAAGAAACTGAAACCCAAGTTTTCCAAATAAACTATCAATTGATTATGTTATATCAAAAAAATACCATATTCTATTTAATATAAAGTATGTTTCTGAAACTTAATTTTCTCAAGGAAATTATTTAATATCAATTGCACGAGAAAGAGTATGATCAATACATAAAGATACTGAAAATCATTTAATCCCAGACAATTCAGATGACTAAGAAGAGAAAAGGACCAAACCAGATGAACCAAGTATCCCACTAACCTTCAGAGATACACATCTCAACAGGTGAAGATGGTGTCTTACATCCATAGAATTGCCAACAAATTGATAAAAAAGACATTTTGAATTAAAAAAAAAAACAGATTATGAGGATAAAAAGGACTATTAGTGTTATCTGTTTCACTGCCTAATGCTGATTCAACAAACATAAGCAACAATAATAAAAATTGGAACATGAAGTAAAATAGTGGAAAGGGTCATCAGATAGGAGCGAAAGACTATGCTGAATAGATGTAATCATGTAATATCATCTGAACTATGCGTTTTCAATCCTCACTTGACCCTTTTTTATTTTTGGCTCATCAAGAAAAAAATACAAAACAAATAAAAAATCGAATTTTCAAGAACAGGCCTCATAGAGATGATTAGAATTTATCAACAAGGTTTGATTCAGACATATGCTTGTCAAAATAATATAAATCATTGGCCACTGCTTTCAAACAAAAACAAAAATCGATCAAAACTGATTCAAACCAAACCAAAACAAAATCAATTTGACTTTTAGTAAAAACAAATCAGCCTCATAGAGAAGATTAGATTTTATCAACAAGGATTGATTCAGACATATGCTTGTCAATATTGTTTGAATCATCGGCCGATATTTAAAAATAAAAAAAAATTGGAAAAAGGACTCGGAATATAACAGGATGGTCGGCAAATAAGCTTTTAAAAGCCGATATTACGACGAACGAGACCTTAATATCAATCGTCACTGTCCATTCAAAACACAAACTAAACAAATAGAAGAGAGAGATCAAAGTAATAACAGGCGAAGATTGAACAAAACAAACTAAGACATTTGATACTGGTAGTTTTATCAATCTTTCTTATGCTTTTATACAGAACAAAAAAAAACATGGGAGCTAGGGTTTTCAAGTAACAAACAACGTGTAGTTTCTTTAAAACAACACGCTGTTCGTTAAGCATGTAAAACACCATACGCTGTTTGTTACTTGAAATCGTTATGATCCATTAGCTGTTTCTATGGGCCCATTGGCCCGGTTTTGCTAATTAGCTTTTGTTTTACGTTATTTCATTAATATCAAAACAAAAGATTTCATTTTTTTTTCTTTTCTTAACAACATAATTTTATTAATTAGATTGTAAACAAATTACACAAACACATACGTAACAACACAAGAAATAATGTAGATAAAATGATACATAAGACCATAGAACACATGGAATAGCTTGAGAAGATGATTCTTTTTGGGAGGTCTTTAATAATAGTGTTATAAACTCTATTAATCTTCTTGCGATCTTGAAATCTTTGTTGCATTATAAAAATCGATTCTCTATAAGTTTTAGTCTTTAATTTTCAACCCTTAAATACTAAATCATAGATTTTTGTCTATAATCCCAAAAGTTATATATATTTCTTATATAATTTATAATATGTTTTCGAAAATTATTTTTTAAATATTTAATGTATAGTTTATATAGTTATTATATGTAGAAGGATATTTATTTTTATACTTTTTAATAAAAGTTATTTTGGAATTTTCACTTTATGTATTATTTAAGAATAACAATTTGTTTTACACTACAAGAAAACTGTTTTTTAACTACGAAATTTAACGAGGAAAAAGAATCCTCGTAAATTTACGTGGCCCTTACGAGAACCTTACGAGGAAAACCCCAGACCACGTAGAATCCTCGTTAATCAACGAGAAACACGTTTCCTCGTAAAATCGACGTCATGTAGCGAGGACTTAACGAGGCATAGTGAGTTTCTTCGTAAAGTCCTCGTAAGCCTTATGTGGACTTTACGAGGAAACGATATACCGAGGAAACAACGAGGCCTACTGGTTTTTAGTTGTAAACGTGTTTGTTTTGGGTGTATACCAACTTTCCTCGTAAATTCGAGGTAAAATGTCATCTACCAATTCCAAAATTTTCCTATAAATATGGTGTTTGAGTTTGAAATGAAAGATACCCCAAAAATTGAAAAAATAAAAGAGAGAAACAACTGAAAGCGTGAAAGGAAAAAAATGTCCGGAGATAGAAATATTTTCGAGTTGCGGAGGTGGATGTATACACACAAAGATGGTAACGGGAGAGTGACGAAAGAATATCTCGAAGGGCTGGAGACATTTATGCATCAAGCAGATTCTACACCGCTCGCGCAAGAAAGCGGTAAGATGTTCTGTCCTTGTCGAAAATGCAACAATTCAAAATTAAGCACTCGAGAAAATGTTTGGAAGCATTTAGTAAATAGAGGTTTCACGCCACATTACTATATTTGGTTTCAACATGGAGAAGGTTATAGTAATTGTGGGAATGAAGCTAGCAGTAGCAATAACAATTTTCAGGTTGAACCCGCGGTTGATCATTTGCATAATGAAAATAGTTACCATCAAGAGGAACAGATGGTAGATTATGATAGGGTTCATGATATGGTAGGTGATGCATTTGTAGCTCATCATGATGATGTTCATGAAGAACATAATATAAATGCAAAAGAGTTTTATGAAATGTTAGATGCTGCGAATCAACCAATTTACAGTGGTTGTAGAGAAGGTCTCTCTAAATTGTCGTTGGCTGCTAGAATGATGAATATTAAAACCAATCACAATCTACCTGAAAATTGCATGGATGCTTGGGCATACTTGTTTAAAGAGTATTTGCCGGAAGACAATGTGTATACTGATTCTTATTATGAGATTCAGAAATTGGTTTATAGTCTTGGGTTGCCTTCGGAGATGATAGACGTTTGCATCGAAAATTGCATGATTTACTGGGGAGATGATGAGAAGTTAGACGAATGTCGATTCTGCAAGAAGCCACGATGCAAACCACAAGGACGAGGGCGTAATAGGGTATCTTACCAAAGGATGTGGAACCTACCACTTACAGACAGATTGAAAAGATTGTACCAATCTGAGGAGACTGCCGGAGGGATGAGATGGCA
Organism: Moricandia moricandioides; assembly: GCA_905132885.1. Classification (NCBI taxonomy): domain Eukaryota; kingdom Viridiplantae; phylum Streptophyta; class Magnoliopsida; order Brassicales; family Brassicaceae; genus Moricandia; species Moricandia moricandioides. Next base: position 95,316 of record CAJHQQ010000468.1, read on the forward strand.
TGCCGAGCATACTCAGACAGAGGGTGAGATGACTCATCCATCAGATGCAAGAGCTTGGAAACATTTTAACAATGTGCATCCAGATTTCGCTAGCAATAGCCAGAATGTGTATCTTGGATTATGCACAGATGGATTTAGTCCATTTGGAATGTCAGGCAGACAATATTCGTCGTGGCCAGTCTTTATTACGCCATACAACCTGCCACCAGAGATGTGCATGCGACGAGAGTTTCTATTCATGACCATATTAATACCTGGTCCGAAGCATCCAAAAAGATCTCTCGATGTTTTTCTACAACCACTGATAAAAGAGTTGAAAGATTTTTGGTCAACAGGGGTGAAGACGTATGATTGTTCAACGAAAACTAATTTTACGATGCGAGCGATGCTGCTGTGGACGATAAGTGACTTTCCTGCATATGGAATGTTGTCTGGATGGACTACACATGGGAGATTATCTTGTCCATATTGTAATGGAATGACAGATGCGTTTCAGTTGAAGAATGGAATGAAGACAAGTTGGTTCGATTGTCACCGTCGATTTCTTCCCATTCACCATACGTATTGAAGAAACAAGACATTGTTCAGGCACAAAAAGGTTGTGAGAGACACTCCTCCTCCATATTTAACTGGAGAACAAATCGAAGCGCAAATCGATTACTACGGTGCTCTAGAAACCGTTCCTCGTGGTGGTAATTGGCATGTTCCGAGTAATATGCCTGATTATTATGGAGTTCAGCACAACTGGCACAAAAAGAGTATATTTTAGGAATTGCCTTATTGGAAGGATCTTCTTTTACGTCACAACCTTGATGTGATGCATATAGAGAAAAAAAATTTTGAGAACATCCTGAACACAGTATTGAATGTCACTGGAAAGAAGAAAGACAACATCAAATCAAGGTTGGACTTACCTGATATTTGCTCAAGAAGTGAGTTACATATAAAAAGCAAGGGACAAGTTCAAGTTCCGATATTCAGATTGTCATCAGAAAAGAAGTCGGTGTTGTTCAACTGGGTTGCATCCGAAGTGAAGTTTCCTGATAGGTATGTTTCAAATCTTTCGAGATGTGTTGAAAAAGGTCAAAAGTTCTCAGGGATGAAGAGCCATGATTGTCATGTCTTTATGCAACGACTACTTCCCTTTGCATTTGCGGAGCTATTGCGAGTAAATGTACATGAAGCACTTGCAGGTAATATATATATATATATATATATATATATATATATATATATATATATATATATATATATATATATATATATATATATATATATATATAAACATATGCTTATTATATTTCTTTATATATACACAAATAATATGACTAATGTATTTTAAATTTTAAAACATGCAAGGAATTGGAGCATTTTTCAGGGATCTGAGCACACGTACTCTTAAAGAGGATGTCGTTGAACAACTTCATGAGAACATTCCCATCTTACTGTGCAACTTGGAGAAAATATTTTCGCCAGCATTTTTTGACGTCATGGAGCATCTAGTCGTCCACCTCCCGTATGAGGCATTAGTTCGAGGACCTATACATTACGGATGGATGTATCAGTATGAGCGGACCATGAAATATTTGAAAGGAAAAGCTAAAAACCTCGCAAGAGTTGAAGGTTCTATAGTTGCCGGAAGTTTGACGGAAGAAACATCACACTTCACATCATACTACTTTGCACCGAAAGTTCGTACGCGGAAACGAGCTACAAGAAGATATGATGATGGTGGTGTTGTGCCGACATATTTGGAAAAAGATGTCCCAGATATCTTTTGCCAAATCGGGAGATTTGGTGGGAAATTGAAAGAGGTTTGGTGGTCGAGTGATGAAGACCTCCATAGTGCTCATATTTATATTCTTCTCAACTGCGAGCATGCATTGATTCGCTATTTTGAAAGGTAGTACACATTTATATTCTTCTCAAACACATATGTTTTGTTTGGAATTGATTAATTAACAAAAAAATGTACAGGGAATTTGTTACTCAAGTCGAAGAAGCAATTCTGGATATATCCACAACTGAGTTAGACAGAAGGAAAGATCAACACTTTATTAAGTGGTTAAGGAAACAGGTATTACAACGTTCTCTATATTTTTCAATGTTCGCTGTTACTATGAAGAATTTCAAAGTTCTTTTTGTTTTTTCAGGTTGATTATGACGATCCAGATTATCCCGCATGGTTTCACGAATTAGTTCAAGGTCCAGTTGCAAAGGTCACCACATCGCCGATGTATTTCACACGAGGCTATACTTTTCATACATATGAGTATGGTAGACAATGTGCGACAAGTAATTATGGAATATGTGTGAAAGGCGAAACAGATTTCTATGAGATCTTGCATGAGATTATTGAAGTTGAATTTCCAGGGTTATTGAAGCTGAAATACGTCCTCTTCAAATGTGACTGGTTTGACCCTGTCGTCAACAGAGGTGTTTGGGTTAACAAATTTGGTGTAGTTGATGTCAACAGTGGACGTAGATACAACAAATTCGAGCCTTACATATTAGCTTCCCAAGCAGACCAAGTTTGCTATGTTCCATATCCTCGGATGACAACCTCGGGGATAAATTGGTTATCTATTATCAAAGTCACACCACGTGGACGCATCATCGCTGGAGAAGAGCCACCTTTACAAGAACACACCAATGGAGTCGAGGAACCTTATCAACAAGTTGATGCCATCCTTCTCATCGATCCGCATAATCGTGAATATGAAGATTTTCAAGCCGATAATACAGACGAAGTTGTTGAAGACGAGTTTAATGAAGATGATGATGTTTCTAGTGATGACGAAAACGATAATAATGTATCGGAATGATGTTTACTTTGTTTTATTAATGAATGTGTTTACTTTTTTTGATTATGAAAATAATGTTTCGGTTTGAGGTTTGGGAATAAGTATAGGTTGATGTTAAGTTATAGAAATTGGGGTTTGGGGAGGTTTAAGAAAAAGTAGAGGTTGATGTTATAAGTTTGGGGTTTCAGGTTTTAGGGATTTAGGGACATTTCCTCGTAACTTCCAAGTAAAGCAAAAACGCGGACCTGGTTATTTCCACATAAAACAGTTTCCTCGTAAAGTCCTCGTAAACCGAAAACGCGGGCCAGGTTATTTCCTCGTAACATTTCTTCGTAAAGTCCTCGTGCACTGAGCCTGGTTATTTCCTCGTAACTAAAAAGACGGGCCTAGTTATTTCCTCGGTATGTTTACGTGGACTTTACGAGGAAAAAAACATGGGCCTGGTTATTTCCTCGTAAATTTAAGTGAGCTTTACGAGAAAATAAACACGGGCCTGGTTATTTCCTCGTAAATTAACCTGGTGTTTACGAGGAAATATAATTGCCTATACAAACTCGAGCCACCAGATTTCTCTCATTCGTAGCAACTTCCTCTCTATCTCCTCTTAAGGTATTCCTCTCTACTTCCTCTCTAGATAGGTTAGGTAATTAGTTTAGGATTAATTTAGGTGGTTAGTTTAGAGAAATTAGTTTATTAGGTGGTTAGTACTATATTTATGTTTTTAGGTGGTTAGTAATATATGTATTTATATTTCTTTATTAATATGTTGAATTAATTTGTTTTTGTAGATGGTTAGAGCTAATAAGCTTAAGAAAGCGACGACTCATTATAGAGACTTGTTTACCGGGCCTAGTACTCATGGCGCATCATCTTCATATCCCGGTTCGGTTCCGGATATTGTCCTCGAGACTCAGTCTTTTCAGAGAGTCTCGCAGTCGCCTCCTCCTCCTCCTCCTCCTTCTCCTCCTCCTGCTGATGCGGCCGAAGTTCATCCCGACTTGCTCGTGCCGCCGACGGCTCCTTATGCTACGTACACCATCGAAGACCTTCTTGCTCAGCCAGGCAGGAAAGGTTTACCAGTCCTAGACCCCGACCGAAAGGAAGGCGCTTACTGGTACATTTTATGTTTAAATATATATTTTTATTTATAACAACATTCAAATATTTAATAATGTTATTTTTTTTCTATTCAGGTTTGGGGCCGATAGTCGTGTTGCTCGGACTGTAACCGAGGTGATCAAAGGTTATTTTCCCGCCGCACCTCCGAACTGGAAAACGAAGCCGAACCACGTCCGAAAGACATGGTTCAAAATGTTCGCGGTAACTATTAATTTTATTTTTAATTATTACAATTTTTAAACTAATGTTAATATTTTTTAATTTTGTTTTACAGCAAAAATGGCGTTGGTCTATAGGAGTGAACGAGGACGTGAACGAAGCTTTTATCAAGAAGGCAAAAGAGCGATTGTTAGACACGGTGTCTAATTGGAAGAACCATTATTTGGTCGACGGTTATGAGCACGGGAAGCCCGCTGAGCTCACAACGGAAGTGTGGGATGGCCTCATACGTTATTGGAACTTGCCATCCTCGATCAGAGTCTCCAACAGCTGCTCCTCTTCCCGTCTGACGAGAGACGAGCATGGCAACTTGCCCATGCTTCACTCTTCAGGTCAAACACCACACGCTGGTGTCCGTCTACAAATGGTAATTAAATATTTATATTTTTTAATTTTTTAATTATATATATTTTAATTGATTAATTATTTTTAAAAATTTTGTAGGCTAAAGAGACGGGAGTTCTACCCTCTCTTAAGGAACTTTACGAGAGGACCCACAAGAACAAGGCTGGGAAATTTGTAGATCCTAGATCCGAGCAAATCTACAACGACGTTGTTGCTCGGGTTGAAGAACGCCAAACCCAGCTGACCCAGCAGTCCGCCGATGGGACACTGCTCAAGTGGATGAGATTTATGAGGAGGTAAAATTGTTTTCTTGTTATTCTTTTAATATCTTTTCGTTTTATTATTGGCTAACATTAATTTTTATATTTTTAAAAGGTCGTTCCTAAGAAAAAGGGACGTAGATTGGGGATTGGTTCCGTTAACGATGTCCCAAGAGCGACATCGTCTTATGCTCAGCGACGGGAAGATGAGACTGCTCAGCTGCGTGCGGAGTTACAGGCGACACAAGCTCAAATGGGTTCACTCGAGAGTTTCCTGGATGTTCTAGCGGCTGGAAATCCGCAATTAGAGCTAATGTTAGCAGCGAGACGGAGACAATTGGGTATTCCAGACCCATAGCAGAACGAGATGGACAGAAGGAACGACGACTCCCAGAATCCATAGCTCTTCTTTCCTTTTGTTGTAATATAAATTGTATAAAACTTATTTATTTATAAAATATTTTTATTCTATTTTATTAATTTAATTTTATTTCAAAAAAAATTAATTATATTTAATAAAATTATAAATGCAGGGAAAAATAAGTTTTGAAGTTAATTACTCGTTAATTTTACGAGGAATTAACTTCAGATACCTAACGTGGTATTTACGTGGAACATGTTACGTGGCTTTTACGTCGAAACCTAACGAGGGACTTACGAGGAAACACTTACGTGGATTTCACGAGGATATGTTAGCCAGTTGTTTACGAGGAAACATTTACGTGTTTTTAGCGAGAAAATGTTAGCGTGTCTTTTGCGTGGTTACTTTTCGTGGTGTTTACGAGGAAATTTAGGCCCAACCTTACGAGGAAATGTTTCCTCGTAAACTTTACGTGGATTTAGCGAGGAAATTGTCTTTACGATGAACGTGGCACGAGGTTTACCATTTCGTGGTTATTTCCTCGTAAACCCTCTTTTACGAGGAAATAGCCACGAAATCGGCCCTCGCTAAATGATTATTTTCTTGTAGTGTTATTGCTACTTGAGATACTTCTCAATATATATATATATATATATAGTTCTCAAAATTCGTAAGAGAAAAATCAAAAATAATAAACTTATTAATCACCTAGACTAGATGAAACAAAAGAAAAACAATGAAGTAATTAACAACAAGCTTAAAGAGATACAACTTGATTCCAACGAAGAAGCTTTTGATATAGTAGCATCCCAACCGTACACCAAACCAGACTGACGATAGATCCCTTCTTCTCTAGCTTCCCATTGGTCGCCACTTCGAACATCAAACACTTGATGATGCTTGAAACCATGTCCTTGCCATAGATGACACCAGTTATCATTAATTTCGTAAAGCGATGAGAAATATTCTTCATAACGAAGTTTGTAAAGCAAATTGTATGATCCTGTGGGATGCACCCTATGGTATCCCATATCTTCCTTGGCCGATTTGCAATGCACTATGAGATCCTTTTGGTTAGGCAGTGAGTTTCTGATCCACACGTTTCCTGTGTCGGACAAGGTTGTGTTACTCATCATCATGATTACACTAAGGACAAAAACGAAAATGAGAAGCCATAGACGGTTCATCGAATGATTCTAGGTTTTTAACTAATGCTCGCCTTTTTTTTTTCCTGTGAGTTTTGTAGAGAATCGACTTTGATTTTTATTAATCCTTGCACTGATCACGTATTCAAAACCACAAGAGAGATTTGTTGATTTCTTACTTTAACCTAAGTAATAAGCTATCTATTTATACTACATAAATATGTAATCCCTCTTATGATTAGGATTAATAATTAATCCTTAACCATATGGGAAACATAATTATCATCCTAAGACTATGCTTCCTTGCAGGCTTAATGTCGAGAAGCCCAAACGAAAAAAGAACCCGAAGCCCACGAGTGTATTAGGCCTGCGAAGAGGCACAAAAGCCTTCAATCTCCACCTTGCCTCTTCGAGTCTCTCTCCTTTCGTCTCCTTCACTCTCCTCCCTGTTGCCGACAACCAAAAAACACCACCGAGTATCGATTTGATAGTCCGCCGGAGCTGCATGCAACCTCCGATCCTCTTTCTTTAGCTCTTGCTGAACACCATCCTCTTCTCGATTCCGTGAACGCCGACAAGATCCCATCAAGTCGACCCTTGTCTTCTCTGTGACCTTCCGAAGCTACCTCGCCTGTGTCGCATGCGATCTTCTCCGATCCTTTGCCTCCCTTCTTGCTTCTGAACATCACCTCTCTTCGATTCTCCGTGACCAAGACAAGATCCAGCTGCGGCCATTACTTGTCTTTACCGGTGTTGACTCTGACCGCCTCCACCACAATAATCTCAGGTTTTCTTTGTTTCATCTGTTTGTTTCCTTAGACTATTTTGAACAAACCCTAACCTTTGATTGTAGCTCCAACTCGATCTTCCATGAGTTCTTAAGATCTTTTGTAACCCTTGTGCTCTCTAGGTACCGGATTTCTCATGCATGGTCATAAGAAACATTCGATTGATAACACCCCAAAGGTAACACCTTTCTCTTTTGATTCTTCTATACATCTGTTATAAACTTTCTATGAAGACTAAATATCAAACATGATTTGTGTTTAACTTTTAGCTCGTGGTGTTGACGTCTCACCACCATCGTCCTCTTCCTTCAGGTATTCGACCGAGTAGTCACACTCTTAAACCTGACTTAAGTTTATCCCACAAAACGAACTTTTGACTTGTATAATTGTTTCGCAGGTTTCTTGTATAGACCGCTTCTTCCTATAACTTCGAAAGGTAATCTTCTGAAAACTCATCTTCTTCAAGCTTTATTTCTCCTGTCGAACCATCAATATAATTTTGAAATACTGATTCCTTGTTTTGTGGCTTTTTCCCGCGAGGTAAACAATTGGACAGCTTTGTTACCTGTAGCCACACACGACCTATCAAGGCAGGACCTTAAAAAGTTCTAAACATGTTTCGAACTTCTTTCCAGGTACGCTTTTAGTTAGGAAATCAGCAAGATTGATAGACGTATGAACCTTGTGAACTGTAACATCTCCAGCTTCGATTACATCTCTCATAAAGTGTAGTCTAGTATCTATATGTTTAGTTCTTTCATGAAATCCCCCATTTTTAGCTAAGTGTATAGCACTCTGTGAATCTGAGAAAACCTTCACATCATCTTGTTTGAATCCTAACTCACTGACAAACCCTTTAAGCCATAGAGCTTCTTTAAATGCTTCTGCCAGTGCCATATATTCTGATTTTGTTGTTGATAGTGCCACAATGTGTTGGAGGCCTGACCTCCAACTTATTGTGTTGCCTCCAACTTGAAAAACATAACCAGTAACAGACCTTCTCCTATCTAAATCTGTTGCATAGTCTGCATCACAAAACCCTTGTACCAAAAAACCTTCTCCCTTGGTAAATGTTAAGTCTGATTTTAGAGCTCCTTTAAGGTATTTCATCACCCATTTAACTGCTTCCCAATGTTGTCTTCCTGGTTTACCCATATAGCGACTTATTAGGCCTACTACAAAACATAAGTCTGGTCTAGATCCCACCATTGCATACATTAGGCTGCCAACGGCTGAGGCATATGGAACCTCATTCATGTACCTTGACTCTACTTCTTCTTCTTCTTGTGTTAGACTCTTAAGTTTAAATTGTGGTCCAATTGGAGTAACCACGGCCTTACTATCTGTCATGTTGAAAGTCTCTAGCACCTTTTGTAAATACTCTCCTTGTGATAGCTTTAGAGTTCCACACTTTCTGTCTCTAATGATATTCATTCCAAGTATTCTTAAAGCTGCTCCAAGATCCTTCATCTCGAATTCTTTCTTCAGACTATCTTTGATCTTCTGTATTTCTTTAGAGTCCTTTGATGCTATTAACATATCATCAACGTAGATCAATAGATAAACCATGTGAAGTAGGTCTGACCCTTTCATGTAGACACACGGGTCGTAGAGACTTCTTTCAAAACCTTGTTCCTTCATAAACTCATCGAATCTTCTATTCCATTGTCTTGGTGACTGTTTTAATCCGTAAAGAGATTTTAACAGAAGACAAACTTGTTCTTCCTTTCCTTCTTCAGTGAATCCTTCTGGTTGTGACATATAAATTTCCTCATCCAGTGTCCCGTATAGAAAGGCTGTTTTTACATCTAATTGCTCCAACTCCAGATCATAGTTTACGACCAGTGACAACATGATCCTGATTGATACATGTTTTACCACTGGTGCAAACACCTCTGTGTAATCAATGCCTTCTACCTGTGAGAAACCTTTAGCTACTAGCCTTGCTTTGTATCTTGGCTTCTCAACTCCCGGAATGCCTTCCTTTAATTTGAAAACCCATTTGCTACCAATAATTCTTTTATTTTCTGGTTTTCTCACAAGTTTCCAAGTTTTATTCTTTCTCAATGAGTCCATCTCTTCCTGCATTCTTTTATTCCAAAATTTCCAGTTTTTACTCCTCCTTGCTTCAGAATAAGATTTAGGTTCATCCATATTAATCTCTTCTGCTGTAGCTAGAGCATAAGCCACGCAATCAGAATCATCAAACCTAGAGGGTTTCTTAATTTCTCTTCTGACTCTATCTCTTGCAAGAATGTAGTTGTCTAGATTTTCCTGTGTAGCTTCCATGGTTTCTTCTTCACTTTCTGAACTTGAGGATTCAATTTCCGAGTTTGATAGTGGAGAAACTCCACCTTGAACCGTATCCTCTGTTTCAGTATTAGTAGCTGTGTTTGATGGTCCTTGAATCAACTCTGGACTAAATGATACTCTCTTTTGTTTCTGCTTTTCCTTACTGATTCCTTTTATGTCTTTAAACATCTCTTCCTCGTTAAAGATCACGTTCCTGCTGACTGTGCATCTTAGTTCTTCTGGTAGCCAGACTCGGTAGCCTTTAGTTCCTTTAGGATATCCCATGAAAACGCCTTTTACTGCTCTTGGACTGGTTTTGGCTTGAGTCACGTGAACATAAGCTGTACATCCAAATCTCCTTAGATGATTTAAGTCTGTTTTAGCTCCAGACCACACCTCCTCTGGTAGTTTAAAATTAATAGCTGTACTAGGAGATCGGTTGATTAAATAAACTGCTGTAGAAGCTGCTTCTGCCCAAAACTTTTGCTCTAAGCCTGCTTCTGTTAACATACATCTAACCTTCTCCATAATAGTACGGTTCATGTGTTCTGATACTCCATTTTGTTGTGGAGTGTAGACGCATGTTCTGTGTCTTTTAATTCATGCTTCCTTACACAAATTCTCCAATTGTGTATTGCAAAATTCCAGCCCATTATATGTTCTAAGACACCTTACCTTCTTCTTTGTTTATGTTTCTACGCTTGCTTTCCATTCTTTGAATTTGTGAAACACTTCATCTTTTGATCTCAGAAAGTAGATCCAAACTTTTCTTGAAAAATCGTCAATGAATGTAACAAAATAATAGCAGCCCCCGAGACTCTCAACCACCGAAGGTGAACCCCATAAATCTGAGTGAATGTATTTTAGGACTTCTTTAGATGTATGTTTACCCTTAGGAAAGCTTAGCTTATGTGCCTTTCCCAAAACACAATTCTCGCAAAACTCCAATGTCTTTACCTCTTTCACGGTTAGATATCCCTCTTTGACTAAGATGTTCATTCCTTTTTTACTCATATGACCGAGTCTAGAGTGCCATCTCTTGGTCATATCGATATCAGACCTTGCAACTGCAGCTTCACCATTCAATACTGTCCCTTGTAAGTAATACAAGCCATCACAATATTTTCCAGAAATGACCTTCTTGTTGTCTTTGTAAAACTGCACCATAAAGTCTTTACCTTCGTATCTACATCCCATCTTCTCCAATGCACCATAGGAAATAAGGTTTCTGCCCATAGTTGGCATGTAACGCACATTAGTGAGTATCACACTTGACCCATCATCATTCATGATCCTTATCTTCCCGATACCTTTAATCTCACTAATAGTATTGTTCCCCATTAAAACATTCCCACCTTCTATGTCTTCAAGATCAAATAAGACATCTTTGTTTGGAGTGATATGGAATGTACAACCTGAGTCAAGCACCCACTCAGTTTTTGTGTCATGTTGACTTGCTGTTAGAACCAATGGGTGCTCCTTTTCTTCAGCTATGTTGACTGAGGTAGGTGGTTTTTGATTTTTCCTTTCTGGACATTGTCTTTTGAAATGTCCTTCCTTGCCACACACCCAACATTCTTTTGAGAACTTTGGTCTTGATTGTGACCTTGGTTTACTCTTTGATCTTGCTCTCCAGGTCTTATTGCTTTTCTTCTCACACCTCCCTCTGTTGTTGCTAACGAACAGGCCTTCAGAGTTACTTTTAGATCTGTTAAGCAATCCCTTCTCCCTTAACTCTACTTCCTTAGAATATGCTGAACTTGTAACTTCTCGGACTGTTAATGTCTCCTTCCCACTTCCATACTTGAGAGCATCCACGAGAGACTCATACTGCTTAGGTAAGCTTGTTAGAATCTGAATAGCTTGGTCTTTTTCGCTAATCTTGATATCTAGGCTAGCTAGATCAGCCACAAGTTTCAGGAACACGTCTAAATTTTCCTCAATAGATTTATGTTCATCCATTCTGAAACCTGCATATCTTTGCTTCATGTAGATTCGATTAGGTAACGTCTTGGTTTGATACTCGGCTTCTAGAGCCTTCCACATAGCTAATGTTGTTGGTTCATGCATGACTTTGCGAAGAATTAGATCAGATAGGCACATGCTAATCAAATTCTTTGTACGCAGTTCCCGGTCTTGCTCTTTAGGATCAGGTTTAGTATCTTTCTGTCCACCATCGTCAGCATCTGTAGCAGGAGTTTTCTCTTTAAGAACTGACCCTAACCCGACAATCTCAAGCTGACATAACATCTTGTATTTCCATAGACCAAAGTCACCCTTCCCATCAAACTTCTCCACTTCGAATTTTCCTGAAGTTGCTTCCATCTCTCAATTAACCTGAAAACTTTTGTTTCTTTGTTTGCAGGTTGATGTAACGCGCTGTGATCTTCAAGCTTCAATACACACGAGCTGAGATCTTCTTACCACACCAGATAAGTATTCTCGTTGCTTGCTTTATTGAATCTTGTCTTCGAATCTCTGTACTTGGATCTAGGTTAACCTTTGCTCTGATACCACTTGTAGAGAATCGACTTTGATTTTTATTAATCCTTGCACTGATCACGTGTTCAAAACCACAAGAGAGATTTGTTATAGCTTACCTTAACATAAGTAATAAGATATCTATTTATATTACATAAATATGTAATCCCTCTTATGATTAGGATTAATAATTAATCCTTAACCATATGGGTATTGTAACATAATTATCAACCTAAAACTATGCTTCCTTGCAGGGTTATGTCGAGAAGCCCAAACGAAAACCCGAAGCCACGAGTGTATTAGGCCTGCGAAGAGGCACAAAACCTTCAAGTTTTAATTTAAAACAAGGATTAGGAGGCTATATGGTTAGAGATAGAGGAAAAGTTTTAACTAGAATGGTCGAAGTTGTTATTTTGTTTGTTATATAAAGGGTACAAGTCATAGTTCTAGTAGTTATATAGGAAACTCTATAACATCATTATCTTAGTTTAGGATAATTATAGCTTTTCTTTCTTTTTGGTAGCAAGTTATTGGATAATTATGAAAACTATTGTAATAGGGAGACCGCCAACTAATAACAATATTATCTGTGGAGACCACCAAGGAATAGTAGAGAGAAACCTTCACATACAAAATAGATTGGTGGCCGAGCTAAGATGCATAATATGGTTTTGCAGCGCATCACAAAATATATTTGTTTAGTGCCCATAGAAATTATACAAACAATGAAAATGTAATGAAATTATAGAAAATATACTAACATTACGAATCTAAAACACCTCCATCAAAGGATTTTCATATGAGTTTCTTACAATAAAATAAATAAAAAACAATCAAAAGTCAAGAGAGAGAATAGAGTAAAGTTCTCGTATAAGAGCTTTTTAGAGATCACTAGAACCCCATATGACATTTGTTAATTACAGATTGGTTGAAATTTAATTTACCATTAACTTGTAATTATCTAATTATAATTTGTTAAAATATTCGTTTTTTTGTTTAAGAAACTTTCTGGGGTTTTCAATGGTAATGTTTGCTCCATTGCCAAATTTGTCTAGGGGCTCTAAACAAATTTAGATATAAGTGATGACTGATTGAGGTTTAACTAATAATTTTAGCTTTATTATTTTTAAAGCAAACCAATTATGATATAGTTTTATTTAAATTCTTGCGACATCATCTACAATTTAATATTATTTTGTTCATGTTTTTTTAAATAACTATTAAAATGATTTTAAAATTATAGTATATTTCTATATCAAAATAACATACATTAAAAGCTACATGCTAAATCTTAGAGGTACATTTCTACATCTACAGTCCAACCAATCATTTCCCACCCTTTTTTTGGAACAATTTTTTTATGAAACTATACAAAGAATGAAATGTAATGAAATTTTTTAAAACATAATTCATTGCGCTAATCAACTGCTTGCTCCATGGACCGGCGCTGTTTACCAAATGTTTGTTTCCTTTTTGAAGTGGAAAAGATAAGGGATAATACAATAGCTTCGGATATTAGCCAAGAGTGGAAAAACAATATGATTTGCTCGGAATATAGCCATAAGTATGTTGCATGATGCACGGACCCAATTGTATTTTTTGCATGGAGGGCTAGGCCATGGCTACATGATCGACTTTAAAGAGAGACTTCCTTTAAGATTTTGTTGCTCTTTACAAGTTATCATATTTTATCAGTGTACTTTGTAATACAGTTTTGACATAGTTCTTGATTTACACTAAACTCACGGAGATCTACACAGACTCCAGCTTTCAGAGTAAACACCAAACACTTGGTCATGCTTGAGATTAGGTCCTTCTCATGGATGATACCTGTAAATGCTGTTGTAATAGATTTAAAGTAAGCGAATCTAGTATATAGACACAAACAGTGGTAACATATATGGACTTAGTCTAGAGAATCTAGCATATAGACAACACTGCTTTTCTAATGCTTGAACATCACATGTGAAATTAACTGAATCCAAAAGAAATGACTTTAAAAGAAAACCATTTGATAATCTGTTCGTTTTTTGCGAAGGGACTAATCTTCAGTTTCTTTCAGCTCTACTACTTCTACTTCTTTCTGGAGCCATTCTCATATCAAGTGTTGACAGAACTTGCGGCATTGACATTCCTCCTGACACTACGATCTCTGTAGATAAATAATGCACACCCCAAAACATAAGAACATAACACCTTTCAACATTTTTTAATAATGAAATAAATTGATCTTTTTCCCCTCACCTATGCCTTCCCTTACTGAGAGATTTGGTCTGATCACATCCTTTGTACCTACAAGGAATACATCCCCAATGTAAAGGTGATTCGTAGGCACATAGACACAACAAAGCTCCTCTTCATCCGAGTAAGTCTGCAATGATTTTGAACACATTTAGGTTTTTGCTTAAACTTTGCCTTTTCAGGAATAGACAGAGTTTCTTGTAACAAACCTGGAGAACAACGGTCGATGTGATGAACCCAATGGCGTACTCACCAATACGTGGATGCCTTATAATAGCGACTTCTTTGAAAGCCTGAGTGTTTTGATCTGGAACAATGGGTGACAAGAAGTCATATAATCAAGAGTACTCCATCCAAAAAAAGACCAAACCAGAGTCATATAAAAGCCAAAGAGACAGCAATCTGGTCTACCTGGTGATATGGCAGTACTGATTTGCTTGGAGGCATTGTAGATGTGGCGAACAAATGGCATCCGCTTGATAAACCACTCACCCAAATTGAGAACCGAAGTCCCTAACCATGATGACATGAACACTCCGACCAAGAAGATGAATGTAATAGACGTGATAAACCCAAGTCCTGGAACATTTGTTTTCAACTTGTAAAGCTATATGAACAGAGAGTTAGTTTACTAGAGGGAGACACTAGGGAAGCTCACCAAAGATATCAATGCCGAGTTGAGCATATATAGGGGAGAAGAAGCCATCAACGAAATGAATAAACCACCATGTCACATAGAAAGTGATGGCCATTGGAAGCAAGATAACACTAAAGACACATGCTTAGGGGACAAATGAGGAAAGCTAAACGTTACAAAAAAAGAAAGAAAGAAAGAAGAGACGTTCCCTTACCATCCAGTCATGAACTTCTTTGATGCCCAGCTTCTTATTAACTTGTAAAATGTCTAAAGATCAAAACTTTTCTCAGTCAGTAAAATTAAATTAGCTGAAGCAATCTCAAAAACAGATCCTTTTTTCCAAAATCTACAATCTCGACAACGCAATTGACTAATTACGAGAAGATTGGGGACTAACCCTAAATCTATAAAACCCTAAGGACGAGATAAAAGGAAAACCACCTCCTGGCCAGCGTGATGAGAAGAGGAGGAAGGAGAGGGTTTGGGAGTAGAATCGTGATCATCTTCGCCGGAGTGAGCAACGGGGATGAGAAGCTCCCGATCTCTGTTAGCCATCACGATCCCGGGTTTCGGGTCGCCCATATACAGAGACCAAGTAAAGGAAGGAGAGATCAAACAATGGAAGAAGAGTCAAAAGATTTTAACGATTAACAAAAGTTCCCTAAGCTGAGAGAGAGAGAGAGAGAAACAATTTGTTTCGGATATTTGTTATTATTATTTTAATTACGTGTAAATTGTAATTATATCACAAGTTTTTGATACCACTTTTTAAATTTACATTTAATGAATGATAATTTTCAAAAATAATTTTAATTTTTTGATAAAAATAGGTTTAATTAATTTTTCTAAATATTTATAAAAAATTATAAATTAGACGTCACACCTTAACACTAAACCCTAAACAATAATCACTAAAGTGTAAATATAATTGTTAATATATTTTTGATAGTGTGTATTTTTGCAGAGTGTTACTTAATTTATGTTATTCATAACAATTTTTCTTTAATTAATTAATTAATTATTTTTCTGTATAGAACTTTGATTGTTATAGTCTATATGTATCAATATGTATTTATTTGAAATATAATGATAAGTGTTTTTATATGTCCCTAATGGCAAACTTTCTTATAAAAAAGATATGAATGTACCTCAATTCCAAAACTCCAGTATACAACCACAAAATAGATTTCATAAAAAAAATTTATTAAAGTAGATTTTTTTATTTTGAATTTTTTTTTTAATTTTTAACCATTCCTCCAAAACCTCCCCCCATAACTATAAACTTTAAGTTTAAATTAATTAATTCAAAGGATATAAATATATATATTTAGATGTTTTAATAAAGTGTATTTTAATTATTTTTCTATTTGAAGTTTGAAATCTATTCCGGCGACAATTTTTTATGTTTATTTAGAGTATTCCTCTAATTATTATTGGAAGTTATTTAGTTATCAATAACTTAGTTTAATGATTACCTTTTACTATCCATTACACATTAAATAAATAAAAATATCTTATTGTTTTTGATGACAAAAAAGAATGAATAATATCCTAAAATAACATTAAAACATTATATTGTTCCAAAATTAGTACATAATATTGAAAATGACTAACATAGAATTAACTAAAAAATTAATATATATATATATATATATATATAGGTTTGATGATTATGATTAGTATTTAGGGAATGAGTTATGGTAAAGGTTTAGAGTATGAAGCAATTGAGTCATTTTATTTTTTAATTATGCTAGTTTAGTTATTTTTTTTGTGAGCTAATTTTGTCATAATATCTTTTTTTTTGTATTATCTAAGTCATTTTCCCTTAAATAAAATTTGTTATTGTTATAATTTTAGATGTTTTATTTGTCGGAGACAACTGCTGTATGATTGCCAGTTAGGATGAAAACAGCATGAAACTTCTTCTAATCATTCACGATCACATGGATAATACGCAATCAGCAACATGAAACTGCCAATCATTTACGCATGGATAATGTCTAGGAAACATTTTGGATACTTTAAGATAAGTACTAGATTTTAATCCATGATTTTTTGATGAAAATTTATATAATTTTTTTTATTTTAAGTAAATTTGGGCATAAAATATGTAACCTGAAGTCTAAACCGAACATA
This sequence comes from Moricandia moricandioides, assembly GCA_905132885.1. Classification (NCBI taxonomy): domain Eukaryota; kingdom Viridiplantae; phylum Streptophyta; class Magnoliopsida; order Brassicales; family Brassicaceae; genus Moricandia; species Moricandia moricandioides. Next base: position 112,144 of record CAJHQQ010000468.1, read on the forward strand.
AACTAAAAAATTTGATCCGTATATGCCCAATCTAAAATGTCAAAAATATCTAATGGGTCTTGTAGGATGGTAGAAAAGATACGATACGAAATTTTATTAGCCAAAATCGAATGGGTAACCCAAAAGCTGAAACCCCTAAAAAATCCAAAACACCGGTATGAATGTCTATAATCACAAATATAAATATGTATTTCATATATTCAATTATATATTTTTGAATGATGTCTAAAAATAAGTATTAAGTTTTAAATAAGTACTTTAAATATTCAATTTTATATAAATAAGTATTTACTTTTTATGTTTTGCTTTTAAATTTTGGATTTAACTTTGGATATATCTAAACCCAACCAATATAATCCAAATGTGAATGATATATAGTTACTTTCTGAATTTTAGGATGTGGTACAAATTAGAACTAAAACCAATACGTTATATCTGAATTCGATCCGTACTTACAAATTTACCATAATGAGACCTAGGATACGATATAAATTAGAACCAAAATTCAAAATATCTACCATGTATTCCAATGTCCTAGCCTAACTTAAAGTGTGTTTTATACTTTTCACTTAGTTTTTTTTTTTGAATGATTAGGAGGTTCGGGCCGAAGTCCTAATCCCCCCAGGTCCGAAACCACAACATGTGGTATTAGTTTCGTCACAGCTGTCACTCGAACTTGGGACCTCAGACACAGTGACCGAGATCATTTCCAATTGAGCTATTGTCACTTAGTTTTATTTTTGATAAAAATTTTACAAGTTTGTTGGAATAGTCAGAAAAAGTATACTCATAAAAATATCAATAATAATATGTTCCACTGTATCATTAAATATTCATAGTAACTAATTATTAATATTTATTTTATCAAATATGTATATATATATATATGTGTATATATATATATATATATATATATCTAATTTTAATACTCTATCTATAAGAGTTATATTATATATTTAGTAAAAGTTTTGAAGAATTTATTTCTTGCAGTGGGTTAAAGAAAATTTATATTTATATCGATTTGTAGGTATATATAATTAATTTTTATATTAGTAAATAAAATATAATTTATTAGTTATTCAAATTTAGTGTTAATATAAACTGAATTGATTATTTTTAAAAACAATATATTAGTTATTTAGTTCTTTAATTTTAGGCTAGTGTATATATTTAATAATAATTAAGTGAGGTAAAAATAAAAATAATAGAAAACGTAGTTAAATGCAATGGTGCAACCTAGACTATTTGTAAGTAAATAAAAAATAGCACTCTATTTTAATAGAGTAGATAATCGATTTTTTGACAGCGAAAAGACTAGATTTCTCTAATAAAATATCTACTCCATTAAAACTGAAATACAAAACAATACTTGCCTGTTTTTAAGAGATTTCTTACTGATTTTCATTCCAATTTTTTATTAATTCTAATCATTTTTATTGTCTTTTCTAAATAATCCAACAACATCTATTACATTAATACAAAATAGAACTTACTTATTTGAAATGTTTAAATATGTTATTACATTCATTTTCCCACTCTTATTAACTACTTCATTAATTATTTTTACTATATATTTCAACAGTATTTATTTATATATTAACCATAATAAGTAGACGTGTTTGAATGAAATTACTCTGTTTGTGAATAGAATTCAAAATAGTTAACAAAGAGTTTTTTTACCTATTTACTGAATTAATTATGAATAGTTATTCAGGTTCTTATACAAGTACGAGTTGTTTTTTTTTTTGTTTTTGTTTTTTTGAAATTAATCTTCATTCGGATATTATAAATTTTTGGGTGGGTTTCGAGTTAGATTTTCCTAAGTCTGGATGGATTTGGTTTTGATGTATATAAACCTTAAAATATCTAAAAACTAATGTATCCAAAACATATTTGGATATTTGTACCAAAAGTAACCATATTAACCAATTATGTTTGGATATTTTGAATTTAAATTAAAAATAACCTAAAAATAATTAAATAATCAAAAATAACCATATTATCTTATTTGATTCGGGTTCGATTCTAATGTATACAATAATTATAGAGTTAAAGACCAAAATAAACCTAAAAAAGTTTTTGTCCCAAAAATAGCACTTAAAGAAAAAATGCCTAAAATAAATTTTATTAAAGGGTGTAAATATATATTTATATCCTTTGGGTTAATTAATCTAAACTTAGGGTTTAGAGTTATTGGGTTGGGTTTTGGAGGTGAGGTTTATAATTAAAAAAAAATAAAAAAAATAAAAAAATAGATTTTTTTAAAAGGTCTATTTTGGTCATTTTTTTCCTTTGAGTGTTATTTTTGTGACAAAAACTTCAAAAATGTTTATTTGAGAGATTTTTCCATAATTATATGATGACACGTTAATATATAACACTAATCATGAAAAAATAAAATACCAGTTTATAAAACAGTAAAAGTTAACATCCACACACACATGCAAGATTTAAAAAACAAGATTATGATTAATTATCGTACACTATATCACTAAAATTAAATATATATATATATATATATAAATAATTGCAATATCATCTTATTAAACTATAATAACTTTGAACCAAACTTATGCTAATTACCAAAACCAATTTATACTATCGTATTTTAATGCAATGCACATATGGATTTGAAGTGTCATACTGAAACCCTTATTTACGACCAAGACTACCAAGCTATATTCCTTTAGTTTATACGACAATCTAGAAATGCCCTATTATCACAATGACATTATTTAGTAGGATATTCTAAATTGCATTCTGCACAAACTCTTGATGATTTTAACAACTTTTTAACTAGAAATCATATATTCCATTTTACTAACAACTCTAATATATATGTGATTTTACTAACAAAATCTTGGTGATTCTAACAACTTCAATTAATCGTAACTCACAAATCTTATATATTAACCTAATTATGAGTAATAGTGTATCTCACCTTTTAATAAGGATAAATAAATAATTATTCCCTCTGTTACAAAAAGATCCAAGTTTTTTTAAAAAAAAATTGTTCCTAAAAAATACATATTTTACATTTTCAATGCACCTTTTTATTAACTAATAATTGTAAATTGAAATTTTCAATAATATTAATTATGTTTATTGCATTTCTGTTGGTCAACAGTTATGGAAGATAGTTAAATACAGAAAATATATTTATAATTCAAATTTATTATGTTTTCTTAATTTGTGTGAAAACTCCAAAATATGTAAAGTTTTGAAACAGAGGGAGTATAAACTATAAGATAAATCGTAATTCATAAATCTTATATATTTATTATTTATAAGGAATAATTAATATTTATAAACTATAAGATAATTTGTGAAAACCATATATAACTATAATTAGGCTTTTGAGGGTTATTCCATCAAATTAACTAAATTAAAGGATTAATCTAATTTTCTGTTATAAATATGAAATTTTATTAATTTAAAGTAATATAAAATTATGGTACAAAATATTTTATAAAATAATATACAACATACAGTATATTGTATTTGTGTATATTTATATACATTAAAACCGATAATCATAATATACAAACATACTATAAATATAAAAAAATACAAATTATATAATGTTATCATCTGAGCCTAAATAAAGCTATCAACTCATATCAAATTTTTGATTTCCACAAATATCTTTCTATTCAAAGTAGAAAAGAGAAAAAAGCAAATTTAAAGTATAATGTTTAATAACCTTTTAAATTGAGTAAACTCTATAATACATTTATATCAAAATAAAAATGATAAAACATCTCAAGCTATATCTATAAACAAATCATTGTTAAATAGAACTAAATTTAATAAAAATGAATTTATTAAAATAATTATGCATTTAGAGCAATGGTCAAAGAAAAGAATAAGCTTAGATTTAATAGTTAGAACACAAAAATTATTAACAAAATATTACATCAAGAAAATAATACTTTTTCAAAGAAAATTTATTATTTTAATTGTTTTAACATTTAAAAAAAATGAATAATAAACACATGTTTAAACATTAAAATATTTGACCATTTATAAAAATTATTACATTAAAATTTAAAAATATTTGTGCATACACTCAAATAAGATTTAGTGTCAAATTAAAACTGATGATTTAGTTCCATTACATGTAATGAGTTTATGCAAACCAAACCAACTCATGGATTCAAATGGATCAAAATTTAGATGGTAATAGATTAATAGCTTTGATGGGTTAATGGATTAAATGAGTTGGGTTAGAGTTTTGGGTTTGTCACAGATGAGAGAGTTTAGGGTTCTGGGTTTGGTATTCATGTTGCGTATACGTTGGATTTCTGAATCTTTTGATGATTTTGAACTTGAGAATCTGAAAATTTAGAGGGATTACCTAAGCTCCTTAACTGGTTTCAGTCATGTTAGCAAAGAGGGAGCAATGATTTGTTTGTGCTTTCAATCATTTGGTTCCATAAACAAATTCTTTGTTTGGAGACTTATGTTTTTGGTGATCGTGACTAATTACTTATACTCTTTTGTTGTTACATTCCATAGATTCTATGAGATACATGACTAATAAGTTATGTTCTTTTTTGTTAGGTATGAGTTTGTTATACTAGAAACATTGCTGCAACTGATATAGTTAAAACTTGGGAGAAGAAGAAACAGAAATTGAAGTCTAAATTAGTAAATATTCCTAATACGATGTGTATGACTTCTAATGTTGGACTGCTTCCATCTCTCGAGATGGATATATAGTTTTGACGACACATTATGTTGATCAGAAATGGATTTTGCACAGCAAGATTTTGTCATTTTGTAATCTTCTTCCTCCACACATTGGTGATGTTTTAACTAGTAAATTTATGAATGTTTTAAAGGGGTGGGAAATTGAGAAAAAAGTGTTCACATTAACTGTGGATAATGCCAGAGCTAATAATTGTATGGAAGAAATTATGAAGAATCGATTGAACTTAGATGATAATTTATTGTGTAAAAGAGAGTTTTTTCATATTCGATGTTGCGCACACATCTTAAACCTTATAGCACAAGATGGTCTAAGTGTTATTAGTGGTGCATTGTCCAAGATTAGAGACACTGTGAAGTATTTTAAGGCTTTGACTTCTAGAAGAATAGCACTCTCAGATTGTGTCAAAGGTAATGATGAAGTGGTTATGTCATTGGATGTTCAACATAGATGAAACTCGACTTACTTCATTCTTGAGAAATCCTTGAAGTACAAGCGTGCTTTAAATATGTTTAAAGTATTTAACAAAGCCTATAAGCATTTCCCTTCTAATAAATAATGGAAGAGGGCGAAAATTATCCATGAGATTTTTTATGCCTTTTTATTGTATTACCACTCTAAAGTCCGGAATAAGTTATTCAACATCTGATTTATATTTTGGACATATTTGAAAGATTCAGTGTCTATTGGAAGTGAACATGAACAATGATGATAGTGTCATTCGAGACATGATTTCTAAGATGAAAAAAAAGTTCGATAAGTATTGGAGTAATATAGTGTTATTCTTGCAATGGGTGATGTCTTGGATCCTATGATGGAATTAGGCTTTTAAAGTGTTGCTATGATGAACTTGATCCATTCACTTTTGAAGAAAAAGTAAAACACCTCAAGGAAAAGCTTTATCATCTCTTTGAAGAATATAGAAAAAAGTTTCCTTTGACTCCTGTTGTGAACTCTTCAAGAGTTGATTCCCATGTTGCAAAATGAGGAAATGGGGTATTGTCGTCTTGTGCGTGCAAGATGAGAGTTCTTAGTTTAGTTAATGATTCAACTTTTGTTTGTTGGTTATATAGTAACATATAAAATTTCAAATGATGCAGGATTTGTTTGACTTAGATGATGTTCCAGATTATATGGAAGAATGAAAGTCAGCTTTAGATATGTATCTGGAAGATCCTAAGTTAGATATGAGGAATCATCCTAATCTGAATGTTTTGCATTCTTGAAAACAAAACATGAATCGCTTTGGTGCACTTACTTACGTGACAATGGACATCCTTAGCATCCCCATTACTATTGTGGAATCTGATTCTTCATTTAGTGTTGGATTTCGTGTGATAGACAAATATCGGAGCCGACTGTGGCCTAGTAATGTCCAAGCTCTATAGTGTATTCGTTCTTGGATATATGGTTACATGCTTGATGATGAAGGTATACATACTTTTGTTTTTTAAACTGATCATGTGTATAAAAGTGTCATACTATTGTCTTGTGAAACTGTAGATGATAATGCTGACGGTGAGACGGTTGTTATTAGACCGAATCTAAATGATCTGGAAGACATGACACATCCACCAAAGGATTAAGTCTCATTTAGTGTTCTTGATCTCTAATAAGGTACATTTTTTTTAGGAAAATTCTCAATAAATAAGTTGCTTTTTGTGGTTCTTTTAGCTTAGTGTTCTATAATAGCATGATCGATGTAAGGTAAGAAGTTTAAGACAATACATGCATGATGACAAAGTTATGAAACCATGTCTTTGAATGATGTATTTCTTCTAAGAAATTCTAAGATATGAGTTTTCACTCAAATGGTTAATTATATGTTGCAGGTGAAAACAATAGCAGACATAACAAGAGAAGTGAACGATGAAGTGGCTCAAATAGAATTGGAGGCTCTTGTTTATGTTATGTTACCATTCAGGGCTGTGTAATAACATGGATTTTCTAGAGACCAGAGTTTTTGGTTACATTTAATTGTGTAGGCTAGAGAGATAATCTCGCTTTTGTTATTTAAAATATTTGATGAGTTATATTATATGATTTGTTAGTCTTTTATTAGCATTTTTGTTATTAAATGTTAGTAAATCAATAATAATTTTATTGTAATATAGTAATTATTTTTAAATTATGTTTATTAATAGCATTGTTGATGGGTCAACCCATTAAAATTACCAACTTATTAATTTATATGGGTCATAGTTTAACCCAATCCATTTAGTTAATGGGTTAGATTAACCCATGGTCCATAAATTGCTTAATCCATTTGGGTATAGATTGGTTTGGGTTAATTTAACCATGTTGACACCCCTAAATTGATACTATAATATGTAGATCAAAAAACATATTTAATTATCAACGTATAATCTATTTTAAGAATTTACTTCCAATACAATAAGCCATACGCATTTTGTTTTCCATGTTATGTTCATGGTTATATATTCCACTATTTTGGAAATGAAGAACAACAAAGACGTCATTCATATTCTTTGAAACAACATGTACAATTGAGATAGAGTAATCTTCTTTTTAAGAGTTTAAACTTAAGCTAAAGACTTTTCTATCCGAAGAGTAAAGCCGGAAGGAAAAAGGTGTAAATAATTCATATGCTACTAATACTATGCTTCCATAATTTCATTCCTTTTTCTTAGCTGTACTCTTATGTCCTTTGTAAATGTATCACTCACATGGATTTTCATGATTAATGTCTATCTTTGGGGCTTCTAAAACCGTTCAAGTTCTCTAACTTCTCCAAGTAGGAGAACTTTTTCGGTGTAACACTTTGGGATTTGGTATGTTTATCGCCACCTTTGGCACTATTGTCACTCCAACCCATGAAATCTGACAAGGTCTTGGAGTACTGTGGGTCAAGCTTCACGGTTTCTTCACCCGAGTTAGAAGACAATGGTGACTCTGAATCCGTCTCCGTTCTACCACCATCTGATGTTTCTTCAGCCAATAAAGCTTGTTTTAGTGCCAAAGAATCTGTGTAAAGAACATCTTCTATCCTTGACATCACTGTGTAAGCCAAGCTCTCAAGTATCCTCGAGTAACTCTCCAAGACCGCCTGTCCAACGTCCTATATTTCATTTAAGCAATAAATAGTTAAGATTAAGTTTCAAAAGTTAAGATTATCTATTGTTTCTTTTTTTTTTAAATACACATCCTTTGTTTCTTATAACCATAAAAAGTAGAGAAATATTCTATGCTAACAATAAAATACATTTTTATTCTAAAAATAGCATACAAAAGAAAAATTATCAAAATAACATTAATTAAAAAATAAAAGTTATCTTTATATTTGATATTTGGAATTGGGTTTAGTGATTATAGTTTAGTTTAGTGTTTTCAAGATGGAGTTAGAGTAAAGATTTAGGGTTTGTAATAATTTAGTCATATTATTCTTTAGATAATGCTATTCTAGAAAACAAATCATGTGTGCTATTTTGTCATTAATATTTTTTGTCTTATTTTAAGGATTTACCCTAAAAAGTATGAGTTATTTCTTTTTTTATCTAATTAAGAACTAGACTGTCATTTTTATCATTATGATTGATTGATGGACTAATTAAATTAATATATTGTTTTGCATTTACCTTATTAAACTGAATCTTGGAGATGTCAAGCGAAGATTGAGGAAGGCCAGGAAACTTCTGTTTGAGGAAGATCAAGATCGTCTCTGCTCTATCTTCGAACAATTCTCTTTTCTCCAAGCTAATCGCTGATCCCCAAGAAGATTTGTTGTCCTTTACGTGAAGTTTCCTCTTCCAAATCACAACAGATGCCTCAATCTTATTCTTCAAATCCAACACTTTGTGTTCTGTCGACAAGTCCAACATGGACAAGAACTGCCCTGGATCAAACCACTCCTCCGTTATGCTCTTGTAGATCGAATCACCAAGGCTGGCTCTTCCGTTCTTTGGGAGAGAGTCGATGTAGCTCTCGGGTATTTCCATTTCAGAGAGGACTTGAGCATTAATGGCCATTGCAGCTTTTTGAACCTGTGTGACTGAATCTTTTTGGAAGTAAAGCATTCTCCGAGCCGGGTCAGATAAACCGCCTGGAGGAACTTTCACTGGAGGGAGCCACCATTTGTCGTTTGACCTAGCATTGCTTGCTTGTTTCCCTTCTTCTGAATCTCTTGACACATAATAAAACTCTTTGTGTCCTTTGAACTTGTCAAGTGTATCCTGAACATATGTTTTCAACAGCATTAATCCACGATAGTTGTTACTTGTTAGTTGTTACACTAACTACCGTATAGTAGATATTATACACTACTCCATCCGTTTCAAAATAGATGATGTTTTCATATTTCGATGTAACTATATTTTTAGATTAAAAATCAAGTTTCTTAATAATTGTGTACTATCAAGTATTTAAAAACGGAAGGAGTACTATTTATACAAATTATCAACAATAAAAAAATGAAATAAAGTAAAAACTTGTAACTATAATTTATTCTCTAAATTCTTAGGGGTTCTTGTTATAAGAAAATAGGTTTAAACTTGACAACAGAAATGGAAACACTTACGATGAGCATTGTGTCGAGTTTTCGAAGGGCTGGGATGTTCATGAGAAGATCACCTCTTTGTCTAGTCACCATAATCTACGTAAAATAAATATAACATTATTTTATATTTCTTGCTAAAACAAGTAAGTAAACATTATAAATCTTTCAAAGGAAGTATAAATACTATACTTCCTTTGGAAATATTCGAACCTCGGTGCAAACTCCATCTTTGCTCGTTTGCTGAGAAGGAACAAACTCGACGATGTGGTCGGTCACAGACAACAACCAATCGATCTCTTTCTTCCACCTCGCTTGTCTATCTTGTGGCATCGGTTGCAGCTTTGTTTGTTCCCCAAATATGGACGCTGAAAACGATCAAAACCATCATTTCAAATAAAAAAAACCCTTATAAATTACTTGCGAAGGAAGAAACAAAAAAGATTTACCAGCAAGATTTGTGATAGCGTTTGAAAGAGCTAGAGCAGAAGATACGCCTTTTCCGCCACCGGACATATCTTCTCCAAGAAGTAGTTTCGCGAACCTGTCCTTCATCATCTCTGTATCTGCAATACTTATGTCATTATTAGCAGTAGCGGCCCTGAGGAGAAGCTATGGAAGCATGTGCTTCCGGCCTCCTAGAAAGTTATGTAAATTTTCGGCCATATTTTTATAAAATCTTTTATAGTTCTGTTGATATATGACTTGCATATATCTTTAGAGGTCAAAAGTTCAATGCATTTAATCTACATTTTTTATTTTTTTATTTTTGAGCTTCCAACCCAAAATATTCCATGGCCGGCCTGGCCTGATTATTAGGGTTTCTCTAAAATGAAAAAAAATTAACCCTTAACAAAAAAAAAACAAGTTATTATTATGGGAAAAAAAAGACAAATATTCACCTGCTTGTTGTCTGTCGGGTCGTTTTCCCGGCCGGGTAAGAGGGGAAATCATGGGAGGAATGCTCTCAACGGGGCTATCTGCTAAGCAATCAGAGTTTTGGCTTTTAGGCGTGTTGGATTCGACAAGATGTGAATCAACGTTCTCCACGACAAGTTTTTGAGGTTGTTGTTGTTTTGTCGATGATGAATCAAACATTCTTTTGAAATTGAATGATTTGGAAGAGCTTAGTCCTCGTTCCAACGCTGCAACCATGGTACGACAAAGTTCACTTGTTTTCTTGCCTCGCAGGTTAAAACCCTTTTTGCTTTTAAGATCCAGCTGATCTCGAGATGATACAACTTTCACAAAAGGTATAGTAAGTTTTTGTCAAATACATTAAACAAAAATCAAACTCCTTTTTGGTTTTTGAAGTGAACAAAGTTCTTAAGAACATACGCATGTCTTTGATTTAAGGATTAAAGACATTTCAAATAAGAAATTAGTAAATTAAAATTTAGAAATTAGCTATTTTAAGGATTTATTCAGACTCATTTGTGTTACAAATAAATTTTGTTTGTAGTAAAAGTATCGTTCCAAGAAGCACGGAAAAGACAATAAAAACTCACAACTTATTCATCCATAATACTATTTTGTTATCCTCCAATACTATTTTGTTTCAATGATGTAGGAAAATGATGATGTCAATAATGCCACATCAACAAAGCCATGTCACAAAGGAATGGAGTCAGTGTGTATACAAATAAAAACCATCTAAGATTAGATTCGTTCATAAAAAAATGTCAAAGTTAATTAATTTTGTTCTTGAAAGAGCTAAAGGAGATGCAAGAAGTGAAGAGAAGATTCTACGATTTTAACCTATTCAATATCCTCCGGAGACAAAATAAGACTGCTGGGTTTTTACCTAAAACTACTCAGTCTTTCCATAAGTTTTTTTTCTGTTAAGCTGGTTATTTTATTTCGGTATGATTATCTAAATCATCTCAAGCCCTAGTAATAGAATGCAGTTTTGATGTAAAAAACATTTTTATACGAAAAGGTTATTAAAATTGAGTTACTCAAAATCATAAATAACATGGAATTTGGTTATTAATATTGATTGTTATTATTTCGTGGTTTAATAATGTTAAGCTTAATTTTAACTCAAATTATCTATCTCATATTTGTGTTAGAAATTACATCATGTGTTACAAGATTCAGTAACTACATATCATATTTATATGAATTTTTATATTTGTTCTCGTTATTTGATTTATGAAGCCAGGTTACTATGTTAATTTAGAGATAATACATGGACTACTAATTGATACAAACTCAAAATAACAATCTTTGTGAAACAAATAAAAACTCTAAGAAAATAATCTTTGTGGAATGATGGAGTATATGCTTGGGCGACCATAAGTGCTATCAAATGACAGATCAGTTACCTACATATCATTTTGTTAGCCTAAATATCTAATGTTGATATGAGAAAACAACACATCTAAAAACTTTAGAAAATGATAGCTACTTTTGAATTTGGACTTACAAAGAAATGAGAGAAAAATCTATGTATACACACAGATCAAATTTCAAATAACTAATATCAAAATAGTTAATTTGTTTTTTTCTTATTAAGTTGTCTAAACAAAACAAAATTTTATAATTTTATAGATATTCTTTCTGTTAATAAATACGAAAATTACAAATAAATAGTCATTTGATTTTTTGTTGGGCAGAAGTTATTTTTTATTTTCATTTTAGATCTATTATTAAATTTATTTTATGGGTCTTTAAATTGTAGCTTTTGTTTAGCTGTTGAATTAACACAAATTATTCCTGTTAAATCTTGATCCAAGCGATCACTTAGAGCATACAGTTTTGAAGAGGCATATTTTATGTAACTTTTTAAGAATTTTTGTTTATAATTATATGTAAATAGAATTTATAATTTTAATAATGATATTTGTAGGGAAATTTAGTATTATTATGAAACTTTTATTAATAAATATGTTAAGTAAGTGTATAGAAAAATAATAACATTTTTAGATAAGAAGTTTCATATTAACAAATAATTTTAGTAAAATTATGATTGAATATAATGTTTATGATAACATTTAACAGTATTGTTATATAATTAACTTTATGAAATTATTTTCCCTGACCACTAATGAAACTGAAAGCATGAAAAGATCATGGTGATATGGTTTGTTAGTAGATAACTTCTTTTTATTACGTTTTTTTAGCCGGTTTTTATTTTTAAGTTTCTCATACAAATGATGTATTAATTGTAAAAAAAATTTGAGGTGAACAAATTTAACATTTATTTAAAATAAATTGAATTAGTTTATAAATTTTTAATGTCACTTATATTATAAGTATATATATGTTATCAGACAAAAACATAAAATTACATGTTAAAACTTTGTTGAGGGAATCCAATAATATTAGACCGAGACTGAATCTTGATATGTACACTTTTTTATTATATAACCAATGTATATTTGTTATTCACTAACTTCACATGATTAAGTTTGGAAAATGATACATACAATGACAGACAGTCCGTTAAACATTATATATATATATTAGATGATGACTTTCTCATGATGCATAAATGATGAGTTTGTTTGCTATGTTTCAAAAAGCAGAAAGAAAGAAAGAAAGAAAATATAATTATTTGGAAAATGTAGCTCTCATTTGTTTGCCTCCATGGAAATATATTATTTTAGTTGTTATTGTTTGTTAGTAAACAAATACTATGAAATTGTTGTATGGGTTGAGTAGATAATATTGTAATGGAAGAAAAAGGAGCCGCAAAGGAATTGGTCACACAGCTGTAAATTAGCAAAGCATAACTGAAAAAATCTCACAATGGCATCCTCCCAAGTCAAACTCGCCACGTCTTCCCCCCAAAGCATGTGTGATGTGTCTTCCTCAGCTCATTTGCGTTCTCCATTTTTTATTAATTTACAAATCCAAAAAATGCACACCTCGATAACAAACTAATCACACAATTCTAATTACTTTGACAAAGACGACAAAATAGAATAGAAATGTCCTAAGATAACTTTTTTTTAAAAATTGTCAGAAAAACTATTTTAAAATAATTAAAATAGATTCTATTAAAAATGTAAATATACATTTATAGCACATTTATACCACTATGGTTAACTAATATAAATTTAAGATTTAGAGTTATGGGATGAGATTTTGAAGATAAATTTAAATTATTAAAAAAAAAAAATTTTATTTCGATTATTTTATTTATTGTGATTTATTTTGATGATGAAAACTTTAGAAAAAATGTTATTTGAAAGAATTGTCTTTAAAAATTACCAAAATAGCAAAGTTTATCCATTAAGCTCTCCTTCGCATCAATGCACTCTTCACATGTGCCTCCCGGCATTATTTTCTCCGTCACGTACGACAAAACACTTCCAAGTAACTACTAGTCATATATTTTCTGTGTTATCTAATTACTTGCATTATAATGATTACGATAGCAATACGATTAACCAATGATGATGAAATTTAAAAGCTAAGAGGCATGTACATGTACTGAGGGATTCAAAAGAGAGGCTAGCCAAAAGCAAACTCAAACAAAATACTAATATGTACAAATTTCGAAGGCATAAACTTCTATAAATTTAATGGAGCTTCATCCTATAAAATATTCTGGAAGGAAGTGATAGTAGTGAGAGAATTCATCCTCAATACACGTACTTCTAATTAACAACCTACGATGATGGTAGTTTCTTTAACGTGTGGATTATTATACAAGTGGTGTTGGTAAGACCCAATCATCTATTATAGATTAGATTCTAATCTCAGAGCATGATTAATGCATGGTTCTTAAGATGAAGTTCTTAGCGGAATAATTGTTTCTTAACTTTTAACTAAAAAAATTAACAACCGGTTATTAAAATCCTTATTTAAGAACCGATTTTTAACTTTTTTAGTTAAGGTGGTATTATTCAATAATGTATTTTAATAGAGTTCAAATCCAAACACAATTCACAGTTATTCGAACGATGATTATAAATTATATTTTAAAATCTAGTGTTATTCAATGAATTATTTAAATTCTGTTTTTAAAATCCAGTGTTATTCAATTTTCAAAGATTTTAAAATTCTTTTTATTTTGAATTAATTTCAAATAATTTCTTATGGAGTCTCATGAATAAATAACTGAACTCGAAATCCAACGTATATTGCAAAGATTTTAGAATCCATCAAGTTAAACTATCTTAAAATTTTAAAATTTGATAGATTATAAAACATTATTAATTGATTTTAAATCACTTATTGAATAATACCCCCTAAAAGTTAAGAAACATCTTTTTATACTCCGTTAAGAACTCCACCCTAAAAACCCTTCATTAACGTGAACTTAAACTAAAGTCTAAAGACTAAGCCATTTTTAAGAAGTATAGCGACATTTATTTGTTCACGAAGCAAAAAGAATACCTTCTCCTACAAGTTTTATGATGGTTTCACCGTAGCTCATAAGCCAAAACTGTCTTATCACCATACCATTACCACAACAACCACACCACCAAAAAAACAAAAGCTTATCCAATCTATAACAAAAAAAAAAAGCTAAACTTTTTCCTCACATAAGTATTCATCTACGATATCTTCAATAAATGCATTCAGATATTGGTTATGATTGTAGTAATGTTTTTTATGTTTTAGGTACCGAAGGAGACTTGACACGAATACGAAAGACGTGAATTGAACAATGAAATTCGACATTATTTTTAATGCAACTATATCTTCAAAAAATTGATGACATAAGGGACGAGAGAAAAATGGTGAATGTAGACGTGACGGGTTTTAAAGGGACAAAAGAAAAGGCGTAAGGGTTACCGTGGCGCTATCTTAGTAGTCAATGGATGTACTTCTCTAAATACGGATACCATATCTCTAATGGTTTACTCTATTTTAAAATAGTTTTCACCATAAAATAAAATAACTTTAAAATAAAAAAAAAAAATTCTGCAATGGTTTATTTATATTTGACTCTAAAAATAAATATTCTTAAATATATTCTATTTATATTTTATGACTACTACCTTTTACTTACAAAATTTACAAATTGATCCATTATATTTATTTTCACAAAGTTTTTATAAGTTTATATTTATATAAAACATTAATTATATTGAAAATTACATTACATTATATCAAAAAACATATTACATTTTAAAGTAAACATCATCATTAGTAGATCTTTCCCATAAATAATCAATTAACAAATTTTGAAATGCGAAATGAGCTTCTTTATTTTTAGTTTTTCTAAATCGACCAAGAAACTCTTCAAACCGAATATTATCATTTTCTGGTGTTTGAAACTCTGAAGTGGAACTTCTCTTCCCACTTCAATTGGTGCGTGCGTTAAGATCATGTTCATCCTCAATTATCATATTGTATAGATAATATTTTACAAGAGGAAAGAAAAAAAAATATACAAAAAAACTGATAAACAAAATCAACAAGAAACTAGTCATTCATCTACAAAAATCCTTGATAAACAAATGAACACAAAGTAGATGTACCATTTTTATAGCAGATGTTAAGAGCATCTTCAAAAAGACATCTATTTTGAAGTTTAAAAAAAAACTATATTTGAAGGTTAAAAGTGTTTTTCTCGAAAATTAAAATTTTAATCTTATCTTCAAAAAAATTATATTTTATACTATGGTACTTATATTTATCATAATTAATTTAAATTCATATAACTTTTATAAATAAATAGTACATATATAAAAATATTACATCAATATTAGTTTATAAAATGCTACACTAAAATATAATAGATAGAAATACATAATCAAATATTAAACTACAAACAAATAATCACATTATTTCATAAAATTATTTTCCTTAATGCTTTCATATATGATCAACTAGATCATTTAGAAGTAAGAAATGACTCTTTTTATGTTTATTTCGTAGCTTGCTAAAAGACTTAGCTTCTATTGATGATATTAATACTCGTAAATACATTCGATTTGAATAAGAATTAATCATACGGAAAAGTCAAGAACAATAACAACAACCATCTTCAATTACAAAACATTTGTTTGGACAATATTTGGAAAGTTTGGAGGTTTCGGATCATATTTACATGACTACTAATGTTGTTGTAATATTTAAGTTTGTGTAATAATTTATATCTGCATGTACTTTTTAAAAGCTTTTTGTTAAGTTCTTTTTAATATTGTTGTTTTCTAATTTTAGTTTTAAAATATTTTAATTTTTTTATTTAATAGTTCTTAAAAAATGTAAAATTTAAATTTTTAAAAACAATTTTGAAATATTTATGAGATAAGAACCTTTAAGGATTAAAATGATAACCGACAAAATATTTAAGAGTCATAAATGTGATGTGTAATTGTAAAGATAGAAATGCAAATAAAATATGAATTTCAAATTTGAAGTTTAGAGTAGTGGCATTCTATATTTGAATCTTTTTTTGTTGGCCCAAGGATATCTGGTGGGTCGAAGTCCAACCGACTAATCTCTGAAGGCATGTTCATCGATGCTAGACAAACCCGATTACTAGTAGTGAAAATTAGATATTCATGTTATTTAGTCACATAAATAGATAAATCTAAGTTTAGTAGGTTTCAAATTCGGAATGATTAGCACATTTTCAAATCTATCTTATATTATTCGATCATAATTGTGTGGTTGAAATTTCAGTATTCAAAATTTCAAATTTGAAGTTTTATAATTCTTTTTTAAAAAGCAAAAAAAAACTATATATTTTGAAATTATAAAGTGTATTTTGGAGATGCTCTTGTGAATAAAATTTGGTCTGCTTCAAACATCGTATGAGTTAACCATTTAAGTCATCGATTCTGAATTGATATAATGTCCAACTTTCACACTTAAATATTATAGGCCTAACTTATTCAGATACAATCACTGGATATAACTCTATAATTCCTTTTAAAATTTTTTTAATCTAATCTTACGTTGCATATTTGTTCTCAATCTTTTTATCAAAATACGTCCTCTCAAGAGAAAAAAAAGGTATCAGAAAATAATTAGTTTGTAAAGCTTAATATATTGTTGTTAAACCTGTTTTGTGTGTTATCGCTCAACATATGTTAAATCCATAAAACTTGAAACATCAAAAACAAAATGGAATTAAAAAATATTGAAACGAAGACGTGAGGCAGAGGGGGAGAAGGGTGGACGAAGAAAACTACAAACACATGAGGTAATGCGTTGTTATTGGCGGAAAGAATAAAAGAGAGGTTGCTTTGAACTCAGAAACGTTAACACGTAGCAGCATGTGAAGACAACCCGCCGCTTAAACCACGAATGGTGACGAAAGGCTCCTTCTTTACATGTGCAACCAATCTCTTTCTGTCTTACTATTTTTGGTTCCTACTAAGAAAAAAAAATTAAGATGAATTAGGTGGATAGCTATAGTGGGATAAAATTTATCATATATTTATGCACAATTTTAATGTTGGTGATGTGATAATTAGGGGTGAGTGAAAATCTAAGTACTCTCTTTTTTCATATATTTGTGTTTGACTTGTTGGAGATAGATATTTGTTATTTCGAATACTTGTTCAAAAATATGTTACTTACAAGTTACTTATCTCATTCGATTATTTACTACTTTTACTTACTTGTAAATTATTTGGATATATTTTAAAGTATTTAAAAGTTACTTGCTAGCTAATACTAGTAGAGTAAGTTATAAAAGTATGTTTTGTTTATTTGATTAGTAAAAACAGTAGAGTTCCTTTAAATAAAATATTTATACTTAATATAAAAAAGAAGAAGGAACAAAATACATAAACATTTTGATATAAAAGTATTGTTTATTTTTAACAACAAATAAATACTTTTAATGTTTTCGTTCTTATGTTCTAATTATCATTTTTTCAGTCGCAAAATAAATAATGAATAGTATCAAAGCGAGTTGCTAATATTTTTGTGATACTTGTTATTTGTATTGAAGTAGCAAAACACAACAATTTGATATTTGATATTTGATATTTGATATTTGATATGACAACAACGTGTAGTTGAAAAACGAGATGAGTATGGATCAAATAAAGAGTATAAGGTAAGTAACAAGTATTAGTGCCAAGCACTAGTGGTAGTTTATCTTAAAAAGGATAATTCTCATTTCTTTTAGGCGTGTATACGTGAAACCAACGCGAATGTCGGTTTGTGAGGGTAGACTTTTCAGCTGCGTGAGCTACACTAAATACAGTCATGGTGTTGTACTTCATTTATATTGTTTGGTACTCTCTTTTTATAAAGATAGTTTTTTTCGAAGTTTTCACACAAAGAAAATGTATTAAATTATTATAATAAATATATTAATATTTTTAATTTTCATTTTTCAATAAACTTTAACCAATAGAACTCAATAAAATTAATTAATTTTTTTAAAATTTGCAATATTTTTATAGAAAATACAAAAAACGATCTTTATGAAATATTTTCTTTTTTTAAAACATGTATTATAATGAAACAGAGAGAGTTAATTTTTTTTAATTGATTATTAAATTTCTAATGGGCTTATGCGGTTACAGTTAAAAGTATGTTCAGATATTGATCCACTGTTCATAGGAGAGGGGCAGGTGCCCCCAGTGTTTAGAAAATAATGTCTTTTTACTTAAATTTTCTTTGTCCCCCACAAAAAAATAGTAGCTATGCCCCTATTTAGGCCCGGACATTTTAGATATCGGCTCATATATTTTGGGTATCGGGTATTTTAGTAGAAGGCTAAATGATCTATTTACTATTTGGTCTATTTTTGATTTGTTTAATTCAGATAGTTTCAGGATCGGTT
Organism: Moricandia moricandioides; assembly: GCA_905132885.1. Taxonomy (NCBI): domain Eukaryota; kingdom Viridiplantae; phylum Streptophyta; class Magnoliopsida; order Brassicales; family Brassicaceae; genus Moricandia; species Moricandia moricandioides. The sequence continues at coordinate 131,077 of CAJHQQ010000468.1, forward strand.
TGGTTCTGATAGTAAAACTAAGAACCGGAAAATACCCGAAAGACTTGGTTTTCATTTGGTTCCGATTCCGGTTCGGTTAGTTCGGGTAATTCAAGTTAAATATCAAATATTTTAGGTAAAATATTGATAATTAAGATAATTCAGATAAAAATCTTGAATATCTCAGATTACTTTGGATATCTAGGATAAAGTTATCTGGATACTTTTAGATATTTTTGAATAGTTCGGATATTTTATAATAATTTAGTATTTTTCAACTATTTTTGAATACTTTTAATTGATATAACTTATAAATACATATTGAGGTATGTTATATGTATATATAATGAATATTTTATATATTTAGGTATTCGTTTGTTTTTTGGTTCGGTTTGGTTCGGTTATTTCAGATATAGAAATATAAAAACTATTCAGATATTTAAAAGTTTCGGTTCGAATATATCTTGGCGTGGTTTAAAAAAAGAACTACTTGTTATTTGGTATTTATCTTGGCGTGGTTTAAAAAAAGAAATACTTGTTACAAACTTACAATTAAGTTGAGTAACAAGTGTGAAAATTTTATTATTCGTAAGTATAAGCTAAGTATTAAATTTAATTTTTATTTTTAACTATTTTGCTCGTTATTTGGTTTGTTATTTGTTATCCTTTAATTCTTGGGTTATTTGTTATATATAACTGGTTTATTAAATACTTAGTATCTATTTTATTAGTTAATTAAATTTATTTATTTATGTGTCGTCTCAATTACTCATTATTTGTCTCCTATTCATTATTTGATTGATACATGATTCTTAATGAATATTTATTCTGACCAAGTCGTGTATCAAGTAGTTTATTTAAACTACTTGCAAGTACAAGGTAAAATTAAAATAACCAAATAAAATTAATTATTTGGTGTTGTTTGGTTTATTACTCATTTTTAAAGAATATACATTTTCCTAAATCATAGTAAACCAATTCGTTTATATTTTAATTTTTATATGTGAATCAAACATAAGTGATATATTTATATAATCATCTTGAAATTTTTTCTTAATACGAATGATTAAAATCCAGAAAAAAACAATGACACAAATAAAAAAATGACATATTATTTATATAATAAATTTATTTACCTTTAAATTTCAACTAATTGTTAAATAATTTACCAATAATTATCAAGTAATTTACAAATAATTTATAAATAATAAGTAATAAAACAAAAAAATACTTGCAACTCAATCAATTTATCCCAAATACTTGAAACTGCAAGTACTCATTTTTAACAAACTAAGTACACGTCCAAAATTTGAATACGCGTACAAGTCAAGCCGAGTACTAAGTATACCGAAAATACCAAGTACTTGGCTTGCCCATCCGTAGTAACAAGCCGAGTACTTGGTATTTTCTGTATACTTAGTATTCGACTTGGCTTGTACGAGTATTCAAATTTTGGATTGTATTATAATTAAAAGAAATGTAATTTTCCCCTTTATAAGATTGTATTATAATTAAAAAAATTGATATATTTTCAAAATATACTGATAATTTGAAAATATTCTAAGATATTTTTTAATGATTTACTAAGTTGTTGGATTTTATATATAAAATATTTTAAAATATACGAATATTTTTTAATTACTGGTTTTAGGAATATTTAAATATTTGGTATCATTTTCTGAAAAAATAACGATAATATAATCTAAAGAAGCTGTCAAAACTAACATTTTCTAAGTAAATTTTTGCATTTTTACCTTAATCACATTTACCTTTGGTTTTAAAGAGGTAAATAGATATTTATAACCCTAAGATTACTTAATCTACACTTAGTATTTAGATTTGAAGGGTATGGTTTGGAGAGTAAGGTTCAGAATTTTAATAAAATATAAATTTTAAATAAAAATTTTAAAATAGTTTTAAAAAGCATTTTTGAATTTTAAAAAGAAAATATGAAAAAAATTCGAACATAATTCTGAAAAAAAAATTCGAAAAAGAAAAATTTATACAAATTCTCGAATTTGAAAAGGTATTATTTGAACGCTTCAGTGTTTATTTTTTTATTTATTTAAATAATTATATATTTTATAAATTAAGAGAAAAATATCTTTTGCATCTTTAATGGAATCTCATACACAAGTATTTTTGAAAATATTCATTTATAGAAGATAAAAATGAATAATAGTACCAAATGAAAGGTAAAAGTGAAATTTTCCCTATAATCTAAGTCAAATTTTAAAGAAAAAATGCTAAGAATAACATAAGTTAAGTACCACTTTGTAAAATACACACTATCAAAAATATATTAACATTTGGGTTTACAATTTAGTGATTATTGTTTATGGTTTAGTGCTAAAGGGGTGAGTTTGAGTTTCAATTTCTTTTTACAAATATTTTTTTACAAAATAATTAAGTTTATTTTTATCAAAAAATAAGGTATTTTTGAAAATAGTCATTCATTAAAGGTAAATTTGAAAAGTGGTATCAAACTTATGATATAAATGAAATTTATCTAATTTTACAAAAAAAAAATTAAATTATGATTAAAATAGACTAAACTATTTTTTCTACATATTTATAAAACATTTAGAAACTCAACCCCACCCACTCAACATTAAACCCAAAACAATAATCACTAAAGTGTAAACTCAAATGTTAATATATTTTGATTGAAAATATTTTTGCAAAATGATACTTAACTTGTGTTACTCTTAGCAATTTCTCTTTTAACTATGTCACTTAGTTTTAGTGGTATAATTTATCACATATTACATAAAGATTATTTGTAAAAAAATACTTCTATCTTAATAATATAGATAAAATATATGAAAAGCACAACAATCAATTATATTAATTTATGGTTAATTCTACAAATACTTATGTGCACAATAATTATTGAATTTTTTTCTAAAATACCAAATTTCTAATATCATTTTTCATGTTTACCTTAATCACTTTACCATCATTTATAATACATATTTTAAATTATATTACTTACATGATTTATTATCTTTAAAAATAAGGGTAGGTGGTTAAGGTTAATTCCACTTCTACCCTCATACCAAATTTCTAATTCTTATGTTTTAATAATATAGACAAAACATATAAAAAGCACAACAATTAATCATATTAATTTATGGTTAATTTATGTGCACAATAATTAATAAAAAATTGTCTAAAATACCAATTCTAATATCGCTTTCATGTTTATGTTAACCACTTTACCCTTATTTTAAATAAAATTGCACGAAGAAAGTTTTTCGAGCAATGCTTATGACATATTAAAACAGGCTAATACTTCATTGTATAATTAAAATAATATACTAAATTGAAATTTTGTTCGAACTTATCCCTAATTTTATTAATGGATAATCTTTTTAAGTTATTGCAAAAACTTGTAAAATTTAAACTCATAGTTTATTATGAAAATTGCTAAGAATAGCATAAGTTAAATCACTTTACAAAAATACACATATTAAGAATATATTAACATTTTAGTTTACATTTTATTGATTATTGTTTAGGTTTAATTGTTAAAGGGGTGAGATTGAATTTCTAAACTTTTTATAAATATTTAGAAAATTAATTAAATCTATTTTTATTAAAAAACTAAAGTATTTTGAAAATTGACATTCATTAAAGATAAATTTGTAAAGAGATATTAAAATTGTGGTAGAATTGCAATTTCCCATTTTATTATTCATTCAAATGTTATCTAATACATCAAAGAGAATAGCTAAATATCTATTTCTAAAACATATATCATTGCTAAATATGCTAGTAAAGTTTTTTTATTATGAAACTGAGATTATTAATTATAATTTAAAATTTGTTCAACTCGTGTTACTATTAAATGGGTTTACATTATTTGTCTTGCACCAAAAAAGTAATTTTATGTATAGATTAGTAAAAATTGCAAAATCATAATACTGTTAATTTATATAGATTTTAGTATGTGCTAAAACTAATTATTTCAGTTGATTGTGTATGTTAAAGTAATTGTTTCAGGTTGATAAAATCCGTATCTACCTCTTCTACTTCAATAGCAAAGCGTAAGTTTTCGAATCTTTTGACCAGACATATTTAAAACCGACAGGCAAACTTACTTTTGTAAAAGTGAGATTGCACATAGGAAATAGAAAGTTGATAATTGGAAATTTAATAGTTTTATAAAACAAAAAGGATTAAGAAGCACCGCTTGGTCTCACCACTCAAGGTCGAACGTATGGCGAACGGGCACAAACTCCTGTACCAACCTTTAGATACTAGCGGCACGAGGGGACTTCCATTTTCTCCGTTTTTTAAATTTTATTTTTGATTAATTAAAAAATGTGTATTTATGTAGTTTTTTTTGGCACCGTTTAATGTCTAAACCAATGTCTACTCTCACAATATGAGAAAGTTTTGATTTTTTTATAGAGCTTTAAATGTTCTAAATATTGCTGAGCTCAACATCTTTGTCAATATTGTTTGATTTTTTAAAACGTTTGCTTTTGTCTTCTTTGAAAAATCAAATGCTGCAAAAGAGAACCGAATAACTTCAACCAAATTTGCACTTATCGGCCAGAAAAAAGGGTTCAATTCAATCAGATATTTTAAACTTATAAAAGATAATAGTATAGTAAAAAAACTTTCATAAATATCATGGAACAAACTGGAACACACATGGGGCTCTCTTATTTTAAGTTATTTCTTCTTCGGGTGATTTTTAACCATGTCTCTTAGTTTTATCGATAATATATACTTTTGTTTTTTACTCTCCATAATTGTCAATATAAAAGAAGAGGTGTCTTTCTTGTATATATCCTACCTCGGAGTAAAACTGTTTTTGATTAGATATTGGCCTTCATACGTTCACCCTCTCTAAACATCTAAACACCTTTCAAAAAATAAAAAAATCTTTGTGAACGAATTACATCTCATACTTCAGATCTACAAGAAAAAGTTGGACCATATTACAATTGAGTCTTGTTCATCTGAAGTTGATGGGAATAGCTTTGGTGAGATCTCTTCATGTTTTAGATCCTCTTTTTTCTCGTTGAGTAATCTTTATAACCACATCAAGCTCTTACCGATCTCAAAGGGTTATATAGTAGTACACAAATTATATGTATGGAGATGGATAGCCAGATAGTTTATGTTGTTTGAGGATTAGATTTATAGACAAGTTGGGTTAATTTTTCCTTTTTATTTGCCCCCTTACTCACATACAAACCCTATCTATCCGTACAAAATACTAAAAACCCTAAGTTTCCTCTCTCTCTCTCTCTCTAAAAGATATTATCATCTCTACTTCCACGAGAAGGGATTATTCTTAGATCTATCATACCTATGAAGACCTTGCATGTGACAGCTAACGGTGGAGATCTGGCGGAGGGTTGTGGAATACTCGCCGGAGACAATAATGAGACTAGTTTGATGGATGGAGTGGATGTGGTCGGTAGAGAGATCTGGCTAGATGATCATGGAGGAGACCATGGTCATGGTCATCGTGAAGATGATGATTTGATTGTTCACCATGACCCATCAATCTTCTACGGAGATCTACCAACACTTCCTGACTTCCCATGCATGTCGTCATCTTCATCATCTTCAACATCTCCAGCTCCTATCAACGCGATTGTCTCCTCGGCCTCTTCCTCCTCAGCAGCTTCTTCCTCAACTTCCTCAGCTGCTTCTTGGGCCATATTGAAGTCAGACGGTGAAGATCCGACTCAGAATCAAAACCAGTACCCATCAGGAAACTGTGATGTGGAGTCTTCAGCTGCATTACAATCCACTGCTTCCATGGAGATTCCCTTTGATAACACTCAAGGTTTTGGTTGTGGGGAAGGTGGTGGTGATTGTATTGATATGATGGAGACTTTCGGGTACATGGATCTACTCGATAGCAACGAGTTCTTTGATACTTCTGCCATCTTTAACCAAGATGAGGACACGCAAAACCCTAACTTGATGGACCAAACGCTCGAGAGACAAGACCATGTTGTTGTTCCAGTAATGGAGAATAATAACAGTGGAGGAGACATGCAAATGATGAACGCTTCGTCCGAACAAGACGATGATCTTGCTAGTGTGTTCTTGGAGTGGCTAAAGAACAACAAGGAGACTGTTTCAGCTGATGATTTGAGGAGAGTGAAGATAAAGAAAGCGACTATTGAATCAGCAGCTAAAAGGCTAGGAGGTGGCAAAGAAGCGATGAAACAGCTTTTGAAGTTGATTCTTGAATGGGTCCAAACTAATCATCTACAAAGAAGACGCACCAATCTCTCATATCAACAAGATCCTTTTCAAAACCCTAATCCTAACAACAACAACAACAACCTAATCCCACCGTCTGATCAAACATGTTTCTCACCTTCCACATGGGTTCCACCGCCTCCTCAGCCACCACCACAACCGGGTTTTGTTTCGGATCCGGGTTTTGGTTACATGCCTGCTCAGAACTATCCCCCTCCTCAAGAGTATATTCCTTTACTCGAATCTCCACAGTCATGGCCGCCACAACCACCACCACCACAGTCTGGTCCCATGCCACATCAGCAGTTCACTATACCAAACCCTCAGTATAGTCCATTTCAAGACCCTGGAGGTGGTTTCACCGGATACAACATGAATCCATATCAATATCCTTATCTTCCTTCTTCTGGACAGATGAGAGATCAGGGATTGCTTCGTTTGTGTTCCTCAGCTACTAAAGAGGCAAGAAAGAAAAGGATGGCTAGACAGAGGAGGTTCCTGTCTCACCACCATAGACACCACAACAATAACAACAACAATCAGCAAAACCAGACTCAAATCGGAGAAGGTTGTGGTCCGGTGGCTCCTCAGCTTAACCATGTAACTACTACAGTCACGGGCGGGACTTGGATGTATTGGCCTAATGTCCCTGCCATGCCACCGCCGGTATCAGCTCAACTACCGGCGATGGAGACTCAGTTGCCCACTATGGACCGAGCTGGCTCTTCTTCTGTTATGCCACGTCAGCAGGCGGTACCAGATCGGCGGCAGGTACTGTACATGCAAAATAATCCTTCTCGTTGAGTACTTTTAGTTACATGCAAAGAGTGAGTGAAGTTGCAGCTGTTGTTATGGTTGATGAAGCAGATATTGATTATACTTACTATGTAAATAAATGTTTTTTTTTTCGTTTTTGGTCAAAGTAAATAAATATTTTTGTTTTGATTTTTGTTTATGTGTTGGGTGTGTTTTGTTTTAATTTCAGGGATGGAAACCAGAAAAGAACTTGAGGTTTCTCTTGCAGAAAGTGTTGAAGCAAAGCGACGTGGGTAACCTCGGAAGAATTGTCTTGCCAAAAGTAAATTTTACTTCTAATTTCTTGTAGCTTTAATTTGTTTTCCTTTTTTTCTAATATTAGTTTCTACGTTCTAGTAAAATTATGTTGTCATTATTTTTAATTAAATTTTTCTTTTTTTTTCTTTTTACAAATTAAATTTCTCTCTATTTCTTAATTTTATTTTTGAAAATGTGAAACAGAAAGAAGCTGAGACGCATTTGCCAGAGCTGGAGGCAAGAGATGGCATCTCTCTGGCCATGGAAGACATTGGAACCTCTCGTGTCTGGAACCTGCGCTATAGGTAACTACGAAAATTCAATGAACTTGTTTTTTGAATTTTTATAAATTATTTTATTAGTGTTTCTGTCAAGAATTGGAACTTGGCCAATCTTTGGTTGTTTATGAAATTTACTTCTTCAATTGTGGTGCAGGTTTTGGCCTAACAACAAAAGTAGGATGTATCTACTCGAGAACACCGGTACGATCTTGAAAATACAACACCCATTACTAATGTTATTAATAGATTGTTTTTCTTTTATTATTTATATAACGTGTTTTTTTTTTGACATTTTACAGGTGATTTTGTGAAAACAAATGGGCTCCAAGAAGGTGACTTCATAGTCATATACTCCGATGTCAAATGTGGAAAATATGTAAGAAGAAACATCACATTTTATCTTCTTTAATTTTCAACTTTCATCACTACTTTTTTTTAGAATAATTAAATCTCGTAATTATGTAATGTTATGGACAGTTGATACGAGGGGTTAAAGTGAGACAACCGGCGGGACAAAAGCCAGAGGCTGCGTCGTCGTCAGCAGCAGCTGTAACGAAGAGACAAAGCAAGTCGCAGAGGAGCATTAACAACAACTCTCCATCGGCAAATATAGTCGCTTCACCAACTTCTCAAGCAGTTAAATGAAAAAAAGAAAACAATATCTAAATATTATTATTATTATTATGTACGAAATAATAAAGAGACGAAAAGGAAAACATGGCAGCGTACCTGAGTGTGCCACTTCTCGTGCATGCATGGGATCTCGTGGACCAACGGAGGTTTATGATTAAAGCAGTTTTGTCGAGGTCCAAGTATTTACTCCATTTTCCTTTTTTTCTCGAGTTGTTTTAAATAACTCTCTCTTTTTTTTTACCTTAAGGATGTTGTAGAGATGATTAATTCTGGAAATGGTGTTTGTATTATATTTCAGGGGAGATTGTTACAGTATTTTTTGTTATTGTAAATTTGTTCTTTTCACGTATGATGCACTGAGCTGACATATCGTTCTGATGATGGTATTGTCCTTGTAGACAGTTTATCACTTTACCTATTGGGATTGTTGTGAACGGAAAGTTATAGATATACTTGGGTCTAGGTATTTCGAATATAAGAATATCTCTAATCTTACTCTATGTTCTATTTATATTTCAAAAGAGCTTAAAATAATTCTTAAGCAACTTCATTTCATATCATTGTATAATGGAACAGAAAATGGTATTAATTCGAGAAATAGAATGATACATTTATCTTTTACTTATTATTATATATTTACTCCGGGATAAAATTAGAATGAAATTCAACGAACTTTTGAAGTTACTCTATTTTACCAAAATGTAACATCCGTTTCATCTTCACTCGAGACCAGTTGTTACCAATCAACAATTTATATCTCAAAATTTGTAAAAAAACTGAAAGTTGACTTTCATATTAATAAAACAGTAAATCTATAAATTGAAATAACTGAATAATCGTCGAAAATAATAAAACAATAGTCTGAAAATAAAAGAAGTAGAAAACACCTAAAAACATTATTTGTCTGAAAATAAAAAATTTGATGCACAATGCATTAGAGATGTTTAAAATCAAAGTAATTGAAAATTCAAACTCAATAAGAACCCAAAGAAAAGCATGAGTTGTTAATATGGTCTCCAATCTTTGAGAGCACCATCACCAAAATGCTTTAGAAATGATGTAGTTATTGAGAGCACCATTAACCCTAAAACCCTATTTGAAGTGTTTATTTATTTATTTTTCTTTTTTGTCTGATTTAAGAAAAAAAGTTAAAAATGAATCAATCGCAAGTCGTCACGTGTCAGTGGGATCCGCGAACAGTACGAAAACCAAGACAAAATATATTCTTAATTTGACATTTTTGGTGCTAATATTTTAACTTTTTGTAGAATCCACTCAAATATTTAATTATATTTTTGTTAAACACCCCATGTTAAGCACTTTCGATAATGTTGCTCTGATATGCACTTGTTTTATGTAAAAAAAGATATATATTGACATGCACTGGTCAACAAAAACCATTCCTCCCTCATTAATGTTCGAACATTGCCTCAGCTGTTACCATGGACCGGATAGTTGCGCTAGCCTATTTTATATGGGCTAACTAATTTTGTGATTCAAGCTTGGTTACTTAGCCATTTGGGCCTAAAACATTGTCTTTCTCCTTAATTTAAGTAGTACAAACAACTTTCAACAAAAGAAACAAATGAGATACGAAAAATCGAGTCACAAAACAATACATTGTTGTTGTGGAAATATTTTCTATTCTCTTTCACATGTATAGTCGACTCAATTTATGGACTTTTAGGTTGCACAACTAAGAAAATTAGATACAGTACAGGAATGACCAAAAATTAGTCATGACATTTGCGATTGTATATTCAGTATTATCCCCCATACACACATGACACATGTAGGAAGGAAAAGTTAACGATAAATTTTTATTCTAATTGTTAATAATACAATTATTATATTATATAAAATAGAAATAAAATAAAATTTTATACCCAAAGAAAATACTAAAAATAAAAAATGAGAAATTACAAGATGAAAATAGAGTTGTGTATTTACAATTGATTAAATCTATCGTCTATCTGAATAAAATCAATATAAATCAATCGTAAATATAATTCGACCATTCTTAACATATTATAACAATGTTACAAAAAAAAATACTATAAACATCATTAATCAATCATTTTCAAATTATATGTGAATAGTATATATCCTCATATTTAAAAGTTCAAAGCATATCACAAAAATCTATCTAAATATTTGCGAAAATCGTAAACAATATAAATTGTAATCAAAACTAACTTATGTTTGGAATATTAGTTTGAGATGTTTTTCTAACACAAACAATTTTAACAACTCATTGAGAAAATCTAAACTATATTCATTTAACAGTCATATCTAATTTAGAGGTTGATTGTTTTGTAGATTCTACACTAGTTTTTAGTTTTTGATTTTCCAAAAACCACTTTTTACCCAATCATGCTTTTGGTCAAATAGATTCCTTTTTTTTAGGGAAATTACTTTTTGCTTCTTTTTACTATTTCTTTCTAAGAAACCAAAATCTCTATTCAAGTGGTTTCATCTTCTAATTATTTATGACCAAAAACAAAAAAAAATATTTTTTTTAAAATAAATTATTAAGTGAGTAAATAGTCTACTATATAAGACCTACTCTAGAACTCTACAACACACCCAAAGTAAACATGAACCTTAAAACTATTCTACTTTTCTAAGCATTTAAATTTTTTTTACACTTTTATTTGGAAGTGGTTGAAGTTTTGTTAAGGTAAATTAATTTATTGATGTTTTGATTTGTGTTTTATAAACAATCGTTCATTCATGTAGAATTAGTTCTTATTTATATTTACACGTATAATTAGTTTATATTAAAATATTATTATGGCATAAATATATGTATTATTATAAATAAAAAATAACATTACTTATGTTGGTTGAGTGCTCTTGAAAAAATGGCAGTTCGTTTGCTTAGACCTGGTCCAGATGAACTCACACAACTTCATCGTAGGTTACAATCCAATAGAAATTATTGGCCTTACTTTAAAGGATTTATAGGTGCAACCGTTGGAACACATGTTCCTGTCACTATTGCGGAAAAGATTCAGAAAAATATTGGAACATGAAAAAGTGATACGAGTATGAATGTTTTAGCTATATGTAATATGGACATGTTGTTTACATATGCATATATAGGTATTCCGGGATCAGCTCATGATGCAAAAGTTTTAGCACTAGCAATAGAAGGGCCTCATCAATTTCCGACACCACCTTTTGGAAAGTATTATTTGGGAGATTCTGGTTATCCTCTTCAACCTAGATTTCTTACTCCATATAGAGGGGAAATATATCATCCTAGCCAATATGATGGAGCTAGTCCACCCAGTAGTTACAAAGAAATGTTTAACAAACGACATTCTTCGCTACGCTCTGTTATTGAAAGGATTTTCGGTGTCTGGAAAAGAAAATGACGAGTTTTAAGAGAGAAACCAATGTACATCATACATGTTCAAAGAAGAGTTGTTGCAACTACAATGGCACTACATAATTTTATTAGGCTCTCAAATTTAGGAGATGTTGATTTTGATTCAGACTATACAACTAGTAATGTACCAGCTGAAGACTTTGATTCATATGAAGACGAAGAACATAATAACACTCATGTTCACTATATGGAAGGCATTCGAGATTAAATTTCTGTATTTTTATGCGATTTAAGATAATTTTTATTTTATATTTGAAGTTTTTGTTTTAAAATAAATTTATTAATAAATTTATCTTTTTTATAATAATACTATTTTATTTTTTAATTTCAAGAGTGAAAGTTTTACTATTAATAATATACTTCATTTCATTATTTTTAAAAGTAAAAGCCAAAAATTAAAAACCAAAATCTAAAACCGCCGTTCAAGTTTTTCAAAAAACTAAAATCTACTGTAAAATCAAAAACCAAATACTAAAAAACAAAAGCTAAAATCTAAAAACCAAAAACCAAAAATCAAAATATAAAAACTAACAAAACAATCATCACCTTAGTCGATTTTGTAAAACATCTTGTATTGTCATTATCCTAATAATTTCGATAGAAATTTATCTATTAAAATAGAAGTCATAACTTTTTTATGTGTGTTTCTTTAAGTTAGATTATCTCTACAAAGTTTATTAAATTTATACTTTTATTATTCTAATATTATCCAAAAGTTATTTTATTAGATTAGTTCCTACTGATTACCATAATATATCTCACAATTTACAATTGAAGAATTTTCCATTTCTTATTTTGACTACATTGAATATTTGGTTCCTACAAATGCTCCATAAGCAAAAATTTGTATAGTGTTTAACTAAAACGAGATTATGATTCTCTTATATTATTATACATTATATTTTAAAATTAAACATATATAGCTTGATTCATATGCAGATAACTACAATATAAGCTTACTAAAACCATACTAAGCTTAAACAGAACTTATGATAACCACCAAAACCAATTTATATTATTATATTTTTATGCATTACGCTTGGATTCGAGAAAAAAAAAATACTAAACCCCTCGTTTACGACCAAGACTACCAAACCATATTCCTTTAGCTTATAAGAGAATATCGAAATACACCATTATCACCGTATTATTTATTAAGATATTCTATATTGCATTTTGCATAAAAGTCTTGATGATTCTAACAACTCTTTAACTGAAAATCATATATTCCAATTTATTAATAACCCTGTCATTTACGATATCTGCTATCTTATACAAAATCTTGATAATTCTAAAAACTTTAACAAATCGTAATTTATAAATTTTATAAATTTATATATCTTTCTATTTTTAAGATATATCTCTTAACAAATATTAGAATTTGACCCGCACATTCGTGCATATATATTTTCACTTTATAAATATATACAATTTCTTTCTATAGTATAACTAAATATATTTTAAAAATGTATTGTATGCAAACTGTATAATTTAAAAAAACATATTATAAAATAGATTTTTTGTTTGATTATTATAGATTATTAATTTATTGTATTGTAATCAAAAATATTGTAGTATGTATAAAATACATAAAATTATTATATATTAATAATGTTAAATAACAAAGTAAAAAGTATAAAGCAAATCATTATATATTAATAATGTTGAATAGAAAACCTAAGCAATAAGATTATGAAGGTACAAAATTTATAACACTATTATGTAAATCATTTAAGATAATTTATATTTCCATGTTGTGTTTTAAAATAATTAACTATCTATCATTTTTGAATATTAAGGTATTTTATAAATAAATATATTATTCTGTTTAATTAATATAGCCATATTATTTTGGTAAGTTTTGTATTTAGTAGCATCTATGTATTATTTTGGTAAAATTTATCAATATAAGATTATTTTCATGTTATGGTATTAAGTTCTATTTTTTTGTAATTAAATTAAGATTTCAAAATATTATACTACTTCAAATTTTTATAATAGTATTTGTATTTTTTGTGTTCCATTTTAAACTATTACACTTTGGCATCTATGAATTATCTTTTATAAAATTTGGAAAATTTTCACTTTGAGTTTAAAATATTTATTTTCAAAATTTTATATTGGGTCAAAATAATTTTGAAAAGCACATTAGTTTTTTGAGTTTGAAAGATTATATGACTTTGATTTTGTGTTATTAAATTAATGCATTATTTTAGAAAAAATATTTGAAAATTTTGGTAATACGTTTATATTTTTTGTCAACAGATTTTTTTATAATTAAAAATAATAAATTTTATATTTATTTAACTCTTATGACTTTATTTAACACCAAGTGCAATAATACAATATTCTAGGAACCATTGACGAATGATAAAAAAGAAAGGAATGAGACAATATATTTAAATATTTTTTATAAAATAATGCAATAATTAATTTTGTAATTACTAAGTACCAAAACATAAATGTAAATAGAGATAAGATCATTCTTAATAAATTTATATTTAAAATATATTTTTTCATTAATATCTTTTGGATTATTAAAAAAAAATTATATCTTATTTTGTAACTAACACATGAACTAAAAGTTAGTTATATACTATTATATTTTGTATATAATCATTTTAGATAATATATTATTGTTAGTTTCAAATTAATTAAAGTAATATATAGTTGTAGATGTAAAATTTTAACATATACTAATATTTTTGTATAAATATATATATATATATATATATTGTGAATTTTAATCCTTTTTAACGGTGAATGATAGTTTATTTTATTTATTTAAATTAGATTAATTTTGAAATAGATAGGTTAATTGACCAATTTTATATAGTTTTATTTTATTTAATTTTATAGTACTTCTATTTTAATATAATGTATACTATAATTATGAGTTTTATAAAAAACTGCAAAGAATTTTTATTTATTTTTTGTTTTATAAAAAAAATTAATTATTATTAATGCATCATAATATTATATTACTAGTTACAAAATTAAATATTGCATTATTTTATAAAAATATTAAAATATTTGATAAGATTTTGTTAGATTTTATATATTTTTAATAGTAAATATTTAATTAATATTAATATATAATAATATTATATTAATAATTACGAAATTAATTCTTGCATTTTTTATAAAAAATATTTAAAACCTCTAATAAGATTTTGGTTAGATTTTTTCAATATATTTTGTTATAATTAACTTAATGATAATGATTAATATATCAAATTTGATATATTAATCAATATATAGAGTAGATTACACAATTGTTTTTGAAATAATTTACTTAATGATTATTAATAGTGTGTCTCAATTTTTAAAAATTTGTATTTTAAATATTAATTATTTAAAAATTGAAATAAATAGTCAAAACAATAGGATAATTTTTTGAAAACTATAGTTAGGATTTTCTTGTTGTTTCATCAAATTTACAGAATTAATGGGCAAACCTGCTTTATTTTTTCATATATATGAATTGTATTCACTGAAACTAATATAAAATGTTGGTATAAAAATATTATAGAAATTAGAATAGTACAGTATATAAAATGTGGATACATGTATATATATATATATCAAAATATATAATCATATTATATAATCATACTTTAATATAAACCTAATACAAATTATATAATTTTATCTACACCAAAACACTATCAACTCACATAAATTTTATTTGAGAAAATATATTTCTATACAAATTGCAAAACAAAGAATAACAAATTTAAAGTATCATGTATTAATAACATGTTAGAACGGGGTTAAGGATATAATGCATTTATACCAAAAATAAAACTGATAATACTAACAAAATTTGTAATAATTCATATAAAAATAATGTTTAAAATTAAAATTTTAAATATGCTGTTAATTTTTTTTAATTAAAGTTATTTCTTCTAATCAAAAAAACTTTTTTAGAATGAATGTATCTTTTTCCTAATGAATTTAGAAATGTTTAAGCAAAAAAGAATTATTGCAAGGCATTGCCCAGTGACAAAATCACCTCGTGGCGCATAAGTTCTATGAAGTTTTCCTCTGGCTGAGTCAATTCGATTCTTGTTAAATTTTGAATAAACAAAGAAACAAAAAGTGGTTAATATATCATTAGTACAGTTCACCCAAAACAAATTTCACCAGATACAAAATTTTCAAAATAATATTATATACAAAAGCAAAATTTGATATAAAAATATATATTTTATAACTTATTTTTATATTTTAAATGTCATATTAAAATAAATATATAGCCATGCAGACACGTGGATTGAGTTCTAATTCTGTATATTATTATAAAGTAAAAACTAAAACTGCACAGCATAGAATAATAGATTGTTGGCCTGCGCCTTGACCTATTACTGAGGCATGACTCATGAGAGAGATGAAACTTAAGAACATATGACATTATTACTTAATGAGAAAAAGTGGACTTGATGAAGGATATCTGATGTTATGAAAGTGAAGTTGATTACAAAAGGAACAGCGTGGGAGTGGAACAGTTTTAGTTGTTGATAAAGACGTGACATAGTTGTGTCTTTGTCTAATCTGAGATTCTTCATGTTTTTATTTTTCTTCTTGTGTAAAGTTGCATGAGATTTATATCTGGCAAACATATGTAAATTGCTCTTATTATTATGATCAAATTTGACCTTTTTTTATTACCATGATCAAATTTGACTTCTTTGACGATTTCTAGATGTTGAAGCCAATTCAGAGATACTTAGGGCATTATTATCCCTAGAACCCCAAATGAGTTTTTTTTTACTAATTAAAAATAAAATAAAATAAAAACGAACCAATCGCGGGCCACCACGTGTCAGTGGAGGTCCGCAAACAGTGTAAGAAACTCTCTAAAACCGGTTCTTATTTAGTAGTTTTAAGAAGCGGTTCTTGCACTGTTCATGGGTCCCACGGATCAATGGGGCCGCGAACAGTGCAAGAACCCCTCTTAAGGACCCCAAATAATCATGCTCTTAGAGCACCTTCAACCAAGGTGCTTAGGGAGATGCTTAAGGGGTGGGATCCACTAGCATTCCCAAAAACTAACTTTTAAATTCCTTAAATAAGCACTCATTTTGCTTTGGTGCTTGCACTGTTCGCGAGGTCTACTGATACGTGGCGGTACACGATTGATTTATCTTTTTCTTTAAAAAAAACAGAAAAGAATATAAGAAACCCATTAGGGATGGTATGAATAATCATGCTCTTAACAACACTCAAGGCAGCAAATGGTTGTACATTTAGAAAATAATATACTGAGTAAGTATTCTTTAACAAAATAACTGACTGGTAAAAATATATTGGAAAAGGATTTGTTTGAAGAAACTGAATTGTTTTTTTTTGGTCAAAAGAAGAAAATGAATTGTTATTAGTAAAGCATTAAAGCTAAAGGAATGATTTTATTTGTTATATTCAAGAGCAATGAGTGAAATCAAACTTTGTTCATTTATCATTATCATTTTACTCATCTTTTTATTCAAGTAACTCGTCTATATTACTTACTATTTAGACGTTAAATACTTTTCCAACTTGCAACAAAGAGCAATGAGTGAAATCAAACTTGCGCGATCCTGTTGAATATAAAAATCAGTTATTTTTAAATAAGTCTTTAGAAAACGTATGATCAAAACAAAAAAATTGTCAACAATTTGTTTGAACTGATTGGAATCACCTTTTTCCATAACGACATTTGATCAACATGAAGACATTGCATTGTTTTTTTTGTATAAGTGATACAAATACAACCAATACATTATTTAAAAGGAAAATTTTCTTTTTTACTCTAAGTTTGATAGCACTTTTCAAATTTACCTTTAATGAATTAATATTTTCAAAAATACCTTAACCTTTTGATGAAAATAGACTTAATTAATTTTTTTAAATATTTATAAAAAAAATTAGAAACTCAACCTCACCCATTTAACACTAAACCCTAAACAATAATCACTAAACTTTAAACTCAAATGTTAATATATTTTTAATAGTGTGTATTTTTTCAGATTGATACTTAACTTATATTATTTTTAATAATTTCTCTATTTAAAATGATATAATGAATAAAGTATATACCTAATATTTTACGCAGAGTAGATTTAAATGTTAACTGATCATCATATAAGTTTTTCCATGAACTTACATTAATTTATAAAGGCGTGAGTAAGTCATATCTGTTATTATTTTTATATCAAAAAAGAACTCAGGGAGATTTTGCTCAATATCCTAAATAGAGGCTTAAATTATCAAAGTACGTATGACACAACACTATATGCATGAGAGATACACTCCGTTCGCTGGATTTCCAAAATTAACCTTTCACTCTGCACGCAAATCGCCGAATTACACGGACGCAGCATGCCTAGCTTCATATTCATTGTGTAGTTGTGCTAAGAAGAATATTCTTCTTCACATATTTTTCTTGTTTAGAGTAGAAGTACAATCAGTCTCCTCCACACATTTTCTTGAATCAAAAATATGTATGTGTTTTTTTATCATTTATTATTTGGCAATGCATCCTAAAACACTAAATAAACATGTTAGATATATTTTTAGTGTATTCACTAACTTGTGTATTAGAAATACATGAATTTATTATTTTAGAAGTACACAAATATGATTTTCAATAGAGATTAAAATTCATTGCAAGACCTCGACATCTCGGAAATCTATAATTCATTATAATTTTTAATTTAAGTGTTAAATTAATTGCTAGTGGTAATTTGTTTGTTAGAAAGAACTTATCAAATACTTTTGTTTGTTTTCGATATATAATTTATTAGCTGATACATAGTTTGTTAACTGATACAGTGTTTGATAGATGGTTTGTTAATTAATATATTGTTTAGTATGTTCTTTAGATGATACTTTATTTGATACAACAATATCTAAAAACATGTAGTATCTTAAAACGCTAATACACATTGATATATTTGTAAGATATTTCTCATTTTCATAGTTAGTTAAAAGAAGTTTTATACTACATAATAGTTAATAGTCATTCTTTTGTATTTAACAATGTATCAAGCTACAAAACTGTGACAGCCCTCCCCGTGGGATCCAGCTGGCGCTGCAGCGCATCGACCCTAACCCTTCCCTTGTGATACAATCTGCCCAAATTCACCCATAGGACTCGGCTCACAAATAGGTTATAGGTGAGGTTCGAACCCATGACCTCACCCTTTAACAACTCTCCCACAGAGAAGCTGTCACCAATTGTAACATCCCGAGTTATGATATGCAGAAAAGCTTAAGATAATTGATTTGACTACCTATGTCACTAAAGCTGACTTACCTTTTCCGTCACACATCTGTTTAGAACTCCAGGGTTAAGCGTGCTTATGCTGGAGTAGTGAAAGGATGGGTGACCTATCGGGAAGTGACTCGCGATACCGTGTGAGTGAGGCCAAAACACGGGGAAAGGTCGGGTGGTGATTGCAGGGATAGTAAACAATGATTTCGAGCCTTAGAAAATTTACGCACCGACCGTTGGACTTGTAACGCCCCGACCGCCCACGGCTAATGGGCCACCCACGCTCGCTCTCTCGGCCCGTGGGCCCCATCCCGTTCCAACGGTCGGTGCGTAAATTTTCCAAAGCTCGAAATCCTTGTTTACTAACCCTGCAATCATCACATGACCTTTCCCCGTGCTTTGGCCTCACTCGCACGGTATCGCGAATCACTTCCAGATAGGTCACCCATCCTTTCACTACTCCAGCATAAGCACGCTTAACCCTGGAGTTCTAAACGGATGTGTGATGGAAAAGATAAGTCAACTTTGGTGACATAGGTAGCCAAATCAATTCTCTTAAGCCTTTCCACATATCACAACTCGGGATGTTACAATTCACCCCCTCTTAAAGAACGCAACGCCCTCGTTGCGCCCCTGACAGGTCTCAAGACGCCTCTCGAGTCAGAACCGAGATGGCTAACCAGCTCTGATACCACTTGTAACGCCCCGACCGCCCACAGCTAATGAGCCACCCACGCCCGTTCTCTCGGCCAGTGATCCCCATTTCGTTCCAACGGTCGGTGCGTAAATTTTTCAAGGCTCAAAATCCTTGTTTACTAACCCTGCAATCACCACATGACCTTTCCCCGTGCTTTGGTCTCACTCGCATGGTATCGCGAATCACTTCCCGATAGGTCACCCATCCTTTCACTACTCTAGCATAAGCACGCTTAACCCTGGAGTTCTAAACGGATGTGTGACGGAAAATGTAAGTCAACTTTGGTGACATAGGTAGCCAAATCAATTCTCTTAAGCCTTTCCACATATCACAACTCGGGATGTTACAAAAACATTTATCCGGTAACATATTATATACCAGCTAACAATCCATATATCAGCTAATAAACCATACTATATGTTTTATTAGTTGATCATAAGTATGTATTGAGTTTTACAAGAATCAATGAAATGCATAATATAAAAATAATGTATCTACTACAACAACATGAACTGGATAATAAATAATGTATCAGCTAAAAACAAATGTAACACCTAACAAACCATGTAGCATCTAATCAACCATATATATACTAACCCCACATAGTTTGTAACCACTTAATAACATTTTATCAATTGGTGACAATCATATAATAATTTCTGTCAAATGGTGCCATAAAATTGAAGCCCCACTAAACATAAATAGTATCGGGTAACAAGTAAAATGTTAGCTAATATAAATGTTATCTATAATAAAAATAATATCACGTATTCGCTCGTCTTTTTTCTGTTTTCAAGAGGGAGGGAGGGAAGGAAGGAAGGAGGAGAAAGAGATTTTACACTATAGTAAATTCAACTATACAATTTTACATTCTTAAATGACGAAAATACTAATTAATATACAAATCTTAAATAGTATTCCTTCTGTTCCATAACAAAAAATGTTTTGGAGAAAATTTAATGTTCTAAAATATAAAATATTTTGATACTTGTAAAGTATTTTAGTTTAATTGAAAATTGGTTAACTAATAATATTTCACCGCATTATTTATGATTGGTTATCTTGTTTTAAATTTATTCTGATAATAATTTTTTTAAAAAAATTATCAGGACGAGGTAGTCCGGTTGGTAAATGAGTTGCAGCTGCAACCACTGCCACCCGAGTTCGATTCGCACCGGAAGGGATGCTTTACGCCAAAGTTTTTAAATTTTTGTGTTTAAAAAAAACAGAGAGAGTATTTATTTTGATACCGACCCGATCGTGGACCGGTGTACTCGATTGCCACCGTTTAAATTTCGAAATGGGGAATACACAAAAGGACATAGACTAAACTTCTTCTCACTTATGCTTCATCTTTCCTTTTTTCTTTCTCAAAGTTTGGCTCTCCCACACTCCTTGGTTTCTTCTTACAAGTTTACAATACATTTTTGTCTTCTCGAAACCATAACTATCTTAATATTCATCCACCGTTGATTCAATCTCTCGTCTTCCATGACTCATGTACGGTCAAGATTCAAGATCAAAATACCCCAAAAAGACCACTCTGATAAAACATATTTTATCATTTTGGCAGAAAAAAAAAGTCTTGATTCGAAATTTGAGCGTGCTAATGGTTTAATCAATTAAAGGGACAAAGAAAAGCGACTTTATAAAATCAATCAGTAGTTGTAATCAGTACATTTATACCATTCTTGTCCATCGCTTTGAGTTTTTTTTTTTAAAACACTTTTTTTACTTTCTGATGAGAGAAAAAAAGACAAAAACTTTAAGGTAAATCGAACGGTTAGCAATTGATCTGGTTTGAGTTAGAATCATAGCCGTTTACATTATTTGACCAAAGTGCTTACAAAATGGTCCATACACTCTCTCTTTCCACTACAAAGTAGCAGTCTTGAAAACACAAAGCTTTCTCTCCTCTTTCTCTCTGAGAAGTGGTCATGGACTCATTGAGATTTCTTCATGTTTTCTTCTTCTTTGAGCTGTTTCTCCACTGCCATTGTGGAGCCTCTCTCTCTGGCTCTTCTGATGTGAAGCTTCTTGTGGGAAAGATCAAACCTTCACTTCAGGGAAACAGTGAGAGCTTACTCTTGTCTTCTTGGAACTCATCTGTTCCGGTTTGTCAATGGAGAGGGGTAAAATGGGTATTTTCAGATGGGTCTCCTCTTCAGTGTACTGACCTCTCTTCACCACAGTGGACCAACTTCTCTCTCTTCAACGACTCCTCTCTTCACCTTCTCTCTCTCCAGCTTCCTTCTGCTAATCTCACTGGCTCACTCCCTAGAGAGCTTGGTGAGTTCTCTATGCTTCAAAGTGTGTTCCTCAACATCAACTCCTTGAGTGGTTCAATCCCTCTTGAGCTTGGTTACACTTCTTCTCTCTCTGATGTTGATTTGAGTGGTAATGCCCTGAATGGGGTCTTGCCTCCATCGATTTGGAACCTCTGTGATAAGCTTGTCTCCTTAAAGCTTCATGGTAACTCCTTGTCTGGGGTCTTGCCTGAGCCTGCTTTGCCAAACTCAACTTGTGGCAGTCTCCAAGTTCTTGATTTGGGTGGTAATAAGTTCTCAGGTGAGTTCCCTGAGTACATAACCAGGTTTAAAGGTCTGAAGTCACTTGATCTTTCAAGTAATGTTTTTGAAGGTTCTGTTCCTGATGGTTTGGCTTTATTACAACTTGAAAGTCTCAATCTTTCTCACAATAACTTTAGTGGGATGTTGCCAAGTTTTGGTGATTCCAAGTTTGGAGTAGAGTCTTTTGAAGGGAACAGTCCTACCCTTTGTGGGTTGCCTTTGAAGCCCTGTCTAGGTTCCTCTAGGTTGAGTCCTGGTGCTGTTGCTGGTCTGGTGATTGGTTTAATGTCAGGGGCTGTTGTTGTGGCCTCGTTGTTGATAGGGTATTTGCAGAACAAGAAGAGAAAGAGTAGTATAGAGAGTGAAGATGATTTGGAAGAAGGTGATGAAGAAGATGAGATTGATGGTAGTGGTGAAGGGAAGTTAGTTGTGTTCCAAGGTGGTGAGAATCTGACATTGGAAGAGGTTTTAAACGCAACGGGGCAAGTTATGGAGAAGACTAACTATGGTACAGTATATAAGGCAAAGCTTAGTGATGGAGGGAATATTGCATTGAGGCTATTGAGAGAAGGTACTTGCAAGGATAGAAGCTCTTGTCTGCCTGTTATAAAGCAATTAGGACGCATTCGACATGAGAATTTGGTTCCTTTGAGAGCTTTCTATCAGGGAAAGAGAGGAGAAAAGCTACTCATCTATGACTTCATTCCCAACATAAGCTTACATGACTTGTTGCACGGTACATACATTTATCTTCTTCCCATTGATCAACTTGTGTTTAGTATTGGTGTGTTGTAACTAGTTGTTTGAATGATTGTACAGAAAGTAAACCAGGAAAGCCAGCTCTGAACTGGGCCAGGAGACACAAGATTGCACTAGGAATAGCAAGAGGGCTTGCTTATCTTCATACTGGACAAGAAGTTCCTATCATCCACGGCAATATCAGATCAAAGAACGTGCTAGTGGACGACTTTTTCTTTGCTAGGCTCACTGAGTTTGGTCTTGATAAGATAATGGTGCAAGCAGTAGCAGATGAGATAGTCTCTCAGGCGAAATCTGACGGCTACAAAGCACCTGAGCTCCACAAGATGAAGAAATGCAACCCGAGAAGCGATGTTTACGCCTTTGGGATCCTTCTCTTAGAGATACTGATGGGTAAGAAACCTGGAAAGAGTGGAAGAAACAGTGGTGAGTATGTGGATCTGCCTTCATTGGTCAAAGCTGCAGTGTTGGAGGAGACAACAATGGAGGTTTTCGACTTGGAGGCAATGAAAGGAATCAGGAGTCCAATGGAGGAAGGTTTGGTTCATGCGTTGAAGCTAGCAATGGGATGTTGTGCTCCTGTTACAACAGTTAGACCGACCATGGAAGAGGTTGTGAAGCAGTTGGAAGAGAACAGGCCGAGGAATAGATCAGCATTGTACAGCCCGACAGAAACGAGAAGCGACGCCGAGACACCATGCTGAGTTCAGTTTATGTCTTTTTTCACTTTTGTTGGCTATATGCATTTGTTTCATAGGAAAGGAACCATTCTGATTTCATTTTGGTTTTAGTTATCTTTGTTAATGACAGTGGTGTAACAAAACCATTCTAAAAGAAGCATTACATTGATAAAGCATACTAATCATGCATTTAAGGCCACCAAATCTGAAGGTAAGCAATGTTACAAAAGAAGATGGTTTAGCTCCTAAGCTATGCATCCCATACGCTCCAAATGGTCACTGAATGGCCATTGAGCGCTTTGTATGGTTAACTTTTAGTTTGTAGGTCCGCTATCATCATATTCTTTATCATATGCTCAAAAGATATTTGTTTATGAAATTCTTTTTTAACATATAAGTATTCTAGCTTAATGTGTTTAACATCATTTCAATACTTGTCATCTGTTCAAAAAAAGATAACTGGGAAATTATCACTATAAACTCTCACCGACTTCGCTTTAGTATCAAAGACCCAAAGCTTTGAGATAAATTTTCCCACTCACAATTCATGAAATATAGCCTTAGGCATGCCACAATTTAATCTTAATAGTGGAAGTAGCAATGACGACTGATTTCCACTTTCCATTATATTGTTCCTTAATTTAATAAGAACAAATAGCTAAATGTTGATTTATACCATCAATGCATTCGGTATAGTATGAATCTGAATATCCAATGACCTCTCACTAATCGAATCTTTTATATGTAAGCATGCCATTTTTGGTGTCTTAAAAGTACCAGGGAACCTTCTTTACATCTTTGGAGTGGTTCATTCCATAATTACTTTATATCAACCCAACTTTCCTACATCAAAACTGATATAGGGCCAAATACATCTTTGTATTTGTCTTTTTTTTTTGTAAATTATCTTGTGTTAATCTGCAATTTAGTTTTGTACTTTTCTCTCTTTTGTTTGGGCACTTTAACATATATATATGTATATATATATATATATATATAGATTGTTAATGGTCAAGTATATAAACGTTAATTTTCTTCAGTTTTTTTAAATATATATATATATATATATATATATATATATATATATATATATATATATATATAATGTTAAAAAAAATAGGAGAATAATACACTAAATTCATACTTTATTTTTAAAGAACCATGAATGTCATGCATGGAACTTTTTTTATAATGAATAATCATCCTTATAAATGTTACTTTCCTTAAGTTTCTTTTTTTTTAGTTTTGAGTTTTTGTCAATGGTTAAGAAGTTCTACAAACTTATCTTTCTAAAAAGTCTGCTTCTTCTCAAGTGTCATCCTCTGTATAGATATGGTTTCAACTGATGTTTTGGGCTTTTACAACCATGGTGTCGGTCGGATCTCTTTATTTTCTCTTGTTTTTTTTGTTTATATAGTCTTCTATGCTTTAGCCTTATTTTTTCATATTTCAGATCCATATCTAAAGCCTGGTGATAGATTTGTCTCTGTCGCTGGTTTTAGGGGGCTTCCTATTAATTGATTCGATTCTCCCAGCCTATGGGTTGTCTTTGTGCTTCTTGCCTTTGGCTCTGACTCTTCAGCTGAAATCTCTTGATTCAAATCTTCGGTTCTTCTTTCTATGTGTTGTGGGTGGACGCTAGGTGAAAAAACTTATCTTCCTCGTCTCCCAAGGTTGTATCCATATGGATTGCTCATGGCTCCTCTCATTTGTTGGAGCAATAAAATGAGCTTAGGGTCTCAACTATAATAAAGTTCAGCTTTGGTGCATTTACCTTGCTCCCCTTCCTCTTCTTGATACCCTGACCTGCTCCTATGATGTTTTTTTTGTTCATGATCTATTATTTGTTTTCTGTTTGAACTAAGCTAGCTTGGTTGCTTTACTTTATTTCTAGAAACTGATTTCAATTTGCTAGATTTTGGCTCCAAAGACGGTTTATTGTCCGTTAGCTTTTGTCTCTGAGATTTTTTTGTGCAAACTCATCGACTTTAAATGGTCAAGTTGTGTATTATCTTGCATTCTGCCATCGAATTCCTCATATGTATGTTTTTTTTTGTTTTTGTTTTAATGAAACTAAGTAAAAAGAAAAAGAGTTGTTATCAGTGTTAAAAATGTAGATTTTCTCTTTTGTGTAGCTAAACAAAGTTGTTGCCGCATCCAAAAACCATTAGCAATTGTTGACATGACCAATGATCACAAAAAATGATCTGCCATTCGGATATCCTTAAAAATAGTAAATTTATATGAGACTTGGGGAATATAATATATTACTTATTTCAAATTTTTGTTTCTCTTGGCATTAAAAACTAACTCTTCTTGAGCCATAATAATATTTGCGCTACTAAATATTGTACTTATGCTTCTAGCGTAATCTTTTATTTTGATACTGGAGAAATATTTCTTGTCTCTAATTATCGTGTGCGTTGACGCACTATCTGCCAAACATATATCTCCATCAAGAGCCTGAAAATATTGCATTTTCTAACTTTAAAATATTTAATCTAAAACATTATAGTTAGGAGTCTTTTTTTAACACTAAATTTATCATTGTGGAAGTAAGGTGAAAACCCCAGCAAGGACGAAGCCTCAAATGTACACATATGAAGCAATGAAAAACGACAAGAACCTCCAACAAATGTGTGACAGCTCTCTCATGTGGAACCCAGCTGGCGCTGCAGCGCATCGACCTTAACTCTTCCCTTGTGATACGACCTGTCCGAAATCATCCTAGGCCTCGACTCACATATAGGTTATTGATGCGCTTGGCGTTACTCAAACCCAAGAGCTCACCCTTTAACAACTCTCCCACAGAGAAGCTCTCACCAATTGAAATACAGATCAATTGGTGACAACTTCTTTGTGGGAGAGTTGTTAAAGGGTGAGATATTGGGTTCGAGTAACGCCAAGCGCATCAATAACCTATCTGTGAGCCGAGGCCTAGGAGTGATTTCGGGCAGGTTGTAGCACAAGGGAGGGGTTATGGTCGATACGCTGCAGCGCCAGCTGGGTCCCACAGAGGAGGTATGTCACATAAAAGTCGACTTTTATTGTAACAGTCCTCCCTGTGGGATCAATTGGTGACAACTTCTCTGTGGAAGAGTTGTTAAAAGGTGAGGTCTTGGGTTCGAACCTCACCAATAACCTACCGGTGGATGTGGATATTCCCACAATGAGGGGTTAGAGTCGATGCGCTGCAGCGCCAGCTGAGTCCCACAGAGAGGGTTGTTAAAAAAATGAGGGGAGGAAACAAAACCACCAGTAGCCGGCATTACAGTTTGCGCTCCTAGCATAGGCCGCATTACAGTTAGCGGTCATAGCACAATGAGGGTTAACACAAGGAGCGAATTGTGGGAGATGCGGAGCCGATTTCTGAGCTAGCAGATGCTGAAGCCAGGAAGGTTCACCTGTTGCAACATAAGAATGGAACTGATGATCTAAGGTAACACTATTAACTATCAACTGAGATACCTTGTTCCCCTCATTCTCCACATAATCTAGCCTCCA
The DNA here is from genome assembly GCA_905132885.1 of Moricandia moricandioides. Lineage (NCBI taxonomy): Eukaryota > Viridiplantae > Streptophyta > Magnoliopsida > Brassicales > Brassicaceae > Moricandia > Moricandia moricandioides. The sequence goes on from CAJHQQ010000468.1 coordinate 158,119, forward strand.
ATCGGGAAAGTATTAAGACTTTGGAAGGTCTCTGAAACCATTAGATTAATATGAGAAAATGATGATCTTCGGCAGAGAGCATATCTAAGGACCCTAAACAAGGTTTCAAACATAACCTTATCAATCCTTAAACTAGCCATAGCTTCCACGGCCCATTGAAGAAAAATGAGGTCAACAAACAATACATAATCAGAACTATTAAAGGATCTCCTTCTATGGAAGATCACTGAGCCTGCAGCATCTCTGACGATCCAAGCACCTCTGCTATGACTCATATTTGAAACCCAAGAAGAAGAAATATTACACTTAACCCAACTTCCAGGAGGTTTCGACCACACATGTTAGCTCAGATTCTAGGCTACAGAGTAAGAGATCATCTCTTGATTCGAGGTCTGTAAATGTCTCCATAGTTAAGCTTCCACCTTAGCCTTATCCAGAATCACAATTGGGTCTAATCTTGTATGTTCAAAGCAAAAGCTATTTCTAGCCTTCTATACATGCCATAAGATCCAAGAAAATATATGACATGTCTCAGGCGCCCCATTTTTATTTTTACTGCAGGATATCAGATGTTGCAGGTTGAGAAAAACAAAGCGAGACCAATAACTTGAAGGTGGCATAGGAACATAAGACAAGCCCAAACATCATCCGCAAATTGACACTAGAAGAGAACATGAAACGAATCAAAAAGAAAGTTGATAAAAATGCTACTAGTATGTATACTTAGGGGTGGGCATGAATCGAATAGTGCCATATTTTTAGGTATTTATGATTTGCTTTGTATCTTACGTATATCTGATTTTTGGATTTGTTTTGTTTCGAAAAAATATGGATATTCGGTATTCCAGATTTTTTTGGATATTTGCAAATATTTATGGATATCTCATACACTTCATTTAATACAAGTAAATCTAAAAAAATATACATGTTTGTTTTCAATTTTTTTTTTTTTACATAATATTAACTGAAACTGAAAATCAGTGGAACTATATGTTCCATACTATTTTATATTGAAATAATTTTTTTTTGATAAAAAAACAGAATTTTAGAAAAAATTTAGTTTTTATAAAAAATTGTATTCCTTTCTTAATTTAATACTTTATATGTATTTTATAAATAACAAAATTATATATTTACAATAAATAATTATATAAAAATATACATTTAAACATTATATTTAAAAGTTGGAGCGGATCCGATATCCGCTTCGAAATTTTTATATTTGTGATTTTCTTTGTTTTTAACGTATATTGATTTTTAATATTTACTTTTCTTCGAAGAATTACGGATATCCAAATTTTTCGGGTCGAATCGAAACGAATAACGAATCGAATCAAATTTAACGGATAAAATGCACAGCCCTATGTATTCTAGTAGAATTTTATAAATGAAACCCAATTTGTGTGACTTCTTCAGGAAAAAAAATATTGAGTAAGATTGTTTTTGTTCCCAAAATAGTCCAAAGGATTAAAGTAACCAAATCAAGTTTCATTAAAGTGATAGTAAATGATAATTGTACCTCTTTACGACAAATAAAAAAAAATAATTAAAAAAAAATTGATTTGAAACTTTTTCAAAACTAATTTTTTTTGATTTTTTCGAAATATTTTTTATAACGGATTTTTCTCAACAGGTTTAAAAAAACTTCCTGAATATGTATCATATCTTCAATATCTAAATTATATGTATTTTAGGAAAACATTACTTAATACATACTGAAAAAAGATGATGCTACTTCACCTTTAAAAGTTTCAGCTCGGAGTGAGTAATGTCATAATAATCCACCAGTTACCTAGAAATTGTCTCTTACTATTTACTTTGTGGATGAGATTTTGAATAGGTACCTTGATTAACAAGATAAAAAAAAAGGGAAATTATGTGAGATAACCAACAAAAAATCCATAATTTACTATCTAACTAAAATCACACCATTTTTCGTCTTTTTTCTTCTCTCTTTATTTTCTCTCTACAAAATCAATTTCCCATTTTTTATGGTTATCTCACAAATAAACCCATTAAAAAAACTATTTTTTAACAAGAGAAAAAAGAACTCTTTAAACTAAAATGAAAAGAGAGATTATCCATAATATAAAAAAACAAGTTAATGAGCCTGGGCTTAAAAGATATGGGCCGGATCATGAGAAACGACGTAGTTTGAATCATCGTTTTCCTGTGAGCGTCCCCCTAAATCAGTGAAATGAGAAATTTTGAAATTGAGCGGAAGTTCCGGTAAAGGTTCGCTGTTGCGCTTAATCCTCGGAAAATCTTCATCTTCTTCGTCCTCTCTCTCTCTCCCGCAAGTGTGTAATCAACGCTCTCTCTCTTCGTCTTCCCGTTTTCTTCGATCCTCATTTTGTATTCTCATTCTCTCTCTCTTTCTCAGATTCGTTTCTCCGCCTTCCTCTGTGTTTGAATGTTCAATGTGAAAGGTAATTTATTTACCCTCCCATGATCGTGTTTTTGATTAATCGTTGCGGTAGAGATTTATGATTATTCGGAATCCCATTTTAATAACTTATGATTATAACTGATACTGTTCTTAGGGATGCGATTTACATTCATTTGTAGGATCTTTACAGCTCCTACAAATGAATCTTTGAGCTGTCTTTGTTTTAGCTTTTGGGCTGTCCATGATTGATGCATGTTCTCTTTTACATTTTCAATTATTTTGTCTCTGCTTTCTATTCTTATGATATTGATTCTTTCCTTTTATGTTTCAGGTGAACACACATGGCAGCTCAGAGATTCAACTGAGAGACGATCAAACTATGTCTGATACATGGACTCTGCCTAACGTGAATAAAAACGTTTCACTTCAGACCGGTGAAGAGTTCTCCATGGAGTTTCTCAAGGATCTTAATACTCCTACTCATAACGATGGGTTCGGAGACCTTTACTATCAGAAACAACCCGACAGTGGTGTTCGGTTTCATGACCTGAGGAGGATAGAATCTGAGTGTCCTTCTGATGCATATGATTTTGGACGTGACCCGAGGGCTATGCCTCAGTTTAATAACGCATGTTACAATCTTGGTGGTGAGAAAGAAGTTATAACAAGAAAAGCTTTTGGTGAAATAAACGCAAACCAAGGAGGGAGGTCTGCGCCTTCTGTGTTCTTACCAGAGCGTGTTCTGTCCAACAACTACACTGGAGGAGGAGGAGGAGGAGGAGGTTTTGATAGAGTTGGAAAAGTTAAGTTTCTTTGCAGCTTTGGTGGGAAGATTATGCCAAGATCCAGCGATGAGAAGCTAAAGTATGTAGGAGGAGAGACGCATATTGTTTCCATCCGAAAGAACCTTTCCTGGGAAGAGCTCAAGAAGAAGACCTCAGCTATATGCCAACAGTTGCATTCTATCAAGTATCAGCTTCCTGGTGATGAGCTTGACTCTCTAATATCAGTATCTACGGACGAAGATCTTCAGAATATGATGGAAGAGTACAATGGACTAGAAAGGCCTGAGGGTTCACAAAGGCCAAGACTGTTCTTGATTCCTATTGGACAGCCTGAAAACAAGGTTCAGCAGACTAAAATCACCGGTGATACAAGTTTCTGTGAAAGACCACCGGGCCAGATGCTCCGGCTTGATACTAGTGCAATGCATCCTAATCAACTTTTCAGTGGAGTTCAGTATAACATGTCTGCTTATCCATCACCTCCTATTTCTCCTTCACCATTCAAGCATAAGGATTACTCTCAGTACCATGGCGACAACTCAAGCTCCGAGAGCAATAACTCCTTCACTCTACCCCAACCAGAGCCTTCAGTAAACTTTCAGACTTACAAGCATGAGGCAGAGAACTCTTACGGGATTCAGTTCCAGAGTGGTTTCAACAAAAACCATGAAACTCCCATTATCAGTCATGGTAATAATGGAAGAGGGTTCTACTGCGAGAAACCGTGCATACCTGAAGAACCTAAGGTCTCATTTTCTGGTTCTACGAATTCAAATGATTCCTTCTTGGGGATGTCACACTCGTACTCAGACTCTACGCTGGATATTAATGGACATTCTAGTTACTTTTCACAAGAGAGACAGAGCCCATCTTCACCGTTGAACTTTACAAAGAAACAAACACATGACAGGCCAGTGCAGGAGCATAGGAACAACGATCTATCTAGCCGTCGTACACAAAGTAATATACTCGATTTGAAGTCCACTGACAGAGGAGGAGCAGGACACACCGGTGAAGACATGACAATACATAGAGACATTTCTGCTGTAGGCAATCATTATGATGAGATTTTTCTAAATCAAGAAAGGAACAGTGGGAAAGGGTTTGGAACAAGAGTAGTCCCTACCGACATAGAATGCAAGAACTTGCCTACCTATGGAAACCAAACCTCAGTGGTTAATGTTGACCCATGGAAGCAAATAAAGCAAGATAGTAATTGTTTGATGGCTGGAATCTCATCTGGGAATCTAATTTCCTTGGACGAAGGCATTGCAGCTGACACCACAAATGAGGAAAGAAGATTCATGCAGAAATCTTCTGATCATATTCAAGAACCTCTAAATCAAGCTGCCAGGGAAAGGAATCTGGAAGTTTCTGGGGTGTTGTTAAATAAGAGAGCGGACTCTAGTGAGAATTTCTTGTTCAGCATCTCTTCAGAATCAGCAAAGGAGACAGGGCGATTAGAACTTGATCCAACACAAAAGAATGTGAGTATTGCAAAAATCCATTTATATTTCTATCAGATTCTAACAATATTAACTCACAATGACGTGCAGAGAGCACAATGGGAAGGTGGTTTAAGCCATGTGAGAATCCCAAGTATGGATTTGAATCAGCCAGCGCCAGAGATAACCAATGAAACTTACAATTTAAAGATCCCATCTGTCCAAAGGCAAGATTTACTCGAAACCACTCCACACACAAAGTTGAGCAATGATACTGTCTTCCTCTCTGAGGTAGTGATTTCACTTTTTTTGTAAACTTATAATTTATGCTTTAAGAGATGGTCTTGGTCTCATTATTGTCTCTTGTTGACAGTACGCTGAAGCAAATGTTAACGAGATAGACAACAATTCTAACGACACTTTCATAGTTGAAATGGAAGCCAGTGTGTATGGCTTGCAGGTACTCATCCTTAATCACATTATGACTTTGTGATTTACGCTAAGCTGAGGCATTCTGTCTCCTTAAATATTTATTTGACAACTTCTTCTGTTGTCTACTGCACAACTTTAAGAATTGATTTGTCTTTTACATATTTTAAACCTTCAGATGATAAAGAATGCTGATCTTGAAGACCTAACAGAACTTGGATCGGGAACATATGGAACCGTCTACCATGGCAAATGGCGAGGAACTGATGTTGCAATAAAGAGAATAAGGAAAAGCTGCTTTGCAGGAAGATCATCTGAACGAGAACGCTTGGTTAGTCCTCAAGTATTTTGTGTCTTTCTTTTATCCTTTTTTACTGCTCTCTTAAGTTCCATTGTGGAGTCTGGTCATACACACATCATGGATTCTAGCTCTGAAACAAAATTGAGGATTAAGGTAAGTATCTTCCCCTTCTTGAATATGACACTTAAAAATTGGTTTGCTTTCTTATCAGACCAAAGATTTCTGGAGGGAAGCACAGATACTCTCAAATCTTCATCACCCAAATGTTGTTGCATTCTATGGTATAGTCCCTGATGGAACTGGAGGAACATTAGCGACCGTTACTGAGTTCATGGTGAATGGGTCACTCAGACATGCTCTTGTCAAGAGAGACAGACTGCTTGACGCTCGAAAAAAGATAATAATAGCAATGGATGCTGCTTTTGGAATGGAGTATTTGCACTTGAAGAACATTGTCCACTTTGATCTCAAATGTGAGAACTTACTCGTCAATCTAAGGGATCCACAACGGCCTATATGCAAGGTAAACATATTGACGACAAACAATCTCATCCCCATAGAATCTTAAGTATGAAAAAACTTCAGGTGGGAGATCTTGGCTTATCTAGAATCAAACGTAACACTTTAGTATCTGGGGGAGTGAGAGGAACACTTCCATGGATGGCACCAGAACTCTTGAACGGAAGCAGCACCCAGGTTTCAGAGAAAGTAAGAGAAAAAAAGAACTAGTCTAACAATATTCCATCAGAACACACAACTTATGTATCTCTGGTGTGAACAGGTCGATGTATTTTCATATGGGATCTGCCTATGGGAGATTCTAACAGGAGAGGAACCTTATGCAGATATGCATTGTGGAGCAATCATTGGTAAGTTTTTTTTTTCACTTGCCTTAGAACAGTAGCCACTCTTTGCTCATATGTTTCCCTCTGTGTAACACTAAAAGGCGGGATTGTGAAGAACATACTTCGACCACCAATACCGAAAACATGTTCTCCAGAATGGAAAAAGCTGATGGAACAATGCTGGGACATAGACCCGGATGTTCGTCCTCCATTCACAGAGATAACAAGCAGACTTCGAACCATGTCAATGGAACTCGTCATTAAAAGCAAGAAAAGAGAAAACAAACCCTGAAGACGTTTTACAGAGTTGAGTTCACATTCAGGTTACATACTATGCATATTTAATCTCATTATGTACAAAAAAACATAAATGTACATCACGAAATCATGTAAATGTCTATTTATTCCAACATAAGGGATGAGGAAGTAAAAGAAGAACAATCTCTGTTCTGTTTTTTTTGTCTAGACATCTTTGTATAAGAGTTGGTACTTTGGTATTCTCTCAGGAGGAAGAGGAGAGTGAACAATCATCTTCCCTTTCATAGCTCCTCTGAATATTACCTTCATATACAAGACAAAACAGAGTGTTTCAATTCAAAAAATGGAAGCTTTCTTTTACAGAGTGGTGAAATTGAATTGTTTTTTTTTTACCTCAACAACATCAATAAAGTCTTGTTTTTCATGGAATTTACCAACCCATTTGGTATGATCTGCAGTTCTGTAAGAAAATAATCAAAATTAGAATTAACTTAAAAAATAAAAAGCTTTTGTAGTTCTTTTTTTGTGAAAGAAGAATCTAAACCCAGAATCCAGTTTCATGTGATGTGCGTTGAAGAAGAAGATCGTGGAAGGGAACAAAGTGATGTCGAAGTAGTTGACGTAAACTTGAACTTGTTCCGAGTCAGCGTCCACCAAAGCTACCGTAGCGAATTTCGAGACATCTCTCGCAGATTTCTCGAGCTGAAAAATTAGGGTTTTGGGTGAAGAGAGACGAAGAAGATATGAGTGGAGAGAGAGAAAAGCAAAACATACAATGTCATCAAGAAGAAGACAATTTTTGTCGGAGATACGGCCGAATCGGAGCACAAGCACTTTATCGATTGTGTTGTTGATGATCCGATCGATCTCTTCCTTCTTTGTTAGCGTTGGGAGCACAACAGAATCCATCAGCTCTCTCTAACTGTATGATTCTGAAATTGTCTCTTCATTATCAGCACAAATATGTATTAACCCCAAATGGAAGGGAAACGACTCGAACTTCTTCCTTTTTATTTTTTACTAGGTGACCGGCCCGCACCCTGTGCGGGCATAAACAGATTCAAATTATGGATTAAGTAGTGATCAGTTTTAGCAGTAACGGATTTTATATCATAAGACCACCGTCTTTTGGAGAAAGCATCAAGCACAAGAAAATGTTGGTAGTCGAATTTTACACGGATGAGATATAACAAAGAAACGTTTAGTATGAAGAGGTAGTCGTTCCGGTATGCATAATTGCAACGTCCGAAAATAATTTGTGTGTTTAAGAAGATAGTTTATGAACGTCCCTAAATATTGTCGAAAAGTATATGTATACATATTAAAAGAAAATATAATAAAATTGAAAGTATTGGTGATAAATTATATCAGGTATGAAGTACTTGATCAAGTATGAAGTACTTCTCTCGATAATGAGAACAACTTCCATTAGAAACCTGCAAAAAAATCTATTTTATTTTGTAAGGAAGTGGACGTGTTACATAATTTGAAATATTTATTCTTTTCTATTCTTTATTGAACAGAAAAAATATTAAAGTGACATACCATGATCGGAATAGTCGGAAAAATGATTGGCAATGAAATAAAGTATCGATCTTCATACTCATCACTAACCATCTGCCAAATTCCAAAAAAATAAATACTTGGAACAATTTTTATATTTTAAATATATTGTTAGAAGTAAAGTAGATAACAATTACGTACCCTGTCTACGAAATATTCTGGAAAACTTGTTTGTAGACAACATTCAATGTTTTTGTCTCCGGCTTCCTTTCTTTACCAGTTATTAGAATTTTTAATCCAGATCTCGACTTAACTCTTGAAAGTGCAACGTATAGCTGACCATGAGAGAAAACTGGCCTAGGCAGAAACAAACCAACACTTTCTAGTGTTTGACCTTGACTTTTGTTGATAGTCATCGCGAAAGCCAATGTAACCGGAAACTGTCTTCGACGCATTCTGAAGGGAAACTTTGTGTCAGGTGGTGTTACAAACATTCTAGGAATCCAAACCTTGTCTCCAGCAATATTGTTTCCGGTTATAATTCTAGCTTCTATCACATGGGGAAGTAGCTGAGTAACAATTAGCCTAGTACCATTGCATAATCCATCTTCAACATCAATGTTACGGAGACACATAATAGGAGCACCAACCTTCAGCTTCAAATTATGTCTAGGCAGTCCAGCCACTTTAACACTGTTCAAAAACTCTGCAGGATATACAACATTTTCTTCTACGTCAACATCGGATGGGATAATACTGTCAGAGCTAAGGTAAACCTTCTCTTCACCTGAAAGCATATGTAAATCATTTTCTTTAGTGACATGTTAAAACTGACCGTCAAACATAAGAGTAAACACAAAAACATGTTACCTGGCAACTGCGAAAGCATGTAATCATTTATTTTATCCACTTCATCATTTGTGGGAGTGAGAATGGCTCGATGTCTATACAAATCCTTATCTCTTGAGGTTTGAAATGCTTGTCCATAAACCTCTTTTGCCATAGTCTCAATAGCATTTTCTCCACTGTTTTTTATCAGCAAATCAGAAGGGATGTCAATCTCAACTTGCCCGTCGTTAGGCAAATTTATTTTTCCATCTCCAACATCCAAAATCCATTGTGAGAAAGATTGAAGCTCTTTTGCTGCATCATCAGTAAGACCAGCGAGCAATCTCATGTTTTTTGTTAGCTTCAAAACTTTGCAGTGCTCCCAAAGATATGACGAATTCAGAGCCGCCAAAACAGTCTCTGCTCTACCACCTCCAGGTATAACCGGTAAAATCTGTCTGAAGTCTCCACCGAAAACAACAACTTTACCTCCAAAAGGTTTGTCTTCAGAAGATCTTATAATATCACGCATAGAACGATCCAACGTCTCGAAACAGTGCCTGCTCATCATAGGCGCCTCATCCCATACAATTAACTTTGCCGCTTTAACCAATTCCGCACGATCCGATCCTGGCTCCATTTTCTTGCAAGTACTGAACTCGTCTGCATCTATCGGAATACCAAATCTGGAATGTGCGGTTCTACCTCCTTCCAACAACAATGCAGCAATTCCACTGGATGCGTTATTTAGAACAATCATACGTCTAGATCGAATAGCCGATGAGAGTGCTCTGTATACGAAGGTTTTTCCTGTGCCTCCATAACCATAAAGAAAGAAGATTCCACCGCTATCATTTAAAACTGCTTCCAGAATCTGGTTGTATACCCCTCTTTGCTCATCTGTTATCATCGCCATAAGTCTTTCATTTTCTTTTAACTGATCTTCCACAACATATTTAAGCTCATCATCTATAAGGCGATTGCCGTTGTAAGAGCCAAAATCTTCTGGCTTTGGCATGAGGGGCCATTTGTTGAGGCTACAACCATTGCTGAGCAAATGATTTTCGATCTCAGTAAGAGCAATGTTTTTGATCTGCTCTATGGTCAAGTTCATATCTGCAAGTTTGATAAATTTGTTAAATAACAGAGCCACTTTTTAAAATAAACTCAGTTTAATAAGGCAAAACGCTCACCAGGTCGTCCAGTTTCTCGCCGTTTCTTATAAAGAATATCGTCGGTAAGATACTCCCAAGTAGCTTCCCACACGACATGAGCCTGAGCTAAAGTTTTGGATACCAACATTATCGCAAAAAGCTTCCTGGCATACGTGGCAGAACTATTATCACTGCAATCTTTGATAGCTTCTATAAATTCCTTGTCATCGTCCATCAATCCCAACGCATAGCAAGCATCTTCGTATGAATCATATAAAACACCATCAACTGTTTTTATATCCTCGTATGATGTCGGCCCTCTTACATAATTTAGCAATACTCTTAAGAAATAAAGCTCATCAAGTGATGGATGAATATGCGCAATCCTCCCTATCGCAAAGCCTCGTTTCCGTGGTACCCATTCTCTTGTACCTGATTTCCAAACAAATTTTGTTGGAAATTCGGCATATGTCAACTCTCTTGCCTCTGGGTATTTTTTGTTTGCTATGAACCACGCCAAAAACATGGATTGATTAACAGTTTTTCTGTTGAGAATATTCTCAATAGGTTCATCTTGATCAAAAAACACCATCTCCTGATCCGGAAGATGAAATCCAAGTTTCTCAACAGAAGTAGTACGAAAATGTGTAAGAAAAGCTAGAATCCGCCAGGACGACTCGCATGCAGTAATATATCTAATTAAGAAATACGAAAACATATATTAGAAAAGATGATCGTATACCTTAAATAAAAATAAATATGATATAAATTTGTTAGATATTAGTAATTTGTAGATACTAAAATAAATATGATATAGATTTGTTAAAATATCTATTGCCCGCACAATTAAAATAAAAATAAATATGATATAGATTTGTTAGATATTAGTAATTTGTAGATACTAAAACGAATATCTTTAAATATAAAAATACCTGCAGTCGTAATATGTTTTGATTTCATCAATGACGCCATCTTCATCTTCTTTATCAATTGCTGCTGAAGCATAATCAGGTCCCTTATGGATGTATTTGAAAAGATACTTAACAGCTCGTGTTTGGACGCACCACTCGACATTCATATGGGCGCGATAACGAAGCATAAGCTCTCTATTGTATGGTACAACATATCCATTGTCTAATCTGATACCATTTTTCTCAACAAACCTACCATCAATACGACGCATGTACGATGGAAATCCATTTGCGTCAATGGATGTATTGATGTTGAGAGGTTTCGGAAACATCTTCGAACATTTGCCGTTAACCATACATACATTATCCTTCTTTGCTGCACCGCAAGGACCATGCATCATACAATCACCAACGATTTCATACAGCTCCGGATCTACAGTCTTATCTGGTATTTCAGCGGAAATAATCTTATCTATATCATCGGCTGTTGGAAACTTAGATCCTTTTTCCATGAAGACGAGAATATGAGCGTGTGGCATTCCTCTTTTCTGAAACTCAATCGTGTACATTACTGACAAAATGAAAAAGCCAGATTAATAAATTTTAACAAAAATAATATTATCTAAAGTAATTCTTACAAACAAAAAAAATGAGAACATGTGCAATTAGACTTACCTGCAGCAACAGGGCCAAACAAGGAGCCGCCCTTTTTTGTCAACCAGCCAATAAGATTATCGAGTTTCATTTTGAAAACTCTACACAATATTTCTGGTCTGTCTTCGGTGGTCAGGTTATATTTTTTGAGATACCTTGTAACTTCAGGCCATTTTGGATTGCACGTAAAAGTGATGAAAATGTCTGGAAATCCATGGTACTTGCACAGAGCCATGGCATCATAGTAGTGCTGCTTCATATACCTTTTTCCTCCGGTGAAAGTTGCTGGAATGAAAATTCGTCTTCCTTGCTCAGTCATCTTAGCTCCACCTCTTGCAGCTGCTTTCTGGATTGAATCGTAACTATCTGACCGGAGCTTTTTTTGATTCAGCCACAAGTAACGCAATCTACTGGATTCTATCATAGTGTAGGCGTCCACAAGGAACTGATGAAACAATCTTCCTGATCTCGTAATTGTAGGTGCTTCCCCCTTCCTCTCCAAAATACGAAATGCAAAGTATTCACGCATAGTTACATTCTTGCGTTTTCTCCCAGTACTGTCTTCAAAACCAATAGGAATATTTAATCGAAAGCCATCCTCTCCGTATGGAAACAATAGTGGATATTGCAGAGGCAAATACGCCGGATGTAATTCACTTATCCTTTGCAACTTTCCACTTGTACTCTCAAGAACAATATCTCGCGTATCCATATTTAAAACAAAATCTCCAGGTATCAAAGCAGCAACTTCATTTGCAGTCGGCAGATTATGAGTCCGTCCATCAGATTGTCGACTTTCAATCAACCTCATCCTATAACCTGTTGATCCTTCCACGTCAAACCTGTCTCTTGCAGACCTAAAAGCCTTAACATGAGGATTACACTGATCTAACATATTCTTCAGAAGAAGAACGAGTGGTTCTCTTAGTTTCTTAGCACTAACTCTGTCAGACCTGCAAAGTATATTATTTTTAAAATATAAGTTAACTACATGGTCGACCATAATGCAAAAATCATAAAATATAATCATAGTAAGTTGTAAAACTGAAGAAAATTACCCGGTACAAGCATCAAGTCTATTTTTGATCTCATTTAAAGTATCAATGATATACAGCTGAGAAAATTTTGGAGCTTCTCCAGGCTCGGGGACTATATCACCAATACGATGATAGTTCTCACCAGACATTCGAAAGACAAATGGTCCACGACCATTGTTAATAGAATGATCTATCTTCCCCCCAAGAGATGTGAAAGAGAACATCATATTGTAAGCTCGTATGAACTCTCGATAATGTTTGCTTAACTCGTCTCCTTTGCATAACAAAGTCATTAACTCCATTGGAGGATTCGCGAGACGAGGAAGCACAACTTTACCATGTTTACAACACATTGTGAAGACATGATTCTTTGCATTACGTCGTTTTCCAATTCTTTCACCATACCACATATATGCTTGACAGAACTTACAATTCCAAATTGGATCTCCGTCGTCGTAATAACCTGTGTAATTTTATTTATTCATCAAAATAAAAAAACAAACTAATCTGTAGTTATTTATTTTACTTAAACAATGTCATTTTTTCAAGTCATCACCGTTTTTTTGTATCCCGACGATAATAGTCGAAATAACTGTATGATTAGTCTCTTGTGGGATACTTTGTGGTAATGGGTTTATCAAAGACTCCCCAGCTGAATATCTACTGTAAGTCTGATTCTCGTCATCTGAATTTTCATTTTCAGACTCACTCTCCACAGCATATCGATTATTGTAAGCTGCATCAAAACGTGTATGATAGAGTCAAAACATATCATCCAGTCATATAATTTAGTGTCTATGTATAGATGGAAGGCAACATTTTACCTTCAGGATGATCCTGGACGATGAACCTTGGTGGAGGAATGAATTCATTTGTTTTAGTTTGTTGGAATGGACACTTATTAGCTGAAAAAGATTAATTTAAACATATAAACAAATGTCTGTACCAAAGAAATTCATAAAATAGATATAATATTAGTATTTACCTTTCGATAGTCATCATAAAATTACTATAAAACAGGGAAATAAAATACCTTCCGGAGTTGCATTTGCTACAAACATTGGTGGAAGACCAGAAGTTGATTGACCTCTGATGTCGAGACCTTGTGTTTTTGTTGAGATTTTTTTAAGTTTACTCGTACTTTTGAAACAATACCATAGAATATCTATACCGATTCATTGTTTAAAACTCGTTGTTACCTTTTATTTGTCTTCGCTTTGAATTCACCGATGGTGGTGATCCAAGTGTCTTACGTTTCCTCGACGAAATGCTAGATTCTTGATTACCAATTGTAACAAAAAACACAATCATTTGATTATTATTCTACGATACTTGTGCTTAAAGAGTCCTTAATATGCAGTTATTAATTACCTGTTGCTAATCTCGATGGGTGCATGTTGGTTACGGAACCACTGCCATTTGCAAGAGTAGGTGAACTTTGAGTTGAAGTACAAGAACCTGGAGACGTAAGTAGAATGAAAAGAAAAATAAATAACATAATTTCGGAAAAGGTTCTATAAATTCATCTGTAAAATGCGTTGTAACTATCAATGGAAAAGAAACGTTTACTCAAAGATGGTACAACTGATGGCTTTGTTGGCTTGAAAATCCTTGTAACTGTGAAATGTAATGAAAATGAATTTGGCAGATCCGTGATTTTCTCAACAGATTAATAAAAATCAACGTGGAGAAAATCAAAGCGTTAGGAGACTAACCTCTATTTGAAGTAGTAAGGCATATTGTTCTTTTGTTATTCAGTATTTCCTTTCTCGCAGATCTCGCTTTATGTGGTATAAACTCTGATGGTCGTGGAATAACGGGTCGAAGTTCTTGATTCGTAACATTCTGAAAGGGCGCCCTAAAAGGGTTGATACTTGGTGCTGGCGAAACGTTTGTGATAGATGACTTTTGTGTTATATTCCCGGTAGGAGTATTCTCTTTGTCATTGGTACCTATGTTCACACAAGGAGCGGACAAATACAAAAATTAACCAACTATCACTTCAAAATGATATGGAAAGAGAGTTGAAAGAAAATTCTCGTAGACAATTGTAAGCATTTATTAACTTTTTCTGTTTTCATCAAAATGATTAGGTATCATTCATTGTATTCAGTAGAACATACCCATTTTCTTTTTCTTCTCTTGTTTATTCCCAGTGTCTGTAGACACTGGATTACTTCTCTTCATGCGTCCAACTCTAAATCGATTGCTTCTGTTTTCAGTAAGAACAAAACACTACTTTCTAGATTTTGTCGGATAGAGTCACAAAAAAGGCTTGAATAAAAGTATATATTTTGAAATGAAATCGATGGAATAGAGTTCAAAAGACGACCTCTTCAATGCCAAACAATAGAGATCGATTCATGACCATTAGGTTATATAATCAAGAAAATATACGTTCAATCATTTGTTGCCAAAAAAATTCCCTTATTAAATTCTGACCATATCTATTCATTCAACATGTGAATATGGTATTTATTGGAAAACAGTTGACATTGATATTATAATTATATTATCTTCTTTTACATTGCACCTCTATTTATTATGTTTTTGTTTGTAAGTTTAACATCATACATATACCTTATTTTACCACCTTAGATATATAATTATATACTATATATTCGTGCTAGGTTATAAATTTGTGTGTTTCTTTTTGAAAATTTAACATATATAGAACAACCTTACTTTATCAAGTCCATTTTCCTATGATGTCGAAAGAAGCTGTTATTTGGTTGTTATACATAACCAAGCAAATACCATCTTATTATTCATTCTGATAAGTATAAAAACCAAAAGAGAGACAATGGAAAACATAATCAAATATCCAAAAAAAACAAATACAAATGATTGCTTAAACGCTTCCACTTTTACGTGCATAATGGACTTCAACTTTCTTCCAGCGGTTTTGATTACCATCGCCACTTATAATACTCAGTCCTCTTCGGAATCATAATCATGAAATATCAGATTATGTGGCTGCATTAATAAGTTAATATTTGGTTAGAATATACACTGCGCATAAATAGTTTTGAGTTATATGTAAAAACAAATATATTACATGTGGATAAAAGTGTTGGATTATGTCTGCATCGTCAACAACATAATCAACAACATATGCTGAATTTTGTTCGTTTTGACCATAAGATCCGATAGTAATCATGAATAGAACTTCCCTCCCAAGTAAATCAGTTAGAGATTGAGGTAGAAAATGTGGATTTTCCTGTAAAAAATATTTAAAATTTACGATCTACGATATAGAAATAATATTGTCTTAAATCAGTCAAATAAAAAGTTAGGAAATACCTCAGCAGGATCTTGGACTAAATCAAACGCAGGTCTCCTAATTAGCTTCTCCGCAATATTGTTGAAAAGCAAAAACTTGGCTTCAACTTTTGATGCATCACTAACACGTACAACCAAGTAGTAACTAAAAAAACCACATAATTTAATTAGTATATTAACTGATAATAATATGAAATTAGAAAAGTAGCAAGATTAATGTATATAAACGGCCATACCGGTGGATACCATGTTGAAAATCCTTTTCACATGTTTTGCAATTGTATAGAAGGTTTTGTTGAAGATTTTGCACGTTTTCCTCAAAACCATCTCCTTTTCTGACCATTTTTCTTGTGCAAATAATGCAGGCCGTGTAGAACCATGGTTTTTCCAAATCAATGGCTTCAATTTTAGCAAGAACCATACACTTTCCGGCCTATTTCAAACCATTTAAATGCCAATATATTTTTTAGTAATACCTTATTTTCTAAAATAAAATTATTTAACATGCAGAAAAGTATGGGTACAAACAAAAGAGGTTATAATAGTATTTACCGATTTCGCTTCAATAATTTGAGATATTGTTTTCTTGATGCTTGCCATTGCTTCAGGAATACTGTGTTATGACAAATAACTATATCAACCTTCATAATCAATTTGTATAACCATAATGATAGAGAAGATAGAGAGTGGTAATTTTAACCTCTTTGTGCTCGATATGATCTATAAAATTTCGATTATATAATAGGTTTATTTATAGAAGCATATGAGATCTAGGTTATGTAAATATATAGTTTGATCAAAAAGATATTCGTATCTGTATTACTAAGGACATGAGCAATAAATTCTAATAAATGCTTATTAACTTTCTATAGAATTTATTTCTATATAAATATGTCTTGATAACCTTGTTCAAATGCTTTAATAAATTTCCTAATGTAAGAAATATCGGATCCATTGTTACCATATAATATTATGGTTGATTGTTTGGCATGATTGGTCAGAATATCACATCCATTGTTACCATTAAATGATGAATATTCGTATCCGTATTACTAAGTACTTGAGTAATGTTCACGTAAATGCTCATTAACTTTTATTAGAATTTATTTGTAACTAAATATGTCTTGATAAACTTCTTCATATGCTTTAATTAATTTCCTAATGTAAGAAATATAGGATCCATTGTTACCTTTGAATATTGTGCTAGCTGTTTTAATTTTCAAAATATGTTCATTCTAAGATGATGGAAATCCGATCTTGGTCGTCTTGATATTATACTTTTATGGTTTTTTTGCGCTAATACATATTGACATTAGTGATGTACGCATTGTTATACGCATTGTTATAGGAAAAAGATATTTTCCGTGCTGATGTATTTTTCTATAGTTTTACGGAAGAAATTAAACCGAATTACGTATTGGTCAAGTAATGCAATTTTATCAAGAGGACCGCGTGCGTGGTACCAATAATGTTTAGCATATTAGAAAAACAGATATAAGACAAAACAAAATCTATAATATAAAATTTAGATAAAGCTCAATTGTTCATAATAAATAAAAATAAATGTAATCAATAATTCGTTAAATACGATAAATTAGTAACAGACAAAGTAATAGCAATCTTCAAATCCCTAATTTTTGTGTCCATGTTTTAGCTTTTCGATCCCAAAGAAACTTACTTATAGGACAGCAATATGAAGACTTAAGATATACTCCTTGAGGTTTTTGTTTGTTAGTCTCCATCCAATCCATAAACTCGGATTTATCTTGATGATCATCGCGGATAGTGACTGAATGTTGGTCTATGTGTGTAAATTTCATCATATTGTGATATCCATGCCTCCAATTCATTTTAGACTCTGTATGATATTCAACTTTTTCGTAAACCTGTCACATATACATATTTACACAATACTTGGTTAGGAATTGACCAACAAATTAATTAAAAGAGAAGTGCATTTGCCAAAGAAGTACATAATACCTGGTTAGGAATTGATAGACTATATTCGCCCGGCTGCATGTTAAGCCATGAAGTTTAGAACATCCACAGTTTCGCTAAATATTTTGGGTTTCTTGATTTATAGAGTACTACAGAACACGTCATATACATTAGGGTTATGAGTTTTGAAGGCCGTCTTGATTATATTTGGGCATAAGTTTGTTTTTAGTTCGATTATTCTCTTTTATGGCTGTGATTGTATTAATGGACATAAAAGCCTAATAAGGGGCAACATTCGACTATTATTTTTAATGGGCTGTGATTGTATTTTTAAGAGGTGAACAATTAAACTATCTAAGTCAATACCCAATTATGTCTTTGGCAAAGTCATGATTACGAATCCATAAGTCTATGACTACTCTTCTTTTATTGTGTTATACGAATATAACAATTCCAAGGTTCTAAAAAATGTCTTTTCAATTGCCGCATAAAGACTCGTCTAATAAGAGTAGAACACAATATTTGTCTGACGTATATTTTCGAATCCTTGACAAACACGAATTATTAAAGAACCTTGAATGGAAAGTAAGTTATTATTCAAGTTCAATGCATAATAATTGGATGAGCTTTATGGAAGTGATACTCAAACATGCGTACATCTAAGATTATTATTTCCATACCTCTATAGAAGTGATACTCAAACAATATCTTACAATTAATAAGCGCCATAAATTATTTCATATTATATTTCTTTCAACTAATAAGGTCTATCACAGAATCACATCAACTTTAAACTTGATAACTATAAAATAAATTGGTTTAATAGGTTCTATGACATTGAAGAATGTGATATGAACAAAACTATAAAACTTCTAAAGCCATGATAGAGACTAATCGAGAGTTGTAAAGATATGGTCTATCACCAGATCACATCAAGTATCAACTTCATTATTATAAAATAACTTTTATTAATAGACTCTATAACCTAGAATAATGTGAAACTTGACTAAACTGTCAAACTACTATCCCTAACATTATACGTAAGGTTGTGTTTTTCTGCCAAAGTCATGATTACGAATCCAACGTATCTTACTCATGATCACTAAAAGAAACTAAATCTAACGAATCTCTACCCAAATCTAACGAATCTAACGAATCTAACAAATACCACAACCAAAATCACCTAGATAAGCAAATATAGTTAATATAAGAGAAAACATTAAGTTGTTATAATTAATAGCCGAATAAGTTTTGTTCAAAGAAAACTGGTTTTTAAAACCAGTAAATAAGTTTGTACATACATAATCAAGACTTTAATCATACATCTGTGGCTCATCCAACTTGAACCAATCGATGTAAGGAACACGCACATCATTCGCCTTCGCTTCTGCAAGCTTGAGTTCTGACTCTAGCTTCTCCTTCTCTTCGCTCAATGCAGAAGAGTTGAAGAGTTCGTCAAAAAGTTCAAGTTTGCCTTCTAGGCGAGACACTTCAAGCTCTTCATGATGCTTCTTAATGAGAGCATCATGATGTTGCTTGAACAGAAGAAGCTTTGCTTGGTAATGCGCCTTGGTCTCGATCTTCCCAATGTTGTATCCTTCCTTTGGAGTTGAACCATAATCCTCAACAATTTTGGCCTTCAGTTTGAAGTCGTTTTTCATTGCCATTTTGAAAGAGTTTTTTGTCTGCATGTTAATACGCAATATTGTTATACCACGTCTAAAAGTTCGAACATGCACAATTATAATTTTATGATATCATCAAACTCTTTCAAAATTCTCAGAACAATATGATACATAAACCGAATGAAATTATAGGAACATGGATCGATCTACATAGATAAATATATTAACATACTTTAGAGAACATAATCTTGATTACATAAACATACTTTAGAGAACATGGATCGATCTACATGAATAAATATATTAAAAACTCTATAAAAATAAGAAGAAAGAAAACTTACTTTCAGGTATTTGGAGAGACTACTTGGTTCCAGAAGAGAGATGAAAGATTTTGTTAAAATAGGGTAAATGAAAAGTTTATATAAAAGAGGCAGGAATAAAAGATTCGTGTAGGAAAAGTAATAACATGCACAATAATAACTTTTTCATATCATCAAACTCGGAAAAATTCTCAACCACACTGAACATAAACTGGATGCAAAAAATATCAAATTCGTTTCCCACATTGAACTAATCTATTATTATTACCCTAGCAACAAACATATGCATTACAGAACAAAAGATTATTCCGTATCTAGAAAAACTAAATTATGTTGATTACATAAACATCTATACAGAACATGGATCGATCTACATGCCTGGTAGTGAAAACCAAATAAAAATAAGGAGAAAGAAAACTTACTTTGGAGTTTTCGGAGAGAGTACTTGTTTCAGGAGAGAGATGAAAGCTTTTGTTAGGGTAAATGTTCAGTTTATATAGAAGAGGGTAGAATAAAAAAGAGTCGTGTCTTTTCACATTCCTACAGGTTTGTCATTAAAAACCCACTAACCGCACTATTATTTTCGGAAATATGCGTTATACGAATATTGTGTTCTACTCTAATTGGACGAGTCTTTATGGGGCAATTGAAGAGGTATTTTTTAGAATCTTGGTTTTGTTATATTCGTATAACACAATAAAGGAAGAGTAGTCATATACTTAATCGGTTAATATATTAATATAGTAAGACGTGTTACTATGTCTGAATCTTCCAACCTAGTATGGGTGAATGCAAGTTTTGTTCCAAGAGAATACTATGATTCTCAACTTTTATTTATACAGTCTAAATATTTGTATGTAAGATCACATTTGTGCATGAAAAGATGTCTTACATATTCAAACTGGAACAATGATCTATCATCCAAAGTCTTCCTTTAATAATGAATAACTGGCTAATTTAATATGAGTAAATCTCAAAAAAAAACAAAAAACAAGTTAACCTTGAGTAATTTGAAAAAACACAATTCATGAAAATTGAAGAAAAACAAAGCCATGAGACAACAAAGTACAACACCATTATCCTCAGACAAATTACTCGCCCTTGACTCTCTTTTGAGCAAGTTTTTTGCTGACGGAGTGTTGATCATCCTGGCCACTCTCTCGATCTTCTCCGCTTTTTCTCTTAGAAAGTGGAGTTCCTGAAAAACCACCTGAACCAGTGGAAACATCATCTGAGTACTGCAACATTAGGACCTGCCAGAGAAACAGTTCACCACTTATAAATTTTTTTTTTCAGATGTAAGATTATAATTTAAGCAGTGATAACCAGTGTAATACCGGTTTAGGAGGCAAAGCAGCAAATTCCTCAATCATTTCACGGTCATCACTGGCCATTCGAACAACATACTGAGAGCTCTTTCCTTTGATGTTATCAGCATCAACTGATATCTCAAAAAGGATTCTCTTGCCTAAAAGATCGGTAACTGCTTCTGGTAACACGTCTTCATCTTCAGTCTACAAATACATAGAGCTCGGTTGAACATTTGTTATTTTTAGGGGTAATTGAAACGACGCAATATTAAACAAATAGTTACTTCATTATAAAGTTCAGCCGCAGAACGACGCACAACCAATTGAGCAGTAGCATCGAACAAAAGAAAGTTTGCCTCACCGCTATCGTCTTTAACATTTAGAATTAATTTGAACCTGACAACACGAGAATTAAAACATGGCGAATACGTGGTAGATACTTAATATTGTAAGACTAAATTCCAATACCTTGAAATAACATCAATGTGTTCTTTATCACACGTATTGCAGAAGAACAAAGGACGGTCATCAGCATCAACATTGGTTGTAGGCAATACTTTTTTGTTGTGGTATTTGCAACTTAGATATTGCCAGCCACGTTCAGTATCTATACTTTCAATAGTAGCCAGAGTGACAAATGTCCCAACCTATTCGCAAATGCAATCAATATGTTTTGATCATGAAAACAAATGTTCTATAATAAAAATTTAAGAGAATTATAACCTGATAGATTGCGACTTACCAGAACACTATCAATGATCTCTTTTATGGTTAGCCTCTCATAGGTTACAAAAAACCTAGCACGAACAGATGTAGCAGTACCAGCAGACCATTGGCTACTATCGTTGTTCGTAATAGCAAGTGTATCATTAGGAAGACTGCACAAAAGAAGTAAGTCATAATATCATAACCATTCAGTGAAGAAATGTTATTCTCAGCAATGCTACTGGAGACGTACCAAGCTTTGAACTCGTCGATCAATCCAAGCGTTGGGTTGAGCAGAATTTGAGTTGAATTAAAACCGCTAGATACGGAATAAGCACCTACAATTTTCAAACTCGTTATTATATGGGTATCAAGTAAATTATCAAGAGGCATTTATCTATGTATTGTTACATACCTTTCCACTCTTTAACAGAACAGAATCTGATAACACAAATAATCATTATGGACATATTACTCATGCTGTAGTCATAAACTTGTTTAGCATAATCACCCCAAAGAGTACACATCAACTTCACATTACTGTATAATAAAATAAAAGGTAAAATTATTAAATATTAAAATGTCTAATATGAATAAAGAAATAGAAAAAGAATTTAAGCTTACTTTGGGTCACGTAACTCTAGCAAAAGCCTCATGTTATCTTTTCCTTTGATCATTTTATTTTCCAGAGACCCAAAGTTAACTATTTGGCCAATAACATCTACATAACACAACCATTTAAATCAGGAACAACTATAACAAAATTGAAATACTATATAGCAAAGTGTAAGAAAATGACGCACCAACCAAACAGCTGCTATCAATATTTCCTTCCAGAATATCTGTAAAGTCCGCACAATACTTCTCAGGAACTTCACTTGGAAACTCATCAGCTTTTCCAACAAAAGTTGTTGGATAGAAACCAATCTTGTAGGGATGCGAGGTTGTACGATATTCACCAATAGCATCGTAGACCTTGAACAACTGGACGACAATTGCATCCCCCTCATGTAGCTTGTTATCATATTTCTTGATGAGTTGTTCACCAACGGAAGCATGAATTCTTGTCCCCTGATACATTAAAAACATATATGTTTTAGTCGCGTATTAAATGATAAGAGTTCGGTTAAAGAATAAAATAGGTTTTCACTTACTTCTTTAATTCCCTAAGAAAAGAAAGCATATGAAGAAGTTTATCAAGACATATTTAGTTACAAATAAATTCTAATAAAAGTTAATGAGCATTTGAAGATGCATAATTCTAATAAAAGTTAAAGAATAAAACCGGTTTTCACTTACTTCTTTATCAACAAAAACCATTTCAATGCTGTTGCCTGATTCTTTGTTGTAGTTTCTCCACAACCGGATAATCCTAACTTCAATACGCGACGTATCTTTACGGGGTTTTAATTCCCTAAGAAAAGACACAATGTTTTTCTTGGCTCGGACCATTGCCATTGTACAATCAAAAGCTTCGAAATGTGTGGGTTTAAAGACATAATGAGTCAACTATATATATATTACAAACCAGGAAACTTTTTTTTTAAGGAAAATAATTATTACATGAATCAATGTAATAATTCTTGCGCAAGTAATATATTTGTTTTTAGGAAACTAATTATTACATGAATCATGTAATAATTCTTGCGCAAGTAATATATTTGTTATAAGGAAACTAATTATTACATGTATTAAATAATATTCTTGCGCAAGTAATATATTTGTTATAAGGAAACAAATTATTATTGTATACTAACTAATATTCATGCGTAATTAATTAATTTGTTATAAGGCAACTTATTATTACATGTATTAATTAGTATTTGTATAAGGAAACTAATAACAAATAATTAATAACGAACCAAATAATTTACAAATTTTCTCGACAATTACGGTTGTTTCCCTTCAATCTGTCTTATTTAATGTGTATTCAATGCATTAAAAAGAGAAATCATCGGAAAAGGATTAATTTTAAACCGAGAATACAATATAAGGTAAGTATTTATAGTTCTTTCCATTTAAGTTGTGTCGATGAGAAAAATAAATCAAAAATGAATTTCTAAAAAATCAACCAATAGAATCACGTTATTTCGGCTGAGAAGGGCTGTATGAGCGACACGTGTCAAATGTACTTCTCATTTAATATATAGAGGGATTGGGTTTTTAGCATTTAAACCCCCAACTATTTTTAAATCAGATAAAAACTTCTAAAACTTTATGTTTTTAAACGTTCAATTATTAGACTGTTAATACCGTTAATCCTCTTTTAACAAATTATTTTATTTGAATGGAGATCCGTTAACTTGAAAACAACATGAAATACTTACGGATATCTTAGTGATTTAAACTCCAACTAATTTTAAATCGGATGGAAAACCCCCAACTAAAACTTTATGATTTTAAACCTTCAACTATTAAACTTTTA
This sequence comes from Moricandia moricandioides, assembly GCA_905132885.1. Taxonomy (NCBI): domain Eukaryota; kingdom Viridiplantae; phylum Streptophyta; class Magnoliopsida; order Brassicales; family Brassicaceae; genus Moricandia; species Moricandia moricandioides. Next base: position 182,263 of record CAJHQQ010000468.1, read on the forward strand.
GTGCCATTAACTTTCCATAAACAAAATATTTTTTCTTAGGGAGGAACGCATCGTTTCATTTAATTACAGAAACAATACTAGATTCTTAAAAACCTCTTTATCAATGGGCAAGAGACATTCACCATTCATCCCCAAATAAAAAAGATATTTTTTCCTTTTCAAAAACCATCAAAGGTGAGATAAATCAAAAAAATTCTTTGTTTCTAATCCTAATTATTTCTCTCATTTTCACCTTTTTGATAAATTTTAGGTAAAATGTTAAATGTGAAGAGATGGATAATCAAAGTCACTTAACATTCTAAATTCACATTTTTGATAAATAAATGCACATGAAAAAAATAATTAGTATTAGAAACAACAAAGATTTTTAACTTATTTCACTTTCTATGATTCTTGAAACTGAAAAAAAAATCCTATTTTTTTTATTTGGGATGAATCGTGATTGTTCATGTCCATTGATAAAAAGGGGTTTAAGCATCTCGTGTCGTTTCTGTGATTAAATGAAATGTTACGTTCCAGTTTAATAGGTTTCTGTTCAGAAAAAACGATGTTATTTACAAAGGGTTAAAGATATTAAAGGTTTAATAGTTGAGGGTTTAAAACATAATTTTTTTATTGGGGTTTTTCTATTCGATTTAAAAATAGTTAAGGTTTTAAATCACTGAGATATTCGTTGATTGTAACCATTTCGTGAAGTGCCGTGTTTCAATTTAACGGGTCTCCATTAAGATAAAATGATTTTGTTAACAGAGGGTTAACAACATTAACAATTTAATAGTTTAGGGTTTAAAAACATAAAATTTTAGTTGGAGATTTTGTTGGAGGTTTTAATCATTAAAAACCTTTTTATTTATTCGGTTTTGAGGTTCAACCGGGTCGACAAGTTTTCAAAATTGATTTCGGTTGAGCTGATTGGTTTTTAGGATTTTCAAAATATTTTATACATCCAACCCAGTTTTTCGTTTGTTCTGTAATATCCATCCAACACTCAACTTATTTCTCCTCCAATAGCATAAACAATCTAAGGTTGTAACTCGTAAATTTTAAAAGAAATACATAGACTAATATAAGATTAGATACCAAAACTCTGTGTTTATTATTGATCAAGGCAATGCCTATTTATACAAGAAGAGATCGTAACGAGATAGCTCCTAAGTTACTACAAAATAGGAGATAAACAATGTTTGTCATTATCTATACGAGTAGTCTTTATCTAGATGCTTAAGTCCTCCAATACTCCCCCTCAAGTTGGAGTGTGAAGATTCGTAAGACCCAACTTGGATGATAGTTCTTCAAATTTGGCACGACCAAGAGCTTTAGTTAAGATGTCTGCGACTTGAGAGTGTGTAGTAACGTGAACTGTTTCGATTAGACCTGCAGTGACAGCGTCGCAAACTGTATGACAATCATTTTCAATGTGCTTTGTGCGTTCATGAAAGACAGGATTCGCAGCGATGTGGATTGCAGCTTTACTGTCACAGAAAAATCGTGATGGAGCAACCTGTTTGATACCTAATCCTTCCAGAAGACGTCGCAGCCACTTGATTTCCTTAAGAGCAACTGACATAGCCCTGTATTCTGCTTCAGCCGACGAATGTGAAACAGTGTCTTGTTTCTTTGTTTTCCAGGAAATGGGTGATCCCCCAAGCATGACCACATAAGCACTCAAAGAACGACGAGTCAAAGGACAAGAGGACCAGTCGGCATCACAGTAAACTGTGAGGGTGAGATCAGAATCTGACTTGAGTAGAATTCCCTGGCCAAGTGTGCCTTTTAAAAATTTGACGACACGAATTGCAGCCGCCCAGTGAGCTTCTGTTGGAGTTTGCATGAACTGAGTGAGTATATGGATAGCATAACTCAGCTCTGGTCTAGTGTGAGTAAGGTAGATTAAGCGTCCAACCAACCTTCGATACTTCTTTGGATCAGAGAGAGGAGAACTTACGACAGTAGCAAGCTGATGGCCTTGTTCGAGAGGAGTAATTGCAGGCTTGCAGCCGCTGTTTCCTGTTTCAGTAATGATGTCAAGAGCATATTTTCTTTGGGACACAAAGAAGCCTTCAGGACCACGGCTTACTTCGAGACCAAGGAAATATTTAAGTTTTCCAAAGTCCTTCATAGAGAAGCAATGACTCAAATAATCCTTGAACTTTTGCAGCATGTAATTGTTGTTGCCACAAATCAAGAGATCATCCACATAAATAAGAACATGCATCTCTATTCCGTTTTTCACGTAGGAAAAGAGAGAGTAGTCATCGTATGATTGAACATAACCAAAACGAAGGAGTGAGTCTGATAGCTTCTTAAACCAGCATCGTGGGGATTGTTTCAGACCGTAGAGAGATTTACGAAGGCGACAAACCTTGCCTGGATGAGTATGTCGAAACCCTGGGGGAAGTTGCATATAAATTTCTTCGTCTAAGTCGCCGTGTAAGAAAGCGTTATTAACGTCCATCTGAAAAATTTCCCAGTTCTTTGCTGCGACAAGACGAAGGAGAGCCCGTACTGTAGTCATTTTAATGACAGGAGCAAAGGTATCTGAATAATCTTCTCCTTCAATTTGCTTACTCCCATTTACTACAAGACGGGACTTATGCCTTTTGATCGTTCCATCGGCGTTGTATTTGATGCGATAAACCCATTGACTGGGAATTGCAACCTTGTTAGGAGGTAATGTGGTGATATCCCATGTATGTTGCTTTTCGAGAGCATCTACTTCTTCATACATTGAGTTGTTCCAAACATCATCCTGGACAGCCTCTTTAAAGTGCTTTGGTTCGATGCCAGCAGTGATTGCAGCAAGAAAGACTTGATGTCCTGGAGAGAAGTTAGAGTCAGAGATAAATTCTGATAGAGGGTACGGAGTAGTACCTGAGACCGTAGACGAGGACTCTAGAGAGGATGGAGGAGCGTGATGGGTTGTAGAGGCCTGAGCATTATATGTAACGTAGTCTTTTAGTTTTACAGAAGGAATACGTTCTCTCTGTCCACGACGAAGTGTATCAGATGTCTGAGCAACTGGAGGACCAGGAACCGTAGAAGACAGAGATTCATTGACCGCAGGAGGCGAAGTTGCAGAGACTGGAGAGGTCGGAGTTGCAGGTACTGCAGAAGACATAGTTGCAGGAACTGCAGAGACTCCCCCTGTCAGCTCTGTCTGTAAAGGCTCTGCTGGTATATCTTTATTAGTGGTTTCGACATTGCTCCCCCTGTCAACAAGAGTCGGTTCCAGGAACCAGTCATCGTCATGTGAAAAAGAAGGTGATTGCTGTGTTGGAGCGAAAGGTGTCTCAGCAAAAGGAAAGACATCTTCGCGAAATACAACGTCGCGTGAGATAATGATCTTTTTATGTTCCAGATCGTAAACTTTCCATCCTTTTTGTCCTAGTGGGTAGCCCAGAAAAACACACAGACGACTGCGAGAATCAAACTTATCTCGTGTACGTGATGCTTTGTGTACGTAGCAAGCTGAACCAAAAACTTTGAGGTGAGCATAATCTGGTTTTTGTCCATGGAGAAGCTCATAAGGAGAGAGACCATTGTGGAGCTTTGATGGTGTTCGATTTATCAAATAAGCTGAAGTGAGAATGGCTTCGCCCCAAAACTTGATCGGAAGAGAGGCTTGAAACAACAGAGCACGAGCAATATTGAGGATATGCCGGTGTTTTCGTTCAACTCGAGCATTCTGCTGTGGTGTTGCAATGCAAGAGGTTTGATGTATGATGCCAAGCTCACGAAAAATACCAGAGAGGCACATGAACTCCGTTCCATTATCACTTCGCACTGTCTTGACTGATTTTCCAAATTGTTTCTCAGTATATGCAATGAAGTTTTGGAGAATAGTTTTGACCTCTGATTTTGCAAGCATTAAGTAAGTCCAAACTGCTCTGGAATGGTCGTCAACAACAGTAAGAAAATATACAGCCCCACTCGTAGATGGTTCTCTATAAGGCCCCCATACATCGCAATGAATAAGAGAGAAAATTTCATTCGATTTATTAATGCTGTCTGGAAACACTTCTCGAGTCTGTTTTGCGCGAAAACAAATGTCGCAAGGACTAGATTTAACCGAACTAGAAAACATGGGTAAAGCCGAAAGAACAGTAAAACTAGGATGTCCTAAGCGTCTATGCCAGAGATTCTGATCTGTAGAGATATTAACACTGTGAACCTTTGCTGTTGCAACCTCTGTCAGATAGTAAACCCCATCACGCTCATCACCTCTTCCAATCAAAGTCCTCGAAAAACGGTCCTGTAAAACACAAACTGTGTCAGTAAATGTTGCCAAGCATCCTGTTTGTTTTAAGAACTTCGAAACAGAGATGAGTGTGCAGTTTAGAGATGGCACAAGCAACATATTTAATAGAGAAACTTTGTCTGATAATGGGAATTCTCCCATATGAACTGCAAATGTTTTGCTTCCTTCAGCAAAACCGACTGAACAGGGTGGTATTGAGACGATGTTGGTCAACAAAGAGCTGTCTCCGGTCATATGGTGAGAAGCCCCTGTGTCGAGAATGACATCGCCAATTTTTTTCTTACCAGAGAGTTTATCGCTGGAGTTGGACTTGTCCTGGAGCAGTTGAGAAAGAGCTCTCCATTGATCCTGAGTGAATTCCGGAAAACCAGAGGAGTTAGCGCTTGTGGCATGAGCTGCTGCAGATTGAGATCGACCACGACCTCCTCCACGACCTGCTCCTCTGCCACGAGAGCTTTGCTTGTTGCGTTCAGTCCACCAGTCCGGGTAACCAACGATCTGCCAGCAGTCACGTTTTTCGTGACCATTGCGACCACAATGAGAACATAACATTGATCGGTCTCGTGTCTTAAGAATAGTATCAGGTCTTGTTGAAGTTTGAGAATTGTTGTTTGCAGGAACTGAGGAAGTTTCTTGCTGATGAGGTAACTGGTTGGTGCGAGTAACAAGACCCAATGCATCTTGTTGTTCACGTCCACGAGCAGATGTCAAACGTTGTTCTTCACGAATAGCCTTTGAATACACTTCTCCAAGAGATGGAAGAGGATCAAGACCTATGATGTTTGTACAAAGAGCTCCATATCTTGCATCATCGAGACCTAATAAGAAATCATGAACCTTATCTTCATCTCTTTCATTGGACAGAGTGTTTGCAACTCCACATGTGCAAGCCGGCAATGGTCTATGAAGTGAGTATTCTTCCCATAAGGAGCTTAACCTGCCGAAGTAATCTAAGACGGATTGACCATCTTGTCGACATGTAGCAATCTGTCCTTTAAGTTGATGCAATCGGACTTTGTTATGAACCGAAAAACGCTGCTTAAGATCACTCCATAGTTGAGAAGCATCTGCAATGAACGTCACAGTGGACCTTACTTTTGGTTCAATAGAGACACGTATCCAGCCGATGATCATCGAGTTAACAGTCATCCAATTCTCATAATCATTGCTCTCAGACGGTGGTTTTTAATTGTACCGTTGATGAACCCAGTTTTCCGTTTAGCTTGAAGGGCGTTTAACATCTCAGTAGCCCATTCATTGTAGTTTTCTCCGTTGAGCATCACAGATGTTATGAGTGCTCCTGGATTATCAGAAGTTGATAAAGTATAAGGAGACACGACAGTTGTGGCACTTTTCTCGCCAAGAAGCGTCGAAGTCGACGATGGTGTTTCCATCGTTTAGTTTATGCACAGCACGTGTGCTTGAAAAATTTAATTTAATTTAGGTTTTGCTCTGATACCATGTAAGATTAGATACCAAAACTCTGTGTTTGTTATTGATCAAGGCAATGCCTATTTATACAAGAAGAGATCGTAACGAGATAGCTCCTAAGTTACTACAAAATAGGAGATAAACAATGTTTGTCATTATCTATACGAGTAGTCTTTATCTAGATGCTTAAGTCCTCCAATAACTAACTAAAAAGAATGAAATAACATGAATGGATTCTAGTAGAAAAATAGAATAGATTTATTCTATTATTCTGTAACAAAATTTCTATGAAATGTTATGTTTTGTAGTTTGTTTAGTTTTTTGTAGAATTGATGTAATGAGCATTCTATTCCGTTTATCTTAAATGGTAAAAAACAATTATGAAATTAATCATTGAACATAATTTTATTCCAAAATATGTAATTCAGTTATAGCCTTAAAGTATGAGTGATAAACAATAGAGTAAATTGAGAGTAACAAAAGTAGACTAATTAAATGGAAAAGTAGTAGAGTAAAAAAAAGTTAAAGTCACTAATTGTTTCTTCTTTAAAAACCAAGAGAGATAAAAGTAACTTATTTATCTCTATATCAATAGTAACCAGCCTAATCATAATAATATATTAAAACTTGTTTCACTTGATTAGTAAATATATCAGAAAATAACATTTTTTGGCTGAAATATTATCGCTATACACAACATCCAATCAAAGCCTAAGTAATTAAAGTTTTGAAATAAACTAAATATACTAGAGTTCTTCATTTTTCTGAAACCAAACAAAATAAACGAATTGATCTATTTAAATAACCAATTAAAAAAAAATCAGCTTCCAAACTTTTATTTGGTTCAATTCAAAAGGAGAACAAATACCAAAAATACAACTGATGCTCATGCCTATGTCCATACCCGTGACGAGGTTGATTCAAGTTTATCTTTACTTATGTTGATGAATGTGTAAAGTTCCTGATAAAATCTAACATGATTTTAAACCTCATTGATCTGCAAGGAAATCTCTGCATCAACTGTCGTCATATTAATATATTTTTTCTTTCACCGATTTGCTCCAAGACATTTATAGAAAACACTCAAAAGAAACTGATCACAAAAAACACACACATACAAAATAAGTTGATTATAAAATACTAAAAGAGCAGCAGAAGGATTCGAGCGCAAAGTGAGGTGCATTTCTTGGTAACTGCAGCCGTGGACATATTTGGGTTCTCACCACAAACATTGACCTTGCTTCACAAAAAGTTTGAAGGTTTTAAAATAGACTTAAACCTTTATGCCATATCTTTTGGCAATTTAAAACCTTTATGCCATTAATTGCTGTTTCCATAGTTCCTTATATAGTTAGAAGAAGACATAGGCTATAATAATTGCTTTTTAATGATATCATTTTCATGTATCGATCGTGTGTTTCTTCCCATATTTTCCACATGTGTTGAGTGGTTGTGTTGCAGGAAGTATTGTGTCTGAAGTTTACAAAGTTATTCTTCTTCCTCTGTTCATGCAGTTCTATGCTCAACTAAATCTTCGAGTCCTTCTCTCTCATTTATTTTTATTGTTGAATAAAACTGATATTCCCCTTCACCAATTTTGCTACTTGGTTTGGTTAGAATCTTTCTCATCCATTAGGTGTTTCGTCACCTTGAAGCAGCATATCCCATTCTGAAAAAA